>JBBBVU010000008.1:19967270-19990977 GCA_037177055.1 Atherinosoma microstoma
TATATATATATACTGCATAGAGTATACTGTAACACACATTGTTCAAACATAATGAAACAAGAAAGAAATCAATTCCATGTGTTTTTAATGGGTAGAACCAACCTAGTATTACTTCAGTAACATCAGTTTCTGTGTTTTCAGAGAGTGAATTTGTCCTTCAGCTTTCCTTTCTATGGTCATCCACTGAAAGAAATCACAGTTGCGACTGGAGGTGAGGGCTTAATTCAGTATTCTTCTTCTCAGGATTCATCAGAATGCCAGATCTGGTGAAATGTATAAGGTTGTGAATTTCTCCCGGTGTTACAAATTACCGTTGACAAAATCTGTATGTCTTCTTTTTCCAGGTTTCATTTACACTGGTGACATAATCCACAGGATGCTCACAGCCACTCAGTATATCGCTCCTCTGATGGCTAATTTTGACCCAAGCCTGTCCAAAAATTCCACTGTGTTATACTTTGATAATGGTAGGTGAAATTAAGATTCATTAACGACATTTTCATCAATTATTTCTTTTCATTTGTGAGCTTTCTGTGAAGCATTTTCACTGTGTGCTGTCTTACAAAACTTCCATAGCTGTGTTCATGTCTGCCCTTCAGGAACTGCAATGGTGGTTCAGTGGAACAACATCCACCTCCAGGACAACATCAGTCTGGGAACTTTCACCTTCCAGGCTGTTTTACACAGTGATGGACGGATTATCTTTGCTTACAAGGAGGTGATGATCCTTCTCTGTTTTCGTTCTGTCAGTGTGAAGGTAATTGTATTGATACCGTTTTTCTTGTTTTAGATTCCTGTTGACATCAGTGACATCAGCTCTGAAAATCATCCTGTCAAAGTGGGCTTGGCTGATGCTTTTGTGGTGCTTCATAAGATAGAGCAGATTCCAAGTAAGAGGTGTCAAATCATTCCTTTAAATTTCACTTCATGTCTAGCAGCTCTCTTCTGAAAAACATTTACATCTTTCTTTTCTGACATGCTTTAGATGTTCGTCGAAGAACCATCTATGAGTATCATAAAGTGGACATCCTTACGTCAAAAATCTCCAGTTCTACAGCGATTGAAATTCTTCCTCTGCCTAGTAAGTTATAAAATCAGGTTAGATAAAGACTAAATCCTTGTGAAAGTAGTATTCAGAAAAATGTCATGATTGGCTGCTGTAAGTCAGCTCAGCATATTAGGGTCTTCTGTAAAAATATTTCCCAGTTTTAT
This sequence comes from Atherinosoma microstoma, assembly GCA_037177055.1. Taxonomy (NCBI): domain Eukaryota; kingdom Metazoa; phylum Chordata; class Actinopteri; order Atheriniformes; family Atherinidae; genus Atherinosoma; species Atherinosoma microstoma. The sequence continues at coordinate 19,968,483 of JBBBVU010000008.1, forward strand.
TTACAGAGGACTAAATGTTCTCTTCCTTCTCACTGTTTTCTGTATTCTCAGCATGTCTGCAGTTCTCCAGCTGCGGCCCATGTGTCAATACTCAGATTGGCTTTAACTGCAGTTGGTGCAGTCGGCTACAAAGGTAAACTGGAAAAACACTCACTGTCCTCCAGAGGAAAGCTGTGAACACACTTCAGTGTATAATTACAATTTCTATTAGAAAGCTTATAAAATAAATTAATCTGCGTCTCAATTTTAGATTAGTTAAAGTGCATGCATTATGGGCGCTGTATGCTGAAAGATGGGTGGTGGTGCAGGAGTGATGTTTTGGGGGTTTTCTTTGCAGCCACAGGACCGCGACACCTTGCTGTCATTTTGTTGAGCGTGAACTCCTCTACCAAAGTATTAAGTCAAATGTGAAGCTGTATGTCTGACATATAAAGCTTGACTGAAACTGGGTCTTGAAAAGGGACATGGTCCCAAGCACACCAGTAAATATGTTTGGGTGTTTGAAGTTACTACCAATAGAAAAACCTGATATTTTGTTTGAAGCTCACCTGATCTGACAATGTCATTCAGTGAATAGTTCAGGTTTGAAGTAGATTTCTACACACTGCTAGTTCAAAGAAAAATGATCCAGCTCGTCATTTATATCTCTTTTCATTTTCAAGTTTAAATACATGCCACAGCAATAGAAAATTCCATTTTAATATTTCCATTTTATCTAAAGCAAAAAGCATCATCCTCCAACATTGGGAACACAAACTTTTGGTGAGCATTGAGCAAGCAATTTTAATATTTTAAACTTAGGACATGGGGGAATGGACAGACAGTGAAGCCCAGGGGAAGTGTATGAGGGAAATCTTTTTCAGAATGTTTGCACTAAGAAAAAAGCAAGAGAAAAATGTTTCTTTTAATTTTTAATTTTCCTTTGGATAATAATAAGAATCAATGTTTTTCAACAAGTGGTTGAGAAAATGGTTAATAATATAGAAACAATGATGAAATGGTGAAAACTTGAAACAGCAAAGAGAACATTTTCTTTTAGCATTACATACCCAAACCAAGTGGTAGAGGTGGCTCAAGCAGGTTTATTTCACAAGCTTTTAATAAGATTCATTAGTCACCAAAAGATTTGCTCTACCAAGGTAAAGAGCAGGTAGTTAAAGGGATGAAACCACCAGTCCAGTATTTTTCTGTCAGTTTGGTCAATGAGGTTGGTTTCCTCCCTGTTCGGCTATTAGCTCACAGGCTAGGGACTGCTTGCTCTCTTACAATAATGATGTATTATTGACATATTGAGTAGAATTTTGTGCCCAGTTTACATGGACGTGGTGGCTTGAAGATTTCAGTCAAGACACAGTTGTGGAGGAGAGAGGTGGTGTGGACTCTGGTGCTCACCCCACACCCTGTAATGAGTTGCAACAAAAGAAGCTGTAAACTCATAAATGTAAAAGGAATAGTTGTAATGTCTCTCAGTGGTCATTTGGCCACAACATATCACACATTTCATTTCGACCTCCGTAAAGTGTTTCAGTTAAAGGTTTTTAAAAAAGGACATTTCTTTTAAAATTGGAAGAGGTTGTTGGGGTTTGTTGTTGTTTTTACGTGACCATATGTTGCACTCTGCTATCATAGCGTACTCAGAGGACTTTATAATGCGTTTATATTTGAAAACATTGATGCATAAAGACGCATGGTGGCAGAACTCCTGTGTATAAAGGTTCAGTGTCATACCCCCACACTGTAGAAGAGCAGGGATCCAATCACCAACCGTGTGACATGCTGTATCATCTGAGCCTCCAGAAATGCCAGCAGATACCTCTAAATGTTTTTTTTATGTATTCTTACTGTTCAGCACTTTGGTCACTACCTACTGTTTTTAAAGTACTTTATAAATAAAGTTGGCTTGTCTAAACGTCTTTCCACATAAAAATAATTAGCCAGTGACTGACTTCAGAATGCAAAATTCAGTGGGCTGTTTTTGTAGCGATGTAACAATGATAACCATTACTTCCTTTCTCAGATGCTCCAGTGGCTTTGATCGTAATCGGCAGGACTGGGTTGATCTCGGCTGCCCAGAGGAGGTTCTCCTTATTTTTGCCTTTTAGTAAACTACAGAAAGTTAAACTGAGTCAGACCTTTGCAGCACATGTATCCGTCTAAGCAAACAAGCTTACTTTTTGTCTTCTTTTCTGGTTTTCCAGAGACGGGATCCGCAATGTCTCCAAATGGCAGATGTCACAAACAGCACATCACTCCACTTGACTCACACAACCCCTCCCGTTACAGCCACCTCAAAGCCACAGAGGACCTCAGATGTGACCCCATCACCTGTCGGCAAGACTTCCACCGTCACCAGTCCCTCATCACACAGCAGCACTAGTCGGAAAAACAAATCAAGCGCGCAGCAACCAACCAGCAAATCTGGAGATGGTAAACACAGAAATGCTTATTGCTTGAATCTATTCATGTTTGATTCATATATTTAAGTTAAAAGTACAATATCTATGGATACAAACCCTTGAATTGATAATATGCTCATGTTCTATAGGATGCTTTTGTTTAATCACGTGGTTTAAATTAATTTAGCTTCAAGTCTTGTTTCATAACAGACCACAGCTCTGGGCAGAAGAGTTATCATTACCTCATAAAGATACGCTGGTTGTTGTTGCACAGAAGCCATCCTAGTGTATTCTGTAAGGTCTGACAGTACGAGGGTCAAGTGGTCAGCTATTTCCCAGTCCACTGTGAGCTCATAGATGAGCATATACAGCGCCATGTTAAATACTGCATAGTGTCCACAGCTGCTGAAGGATAATGTGATGTATGTACATTACTCAGAGTATAGAAGGGCTGTCTTTTGACTGTAATGGCTTCTTCATAAGCTCAGAAGGTATCCAAAGCCGTACTTAGTCAGAAGTCTTGTTGTTAATCATGAAATTTATTACTTTTTGGATTTTATACTATCCTTTATACTTTCACTGTTCTGATACAAGAAGACAAGTGTATAAGACCTCGCCTAAAGATGAGTATACAATACAGTGTCTCTTAAACTCTTAAAGAATTTGGATGCTCGCATGAATAAAAACGCGACTCAATGTTTGTTATAATTTAAACATAGTTTATGTTTTGTTTTTGTTTCTTAGATGATACGGCCATCTCTTTCCACATTAATGAAGCACGTAAGTCATTCAAAATCACTGAGCCTGATTTTGTTGTTGGTTCATGATATTTTTAGGACCTTTCGTCAAAATGTATGTTTGCCCCAGAAACTAGTTACTGAGGATAGAGGTGTTTGTGTGTGAGAGGGACTACAGTATTAATATAATTGAATAATTTCATTCTCATCTCTGTACAGCGGGAATTGAGGAAAGCAGACGTGAGAGTGCTGTTGGACTGCAGATTGGTCTCCTGGCTGGCATCGTTATGATGATGGTAGTCATGGCAGCTGTCATTATTATGTCCATCTATATGTACAATCATCCCACCTCAAGTGTCAGTCTCTTTTTTATGGAGGTAAGTGTACCCTGACCCTGAGGTTTGGACTATATTACAGTATAAAGTGGCAATTAAATGAGTTTATGATTCATAAAGGATAAGATCCTTCCCTAGTATTACTCAGAAAGTGAAATGTCCTCTCAAAATAATGTAAAATTTGATTTGACCTGTCCCACTTAAGCTCCCTTAACTTCCCACAGCGACGCCCAACCCACTGGCCAATCCTGAAGTTCAGACGGGGCTCTGGTCGACCTTCGTACGCCGAGGTGGAGGCTCCCGGTCAGGACAGAGACGGCACCGTTGTCATTGACCTCAAACAGTCCTTTGTCATGTCAGACAGAAGGGAGAGTGAACAGAAGGAAGGCTTCATAGTTCCTGACCAAAGGGAGTGCTTCCTTAGCTCTGAGAGCTCCTGACCAAAACATCGTGACCCATGAGTCTTTGGGGCAGAGCTGGTTCTCTACATGAGTTCTCTGTTTTCTATTTAGCTGAAGCACAAGTTCACTTTATGGACAGAATCTGACCTTTTTGGAGACACATACACATCAACCTTCTATGTGGAAATTGCAACAAGATATTTGCACCTGTAGGGCTTCCTGTTTGCATTGGTTTGGTGAGTCATAGCAGTCTTACATAAAGGAAAATGATCGTTTTTATTCTGCTCAGGTCATTTTTTGTGTTTACTCCAGGGTCATAGAGAGCACAAGGTGATGCTGCCGAATGTTTCCAAACCATCTCTCTCAAAGACTTGCTTTATTTTCCAGAGCCATCCCTCCCACACCTTCTTCACAAAGAGGAATGTCATATTTGGGTGTCATTTCCTCAGCTCAAAAATATTACCTAAATTCCTCACTCCAACACCCACCTTCATCTGACAGGCAACAGTGTTTCCCAACCTGTTTATCTCAGAGTATAACGTTTCCACGATGCAGCAAATGTTTGCAATTTTCATTTTTTTCTTTAATTTTCTGTTTAAAAGGCAGAAAACATTTACGTTTTCTTGTACAGAACTTACACAAAAAGGGAAAATCACAGGTATAGCCATATTTTTTATTCAGTAATCATTTTAAACATAAAACAGTTTTACACAGTTTTAGTGACATGATATTACAGCTTCTTTATTTGTGTGAAGCCAAGTTCACGCTACAAGATTTTCATTGTTGGATCAGTGTGTTGTTCCCACTAAGCAGCGTGCTTGTCTCGTCATTGGGAGTTTTGACTTCCTTGTGGTTTCACATCATACAAGTTAACTGCATTAGGAGGTCACATTCTGCAGGATTTATCACCTCTGACTAACATTTGATTTGTCAGACTGTTGTTGTTTTTTCCAGTCTTGCAGTTCCAGCTGTCATACAGACACGTTTCTCTTTCATTAAAATATGACACAAGTTACTCCTTTCATTCAAAGCTGGATGTAAACAACAACTGTTGGTTTCTCTCCACACCTTCTCTTTTGAATCGGTCATATGTTGCTTCCTGAAACAAAGAAGTGTAGGTGTACTCACCAATTTTAACCAAATTCTGCTTAGTTTACTGAGTTTGATGTTTTCCTTGCAATTCTCTCTTTCATGATCTGTTTATTTGTGATTTTCTATTAATGGATTTCCCCCTGGCATGTCTTTTACCCTCTCTCATTGGCTGTAGCTTCTTACTAACCAACTTCTAACCACATCATTTACCTCAGAATATCAAGACTATATGAATAACATACAGTGAAATGTAACCCTGAATTACTCCTAAACTGCATATTTTATATAACAGTAGAAGGTTAAGAAGTAAAGACTAAAAATAGACCAGTATAATAATAAAAAATACTGAAAATATAATTATTCTATATATATTCACTAAAAAAATATACTAATCAATGTAAATATAGTAAGTAGACAAATAAATAATAAGCAAGAACCAACAAAAAAATGGAAGACAAGCAAGTTAGAAATTTAAACGGAGACTGGGATGTCTGCTACCCTCTTGCTGGCATTAACACATGGCAATTACTGGAAACCACAGATTTGCTTCAGATCTGGGTCATTTGTCTGATAAAAATCAGGCAGAAAATCTTGGAGTGAACTTGGCTTAAATTATGTACCAGTATTAAAACCATTAACAGGCATACTGAGTACTGCTCATCTTGTTACAGTAAATCTGCATCTCAACAATTACATGAGTGTAACTTTGAAAATGACTACCTATCTAAGCATTTTTGCAAACCTCATCACCAACAACACTCCCTGACAGGAACTGCCTCCTGTAGGAGCATATTAGGAAGGGCATAAAGAACACAGCCCAGCCTCCAAACTCCTTCAATACCAATATGATGGCATATTAGACATAAGATCACAATGTTATGGCTGACCGGTGTACATTTGATTTAATAGTGTACACGGTGTAAGTAGGTTTTATTTAGTAGCTGCTGCAGCTACTGTTGTTAAATGTATCGTCAGTCATATCTGTAAAGTTTTATTAAGCAACTTTAATGGAAAAAGGTGTTCAAATGAAATCTATAAAAGTATTCTGATTAAAATCTTTTTTTTTGTACACTTGCTGTATTAATGTAATAATGTGATTGTTCTCGCTTGTAGTGAATTAAAGGTTTTTGTTTCCGTATTTCATAAAATTGATCAGTAAAGATAAATTCCCCAAAATAGTAAACAATCTGAAAATGAGCAGGATTGATGGTCACTTCTGATTGGACAACACAATAAGTGCTGTGCCTTGTGGGTGACTGCATGAAATACACAGTGTTAAAGTCCCATGCGAGGCATGTTGAGTTTAAAGTTAAATTAAGGCAAATGGTGACTAAATCGATTCTTTGAAACTGGCCTGGAGGCTGCAGAGAGATGGGGTGGTCAAGGCACTTCTGTATTGGAAGTACTGCAACGGTCCGATGATTCAGGTTTCATTATTTTCTAAAACAGAATGAAGAAAATTAAGTGGAAACATATTATTAATGTGAAGAGTGACAAGATGCTGTATTGAAATTATACAAATATTGAAATAAAAATAATAGTGCATTTTGTGACCACATTTTGGCCAAAAACAAGCAAAGAATCTAATGTATTCTGGGAATCAAAACTATAAATATAAATTCTAAACTATATCCATTAAGTTATGAGTATGAACTATTTTATGGATATTATTGACCCATAATGCATCGTTAGTAGAAAAATGGTCCTGATCAGAGCTAATAGAATTTAAACAGTGAAAAATGAATCCACATTATGATATACTGTGAAAAGCGAGTCAGAACTGAGACATAATGCTACCTTTCACAGGTGGTGCAGGTAATCGTCTTCTCTGCTGTTTTGATGAATCCAGAGTTACAAACTGAAAAGATACAAGTGAAAGATATTTACTGTTTGAACATACAGTAGCTCAGCATTATGCTCTCCTAGTTCCCTGTACTGCGTTCAGTACCGTATCTCGATGACTCTTGGTGAAGCGTGACTGAGGGTCCACATTAAGGCCTGCACTCTTCAAAGCAGCAATTCTTGCAGAGATGTCACAAATCTACATTAGATACAGACACATGTAAAATATGTCTTTGAAAAATGAAGATGCACACCAAACTGCACTGTTATAATTAAATTTTTTCCCAACTTTATCTACATCAACTAAAGATTAGCTCTAATGTCAGTCTGAACAAATGTCTTTTATCTTTATTCACTCAGCGTGTGACTCAGTGTTCAGATCTACATAAATGAGCAGAGGTTGAGGCTAACAGCACATTGAGCTCCAGCTTACTTGTAGCTCGGACTGATGAACCTTGGCAGCTGCTGCTGCCACCTGCTCCTCCAGGAAGGACAGCTCCATGTCGGACGTGGAGCTGCAGATTCCTCTGGCACACTCCTCCAGGTCACTCAGCTCCGCCTCCAGACTGTACACAGAACCACCTGCCATATACACCTACAGGAGAACAAAATAAATCAGATTAACATTTGAAAACAAGATTTAATCAAGGAATCTCACATGAACATGTTTCTAACCTTTACAGAGAAATAAGATGACAATGTCGACACATGTAATTTAAAGATGACTTAAATGTTTTGTAAATAACCTAAAATGCTCAAATGAAGTTGGATATCTGTAATTTTTAAATCTTAAAAAAATAGGACCAAATACTACCTAAAATCCAACAATCCCGAATAACATCCAATGATCAACTTGTACTCTAGAATTAAAATGATTACATTGATTCACCAATAAAGCCATTGCCCTTAAGTTAATTGGCAACATTATCAAGATTTCATTAATTGATGGACTCATTTATTAAGCAAATGTCAATTGACTTTTGAGTGGCAGGGGCCAGTGGATTTACTGGCCCCTGCCACTCAAAAGTCAACAGTTGCTAATTTCATAGTTTGCTATTATAATAGATTCAGCGATGTACAGATAAAACAAGATTCTACTTCCTTTATTCAGTTCAGCATTTACCTCAGGGGATAATGTAGACCATTTTTGCATACTTCCTAACACCAGCCTATTACTGACTGATATTTTGATAATGAAGTTGATTTAACCTATAGAATTGTGATTAAGAGATTCATTATAGTACGATCAAAATAAAACATCACTTGGTCAGATTTAACTAGCATTTGATTTTTGTTTTTTTGTATTTGTTGCTTTTATATAGCTTTTAAATATTTGCCCAAATGCACTCATTTATCTTTTCAATATCTAATTACAGAGAATTGTTTCATGTAAAATCAAATAAAAACTGAAACTAAGGCGATGGTACGCTACTATACAACAAGTGGAAACATTTATTTACAATACAGTGTGAGCAAATATGAACTCAACTTACATTTTCCTCCAGCTTGCAGAACTGTTGGTCCAGCTTTTTGGGGTCCATGTTGGGGGGCAGTGAGACAGAAGAGACTCTGGTATCATGTTCTCCCTCTTCTCCCTGCAGCAGCTCCTCTGTGGCGTTTAGGACTTTCAACACCTCAGTGGTGATGCTGCGCAGAGACACTGCTGAGTATCTCTGCAGCACACAAACACACACAGCTCGTTTCTAACTGCTGACACTTCACAGAATATTCTTTTTAATCTTTTAGATAAAAAAAAATGACCAGGATTTAAATTCAAAACCTCAATTATATTCTCTTAATGGCTTCTGAAATTTGACCATGCATAATAGAAACGCTTAACATGCAGAAACATTTCCTCCAAACTACCATCCATACTGCAGGTACTGGAATGCAGTCATAGTTTAGATGAATAAAATGTAGTTATATTAATTAGCCTCTATTAAAAGTGATAAGAGCCACTAAAAAGTACTTAATAAAGCCCCCCCAAAAACAATTACTGAAGTTTAAGTTTGAAGGTTGAAAGAGATCTCTCATTGTAGAGGATAACGTTCAGCTACAACATAATAAATCAACAGAAAACCAACATGACTAGCCAAAGCCCATGTACATTAACAAAACTGTTATAATGAAAATAATGTTACAAAAATTCAATGAAAGTGTGCCAATTGTTAAAGTGATGGGTGGAAAAAACAAATTAAATCATCTAAATTGGTTTTTATTCCATATTCAAAGTTTCTTCAAAAGCTGAGAAATAAGTTTAACTGGAGCGATTCAGGTTTCAGGATCCTTCAGGTGTTAGTATGCTGTTTCAAACAAAACCTTACATCTGAAAGGGTAAAAGGAAAACAAGTTCACTCTCACATGCTGCAGCAGAGATGATATTAAATCTATAGTTTGGTAAAGCTCCATGTCTCTACCCTACAGTTCACACAGCACATAAAAGAAGAACACAGCACATACACAGGAAAAAGTGTAAAGAAGTTAATAGCTTTGAAAATTAGTATTTAGAGAGAGTGTTTATCAGAGCTAAGATAAAGTGAGCCTATGCAACATCACTGCAGGCTCAAGTGGCATTTACAGTATAATCATTCAATTTCAAATTAGGCACCAATAATGCAGCAAAATGAGGCATTAATTCAAGATCTGACCGAGCTGTGAGGTTTGGGATATTTCCATTAACAGATCATTCTGTTGATGCAGAAACTGAAGCTTTTGCACTGTAGAACCAATATATATGTTTTTTAAAGCAGATTTAAAGAGCTCAGTCTTTAAAGTGGCTCACCGACTCACTGTATCTGCAGGAGACCGTTAGTGGAAAACACGTTTAAGAAACTGGCTTTTGAAGCTCCGAGTACTTACGTTCTGAATCTCCTCTGGCGACAGAAAACCATCCTGAGAAGTCAAAGTGCTGCTCTGCTCAATGTCATCAGCTTTTTCTTCTTTTATTTCCTCATATTTTTCATCCACATCTGTCTCCCGGCAGGCTGCAGTATCTCCCTGTGTCTCCACCGCTTCCCACTCCTCCGTCATGTCTCCTCTCCCGCCCCATTTCTCGTCATCATTCACTTCAGTTTCTGGACATGTCAGCTGGGTTTCATTTGTCTCGGGAGTCTCTCTGATCGTCATTTCTGGAGAATTTTCCTCCTGCACATTTTCATTACTATCGGCCATGTCTCCACCCTCCTGTTTACCACACATTTCTCCTTCAGTTTCCTCATGTGAAACTTCTGTGATTTCTGCCTTTACTGTAGTTTCTTGAATCCCGCTTTCTCCTCTTTGACTGTTGTTCTTCATCTCTCCGTTTTTTCCTACATTTTCTCCAGCTATGTCCTTTGTTTCCATCTGCATGTCCTCCAGAGTCATCATCAACATGCTGCTGATTATTCTGTCAAATTCTGTGTCATCTTCCTCTTTACTGTCTGCTGCTGTTCCCCATATCCTTTGAATCTCTGTACTTTCTTCCGGAAACTTTTCATCTCTTTCATCTGGCCTGCTTGCCCTCTGCGTATTTTGTTGTTCAACATTTTTCTCTCTTATTTCCTCTGTTCCCTCTGCCTCCGCCATTGTTTTTATCTGAATCTCTGGTCTTTCTTCTGGCTCTTGTTCTTTCTTAGCTTTTGATTTTCCTACTTGTTTGTCACATAATTGCTTGTTTGCTGTTGAATCTTCTGCTCTTCTCTTCTCTATAAAACTCCTGTTTCCCTCTACAACAGTTTCATGATGTTTGACATTCCCACCTCGACTCTCCAGAACATTCTCACTTGTTACTTTCTCATCACTTCTCTCTTTTCTCGCCTCATCTTCATCCCTCAAATCAAACATCTTCATGTCTATGTCTTCCATAAATTCCGCTCCCTCCCACATCTTCTCTATTGCACTGCAGCCCCCGATTTCTCCTTCATTTACCTCATCCTCTCCGACTCTGTCCAGCTCATCCTCAGTGGAGGAAAACTGGGAAGCACTGACCAAACTGGCTAAGTCACGGAGGCGAGATTTCTCTGGCTGCAGTTTCCACAACCTCTCCTCATCAGCTGCCTCCTCTCCATCTTCTCTGCCCACTCTGTCCAACTCATCCTCTGTGGATGAAAACTGTGTGCCACTGACTTGATTAACTAATCTGCACACTTTCACAGCCAGGTCCTCGTCCTCCTCTTCCTCCTCTTCCCTCCCGACTCTGTCCAGCTCATCCTCAGTGGATGAGAACTGTGTCAGTCTGACTTCTTTTTCCAGCTGACAAAGTCTATAAGTAAGTGGTTCTGTCTTTTCATCCTGGTCCTCATCTTCCTCCTGCTTGTCTTTGTCTCTGTTTTTGTCCAATTCTCCATCACTTTGTCCCAATTTGTCCAGCTCATCTTCAGTAGATGAAAAGTATGTGAGGCTGGACTGTGCGACAAGCCTATACAATCTATACTTCATCTCTTCATCATCTTTTTCAGTGTCTTCCTCATCCTTTGTTCTTCCTCCTTCCAAATCAATATCCATCTTGAACAGCCTCTCATCTTCATCATCTCTGTCCATGCTTCCTTGTCTCTTTTCCTCTCCCTCTCCATCTTCACCACCATCTCTCCCTTTATCAAGTTCTTCTTCTCGCATCCGGGAGTCAGGAACTCTACCTGTGAGCTGATGCAGCTTTAAAGTGAACTCTTCATTAATCCGATTGGCTCCATTTCCAGTGATGTCACCATCAGGGTCAAAAGGTTCTGGGGTCGTGCCTCCAGAGGTGAGGGTGTCAGGGGTCATAGAATCAGACGGATGTAGATGGCTGTCTTTTTTGTTTAAATCCTGCAAAAAGAAATTTGATTATTTTCATGATGCAGGTATGTTTACCCTGAATGCATTTCAGTATTCAATCCTTTGTTTCTTTGATCATTTGTAGTACATAATCCATTAATCAGTATCTCATTTTTTCTGCATCATTAGGTACATCTCACTATAAACTAAAGCAGCCAGGCCTGCTGTGAATCCTACCGTCATGTGTCATGAAGAAAAGAGTTGATTGTTTGTGATTCGCAATATTAAAGACAACAACATTAAACCACGAGCTAGATTCAGTCGCTACACCTTACAGTTATTCTAACACAAACATTTTTTTTTTTAGTTTGTTTGGTCTGCAAAACCAAATGTTTTAAGATGCCAAACTGACGCTTTAAGCTTTCTGTTGCCTGGCTGAACTTCAAAAATCTCAAAATGTATGAACAATCACAAACAATGTATGGAAAATCTTCACGTTTTAAAGGCTTTATGCAGAGACTTTTTTCCTTAATAACTAACACTACATTAAAATTGTTGGCAGTCATTATCCTGTGGGTTAACTACTTTATTGTTCACCATATCAGTTTGTGGTTAAATAAGATTTCCTTCTTACCGACACAGGAGACGATGATGCTGGCTCTTTCTTACTCTTCTTCTTCTTTCGTGATTTCCTCACCTTTCTCACATCCGGCTCGGCAGCTATCTTGGTTTCTTCCTCCTCTTCTCCCACTCCCTTCTGGTTAAAGTTCACATCGATGATGCTGGTCCTGCGGGACGATGAAGGTTTCCTCAACTCTGCAGGCACCTTCCGCTTTAGAAGTGCTAGTAGATGTTTATTAGGTTTCCAGTTCTCCTCAGTGTCTGAAAACAGATTCTCTCTGCTGCCTTGGTGGCCCATGTGAGGCGATGCGCTGTCGCCATATTTGTGCAGGTTGAGGTTCGAGTCCGTCATCTTCTTGTGGATCTCCTGCAGGACAGCCCCCCAGGAGCTGTCAGGTTCTGGTTTGGTTTCGTTGTCAGATCCCAGACCTTCGTAGGCAGACACCACTCTGGACTCCCTCTCCAAGGCACTGTAGACCAGGCTCTTCCTTTTAGTGAGGAGGCTGGGGCGAGACAGCTGGGCACTCTGCAGGGCGATCCAGTTCCCGTCTGGGCTCTTCAGCACTGAGAACACACCTCCGCATCAGAGCATGCACATACACACACACACATCGACACAGGTATCATGGAGACAAACAGAAGGCATGCGCCAAACAAAGACACGCAGCAACATAAACAAACAAACACAGCGAAGGCAGGTATCAGCTGAAACGCCAGTGCCTGAGGGGCATCACCACAGCACATTTAGGCATCCTTAATAAGAATCTCAGTATGACTGGAATTACCTTTACCTCATATTATCAGTATTTACCTTTTAGACGGCACTGTTTCTATGATTAGTTTGTTTTTCCATCAACAGAATATCTTTATTCCACATAGTGACAGTTATCACTGTTTACACTTACTGGCTACGGCATTAATTTCACTTCTCCTTTACTTTCATAAGTGTGTCTATTCTTCATGACAGAAATTAAACATGGTGCTGGAAACATCCCTCATATGTTTTGGTACATGTTGACAGGACATCAAACGGCAGCTGCAGAGCTTCATGATGTAAATTTCCAGTTCCACCATAATCAAAAGGAGCTTAATGGGGGTACACTGTTCAAGAAACCAGGCTGCGATCATATGAGCTTTATGGTGTTGCTGAAAGCAGTCATTAAAATATGGGTATAAATGATCAGCAACACATTCAGCGTGGCTGTGGAGTTAACTGATACTCAATGGATTCTGAGAGAATCAAAGTTTGCCAAAAGATTATCCAAAACACCATAATAGCACTATTACCCTGAATGATACATCCAATTCTGTTCCATGTGAACAGTTTCGTGTTTGCAGCTGCTGTGTCAATCTGTGGTAAATTTCATGTGTTGGAAAATAAAAAAAATTGTTTTTCATCACAATTGGTAAGAGATTGTTATACGAGTTATATTCACTTTAAACCAGTCCAATCAACAAAGCACGTTTGTTAGATAATTAAACATGCATAATTGTACAATCAGTGAACAGCATTCATAGAATAATCCAAGTCACTAAATGACCTTTATCACTGCCTTCTGAGGCTTAGTTTGAACCCTAACAGATAATCTGGGCCAAAATTACAGGCTGATAGATGTTTGTTGAACAAGTGAAACTCAAAGTCCCTGTCATATTTTTTAACCACATGGTAAAAAGTTCTTTCAAATTTAACTCAAAAATTGTTCAAGAAGACTGACAGAAAAACCAATGAGATAAAGTAAAGAACAAAACTTCCGGATCCGTATTGTACAGGAGGCTTACGTAAGACTTTGGTACAGATGAAAGACCTCAAATTACATAGAGGATTTTAGAACTGTGACAGATCCGATTTACATAAGGGACTCCAAGAAAATCTAAAAAAACAAAACAAAAAAACCAAATCAATATTAAATAAATTCTGTAACAAACAAAAAAGCTGTGGCACCACAGAAGTCAACAAGTGATAAATGCACAGACATTGTTTCATTTCATGTACATCACACCAAACTTCAGCCTGCTGTATTCTTTATCTCTTCCTCTAAAATATGAAAATAATATTACCAGAATTGTCCAGTCGATCTACACTCTTCCAAGCAGTTATTGCGGACCCGGCACCCTCCTTCTTCAAGGCCAGGGGCGAGTCTTGTACCAGAGCAGGTGGGTCATCGTCGTCATCCAGCAAAGTGAAGGCTGAGAGTGACCTCTGTGGACAGACATGCAACTTTAGATAGATTTCTACAGGACATTGGTTATTTGATCGTTACAGGAGATTTTTGAATTTGTAAGTGGCACTGCAGCAGGATAAAGTCCAGCAAATTTTGTTAACATCTATTCACAGTATAGAAGCTGGAGTCAGGGCTCCTTAAAATGTTGAAAACATCAATATCAGTGATGAAAAGATATATTCTGATATACATTGGAAACTTATTAGAAAGGTTAGAACTGTTTTTATGTTTTATCTGTTTATTCATTTTTATCTCAACCAAAAAGACAGTGAACAGCTGTTCAACCACACTACAGTAATATTGGCAATAGTGATGTGTTTCTACCCAGAGATTTGGTTGGTGTTTCAGGGAGATGGAGGTTTGATCGCAGGCAGATTGATGATGAAGGTCAGTGTCACGCTCAAGGGACCAGTCATGGTCATATTCTGCCCTCATCTCAGCCAAAGTCTTCCTCCTGTTAATGATCTTAAATGCACAAAAATCTGAATTAGCTCTATACACAGCTCTTACCCCACACAGAGCTACAAATAAAGGAGTTTGTGCAGGAGATGTGACTTTAAACCCCCCATTCTCTGGCTTGTATCTGAGCATTATTAACCCTAACCCTTCACACAGAATGAATCAACCTTAGCACCGTAATAATACATCGCTGCTATGCACAGTTTAATTCTGTTTTTACTTTTTGCACAATAGTTTTGGCCAGTTCCTCGATGAGCTCTTCTCTATGCTCCCGGAGATAGTGTGCTTCATTCTGCTTCTCCTGGAAAACACACAAACACACACAAGTAAGAAAGCCATTCAGCACCACACACATTCACAATGTAAGCTGATTACTCCCCTAAATATACTCTCTGAATATATTTTCTCTGCTGACCTCAGGAAGCTTTAGAATACTTGAACACACAGATTTATAGACAGTGATAATGTAACTTTGTTGTTAATAATGTAAAATTTGTTACGTAAAACCACATCTTCTCTTATAACTAAAACAACTGTTACTTAATGGTTTTTCATATAAAGTACGTTTTAAAGTGTACGCACTGTTAAATACTTCATGATTTTTCTTTTTTTTAAAACATTTTCAGCTTTTTGTGAACCATAATCTCACATGAAGTTAAGATTCAATTGTTATTCTGTCTGTCAAAGCACTGCCTTGTATTATAGTATTAAAAAGCCATTTAAACTGCAGCATAATCCTGATGGTTTTACATAATCTGATCCAAACTCTGAATGACAGAAAGAGCAGATACATCAGATTATAGAGTATGGATTATATAGTACACTGAATGGGTACATGGCAATGCCAACAATAAGTAACAATTATAACAACAACTACTGCAGTCTATAACATACAAACTATGAATAACCTGAGTGGAAGTATCAAACGCAGCCTTGGAAATGGCCTCGTCTATGGCTTCCTCTGCCACCCGCATGGCCACACTGAGCGTCTCTGCCATGCTGTGCTCTAAACACAAACACAGTAATATTTTGTTATGTGTTGTTAAACGGAATTCATATCAAAGCAGAAAACAGGCCACAGGTTTTGTTGCATGCATGCAAAAAGTGCAATATCCTCTTTAGCTTTCATTCCTTCCTTCCTGTTTCCAGGATTCTGGAGACGGAGCCATGAGCATCAGGTCTGTACAGCTTTTCATTCATGTTTGGAGTCACTCATCTTGTTAGTGCAGTGAACCGGTGGAGTAAGGAGAAGTGAGGGCAAAGCAGGACACAGAGAACAGGCCAACACAGTTGTTTCAGATACTACTGCTTGAATCTGAAGCCAAAAGATTAGAAACAAGGTCATATGACTATAATATATATCATCACTTGAAGTGATTTTGTGCTGACAAGTTCCGGTCACTGTTGCAAGAATACATCATCAAAAAGGCAAATAGGGACAGCCACCCTGAAAGCTCAACATACAAACATCTGATTTTTGTTCATTTAATTTACTGATTTACCATAAACTGACATGAAAAAGGTCTTAAAACTCTTGCATGTTGTTTTAGCTTTCTATTTAGTTGCCCCCGGATGTGTGAATGACCTAGTTGTCTACATGGAGAAAACAAGCTGCACATGAACCGTACCCATTCTTGATACTAAGCTAACAGCTGTCTGATGTTATCCATCAAACATCAGGTATCAAAACTTTAATGACTAGCAGCTGATATCATAATGAATATTCTGAAATAAATCCATTTATTTAAATTCAAGTCCCCTTCTCTCCTAAACTTTAAATGGCCCTGGTATTAAGAATTTTAGCTGTGACACACTTCACAAGGCTACAAAAACACAGCAACTATTACTACAAGAACTACACAGCTAAATTAGCCTGCTAAACGCTCCTCTCTGGGGGCAATTTTATCAAACAAAAAACAGCTTAAAGGAAAGCAACAAAATAAACAGATTTTAGCTGTAAGTGTAACTTATACAAATCATAATTACTGCAACTCTTGTTTTGAGCTTCTAGTACCCCAGGGGCTGAGACGCATTCAGGTGTCTGATTGCGCCTGCGAACAGGGACCCTGCTACAGTGCTCAGTTGGGATCGCAGGGTCAAAGTGTGGAGAAGGCAAAGAAAATTCTATGCTGATTACTGAAACTATAGGGTAACAGTTTTTTGATGGAAGCAGAGTGTGATGGTGTGGTGCAGCATCTCCCTTGCTGAAAAAACAAGGCTTGCTGGAGACAATTTCTATGCAGAGAGATACTGAAATGAGGTTCTGTAATCAATGGCAATCCCATATCTCCTCAGTCTGGGACCAAACTCTGTCCTCCAAGATGACAAAGCTCATCCCCACAGAGGGGAGTTTATAAGAGGTTACCTCCTGAATTTGGGAGCGGAGATGGAATGCCTGCCTGAAGTCATTAACCCATTAAACACTTGTGGGATCAGCTTGGGTTACCTGTTCGTGCCAGAGTAACCAGCACAACCACATTGGCTTACACATGCTGGTTGAAGAATGGGATCCCACAGCACTGTCCAACTAAGCTGGTGATTAGCATGAGGAGAAGATGCCAGTGTCGTGGCTGTGTATGGATCTTCCCCATGCTAGCAAGGCCAATATGTCTCGTTTCTTCGGACTTCAATTATTCAATCCAATAAACCACACCAAACAAGAGTCAATAGCAGAATAAGATTTTAAGTTTAAGTTTTCTCAATTCTGTTGTTTATCCCACAAATGTGTTTTCCTTACAAATGTGGCACCATGTAAAAGGGAAAGACACAGGCTATCCAGTGGTGCAAGATTTGTTGCCAAGAGACATTGTTAAAACAACAATATATGAAGTAAAAAAAAGGCAGTGCTATAAATAATTACAAGTTTGCAAAATAAGCAGACATCATTGAAGTCACAACAAAATATGTATGCACCTTCAGTTTGTCTGTAGAAAGTAGAGTCGCTCCCACAGATGCTGCCCTCATTGCAGATGCTCTCCTCGCAGGTGCTGCCCTCTGCGGACACACAGATGTTGACATGTATGTGAAAAGGCTGATATGGAACATGGACAGGGATTTAACTCGGCATCCTGAAACCAGATCCTGGTAAACCATGAAATTAGATGGTGGATTAAAAAAAGGGCGCCTCTTGAGCTTCATTCATTCATTTTTTAGCATGCATATACAACCTAAAATATCAGCACAATGATAGAAAATACTTTTATCTATGCTACTATTAGATGTTACTATTCCAAATAAGACATTTTTTTTCTTATGCAACTGTGTCATAGTTGATTTAAGTGTAAGTTTGGTCAAATATAAACACAACACGATGTGGATGAAGTACTCATTTCTTTAATGTCATTCATTCAGTTTGTGAGATATTTGTCTGGATTTTTTTCTAATAACTACATGTTTTTATGTAGTTACTAACATCCATCAATCAATCCAACCATCCATCCTTTAAACAAAAATATTCAACAACAAAAAGAAAGGCTAGAAAGAAAAAACCCAGAAAAGCTGGTAGTCTATCTTCTCTGTGAACGTGGATATCAGGACAGCACTTGATCCCTGCACAGCAGAGTTCTCAGTCCCACTGTGGAAAATTTCTCCACCTTTGAGCATTTTTCACGTCATGGGAATATTCCTGCAACAATGCAGCCATTTGTGGTTATATAAGTGCATTAGAGCAGCCACGTGCGTGGTATTACCAGGCGACCCGAGCTGTGTGCAGCAGACCCACGTTCATAGTAGGGTAGTACACAGGGTCACCTCCAAATCCTTTTCAGGGTTTAAAGAGAGCATTTAAATTAAATGCTATTAACTGTGTCAGTATTTTAGTTACTATTTTAGTAATTTTTTACTAATGTGTGAGCAGACGTCAGTGTTGTAACATTCAAAACATCTGTACACATTTGGCCCCAGCACAGAGAAATGGAAAAGACTTGGAACTAAAACAGCAGGTGAAGGAGACTGTAACCCTGAGAAGCCGTTTAATCTTTTTCTTTTTCCTGAAGTGTGTTCAAGAATTTTCTCTTTCAATTAAAGCTCTGGAAATGTACAGTCCTGCTGATGCTCAGGATGCTGTTCTTGCCAACAAAGTTGCTGTATTGGCAGAAGTGACGTGCATTTATGTCATATTAACTGCATAACTGTGTACCTATTTCAACTACTGCAGTCAGTGTGTCTTGTGTGAACCCTTGTACTTCTGCACAGGCTGAATGTTTGCAGACATGGGATGTCTCCAGCTTGTCCACTTTGCAAATGTTTTTATGTGGTATCTTTGTGTGTTTTACATTTTTCTTCTGCTCCTCAGGGTTTCTTGCTCCTTTGCTTAACTCGTCAGAGAAGGATGCCGCAGAGTTGCTGAATCACTGGCCGAGTCTTCAGGGGAAACATGTCACTCATAAATCCAACACAAGATTCACACAGATCCCCTACGTCAGCTCCACCCAGAGGGTGCAGTAGTACATGGGACCTTTAATTCAACTAGAAATGAATATATCTTTGTAATAAATAAATAAAGCGTTCTATTAAAGTAGAAACACTGATCTACTTCTTTTACTTCGGTAAAAAATTTAAAAGTACAATCAAAATCAACCCCTTGAAGGACAATTCTACCAGATGTTTCAATGCAAAGCTAACAACTCATACTACTTCATAATGTAATATACTTCTAAGAACACCAACACTTTTTTTACTTTAAATATAATAATAAGAAAAGCATAATTGAAATATAAAAAACATTCTTGCAGGCAACGACAACTTCAAGTAATAACTCACTGCACTGCAAAGACGTGTTTCCTGGTTTACTTTCATGCATATCTCTAGTTATTGGCTCACCTTGTCACAAACATCACACCTTAGTCTCTCTCTTGTCTAATTAGTTGTGATTAACCATCTGCCATGTGTTGATGGATACATCCGGGGACTGTTATTTCTAAATGTGACCATAAGTTCAAACTGAACTTGAAAATGGAAAGGCACAAAATTATGCTAAATATAAAAATAAGCAATACTTCTCCTCAAAAACTATAAAAAGAAAGTGAGAAATGTTTTAGAAGTAAAAAGTAGTTGGAAATTATATTATCAAGTAAAATTCGGGTATTTGGAAATTTGTCTTAAGTACATTAATCATTGTACTTTTATACTTTAACCTGTGACTCTGCTCATACTGGCGCCCTTCATGCAGCTCACACTGTTCTTATGCAAGCACCATCAGCAGGACCTTCCATGAGTCACACTATGTAGATCAGATTTTGCAGTTGAATAAACGCAGCAGAGTTTTCAGCGAAAGTTAGTCCTAAACAAATGAAAATATATGATTCAGTGTGTGTGCGTGAGTTACCAACAGAGGAGGCGGGAGGGGTCTGATGTCAGCCCACATCAGTCCTCCTCCCACAGGGACCACAGCTCTACATCATCTGCAGCCTCTCTTCTATAAAATGCAAATAATTCTCTGAAATCCTCTGTCAGTTCAATCAAAGCAGATACTGGGAATTGATGGTCCAGAGATGTACTGCGGCTTTGTGTCCATCTGGATCTACATGTTGGAACAGATGCTGCAGGGTAAACTCTGTACAGAGCAACAAATACATTTTCATTCTGCCCGTGCTCAGCTGTGAGAAGCTCTGCCTGCAAAGGCTTCCCTGGAGGTCGACTGAATGTTTTTCCTTACATAAGAAACCAATGCCTGTTCACTTGCTGTCACTGGTGGAACATAAAAGGTTAACGTGAGAGCATGCAGGCAAAGGCTCCAGTTTGTAAAAGTTAAGGAAACCAGAAACGGATTTTATAGCAGAACAATTTGTAAACTTAAAAGTCACCAATAATGATCATCTTATATCAGGATGTATATCACGGTTGAATCCCATCATCTGCAGTTTGTTTTTAGATATTTAAATGGCCTTGATCCTCTAAATCCTTGTTAATGCATTATAGAATTATAGAGCTGCAGCAGATCCCCTCCAGCAGCCCCACATATAAGTTGGTAAGTCAAATTCTTAATATCTTTTTTTTTTATTAGCTTTCAAAGGTCTAGAAGTGCTGATTGTTAATCACCGTCTGCCAATTTCACCTCTATCAGAAAGCTGATCAAATTCACTTCAGCAACAACTTTGAAGAAGAGCTGAGTTTAAGAATGATCTTATATACATCAGACCCCCCCCCCCCCCCTTTTGTCACATGATATATGCACATTATAAATGAATTTGATCCATTCATATAGTAATAATAAATCTGGAACATATGGCAAAAACTGTGACAAAAGAACAGGGGAAGTAAATCAAACTCGTAGGTTAAAACTGTTGGTGTGGCAGCATGGGTGTGTATTATTTGCACCGAAACCTGCATAATTATTCACCTAAATACAGCAGCACTGACTCCCTGCTGAGTGAAGATATGGAGGAGGCAAAAAAACATGTTTATATTTGGAGTGTGGCCACTGTGACTGTAATCTGCTGCAGTTACGAGAGCTGAAAGCCAAGAGCTTAATCCTGTTTTCCCCTCTTCCTAACTTCCTGTATTCCATTGCTTTGAGATATCAAATACATTCAAAACAAATTCAGGCTCATGTAGCTGAAAAGACACTGTATCATCCTTCCTTACAGTAATCTGTCCACAGCATAGTTTGTGGGGTTAGGCTTGGAGAAAAGTTCAGAACAGATCGTCTGCAGGGTTTTAATGCACTTTCAGGTGTCATGTTTGTTTCCATGCTCATTTTTCCATCATATGTCACATGTGAGACGTTACACACTGTTTTACAGATTTAGTAGTCAACTCATATCACAATGAAGTGCAAAAATCTGGAACCAGCCCTTACGTTTTTCATATTTTACAAGTAAAAAGCAATTCTTTGCTCAGTTGTCCTGCCATCCCTCCATTTTCTATACCACTTAGTCCAGGGTAACAGGAAGGCTTGAACCAGAGACCCTCTTGCTGTGAGGCAGGAGCGCTAACCACCACGCCATCATGCAGCATATAGGAAACTGTGTAGATATGTTGAAAATGTTGAAAGACTTTCACAAAGTCTGGAGAACTGCCGCTCAGGCCACTTTAAAACAAAAAGCATGGCTCCTTTTGGAGCAAAATATAAAAAAGTGGGGAGTAGTTTTACACACAGTACTGTACAACAAAGTGTTTTACCAGTAAGCTCTGAAAGGGCGCTGTGCTCTGCAAGGTTTTTCCTGTAGAGAGTCTTCAG
Source organism: Atherinosoma microstoma (assembly GCA_037177055.1). NCBI lineage: Eukaryota > Metazoa > Chordata > Actinopteri > Atheriniformes > Atherinidae > Atherinosoma > Atherinosoma microstoma. The sequence goes on from JBBBVU010000008.1 coordinate 19,990,499, forward strand.
CACTTTGGCGCTGCCAAACCTCTTGAAGCGTTTCTTCACATTTGTGTAAAACCACTCCAGTGACTGCGTCTTTAACAACCTGAGAAAAACAGAAAAACAGAAGTTTTATTCTTAACATGCACCTTATCTATAAATGTTATAAAGTAACATTGATCAAATACTTTCATTCATCATGACAAGAAAACTATAGCTGCAGCCATGTCCTGGTGATACACATAATACTGTGCTCTAATGTCATTCCTGCTGTGGCAAGACACTTTACCCTCCTTTCCTCCATACTCAATTGTAGGTCGCTTTGGTTTAAAGGGTCTGCTAAATGACTGTATAGTATAGTATAGTATAGTAGTTTTCACACGTCTCATCCATCCTCAGGCTTCTTAGTGCATCTTCAAACAATATGGTCCTGATTTACGAAAGGTTTGCGTGTACTAAAACAAGTGCTAACTTGATTGCACACGCAAAAATTGGCCACAGCTGAT
>JBBBVU010000008.1:20036185-20064327 GCA_037177055.1 Atherinosoma microstoma
CCCCCCCCCCCCCCCCCCCCCCCCCCCCCCCCCCCCCCCCCCCCCCCCCCCCCCCTCCCCCCCTCTCAAATGGCAGTATCAATAATTTAGAAGAAATTAAACTTCCCCAGCATTTTTTCTAGAACAAGGTACCAAAACATTCACTCATTAAACAAAGTCTCAGTGAAATAAGACTATAAAACCAGTGTATGTGATTTTTATGTTAGGAAAACTCACATACTCTGAACTCACTCAACACCCTGTGTTTAAATGAAAAAACGAGACAATACTGAATCATTACAAGTTACTGTACACATCAGCTAAAGCAAAACACTGCCACAGTCCCAAATGCAAATGAACTCAACAAATTAACAGTCATGTTCAAGTCTCAGACTTTCCACAGGATGTGAAAAACAAATGTAAATACAAAAGCTCTTAAGAACAACGTGAGGCTGAAGAATTAGTCTCTGCTTACTTCTGCTTTGTCACCTCATCCATCTAGAATCTTAAAGGTATTTACTCAGAACACCATAAAAGTCTCAAGTGACACATAATGGCTTGTGGTCATGTAAATACCGCATGGTAAATGCTTTCAGGTACTCAATAGGCCAGTATAGTAGACTAAATGTTTACATTGTCTGACGTACAGGGGTTAAGTTTCATTCTTTGTCTCTTCTCTTTTTTTTTTTCCAAAGGCAACAATGGAAAATGAAAATTTTAAGGGTACAATAATGACTAAATGGGAAAAATGTCATTTTGAAAGGCTTTAAAGAGTGCTTCTTTGATAATTCTAATCAAGCAGCAGTCAGTCATCAGTAATTGAGGATCTGCATATCAAACAGGTCGCACACACCCTCATTGTCATCCAGGTTGAAGCTGTAGTCTATATCTGTAAGTGGAGAAAGAGATCAGTAAGAATACTGGGAAAATATTTCTCTCTTTTACACACACACCCACACAGTCCACAGATATTATCAAGCATGTTAGTGGCCTCAGGTAAGAAGATTTAAACCCTTTTCAATCATGCACTGCATTTCTAGAGTTTTGATGGAGGTTCCAGAGGAGTAGCCTTGGAGAACACAATCATCCACAACATTTATGCTTCTTGCAATGACTGGCACTTTGCTGCTGTTAAAAAAGTGTAAGAAGTTTTTTTCCCTCTTCTGTCGCTTGTGTCACTGTTGCCCTACACAAGCATCTCCATTTACAGGACCTCCTGGTTAACAAATTATGCAAATAGTTAAACCCCGCAACTGACATTGATACATCTCCTTCTCTGTCCTAGAGAGACTTCTGAGTAAACATGACTTCTTCTGAAAGAAAAAAGTGAAGATGTAGTTACATCTGAGCCACTGTATTATTTATGGAAAAACTAAATATGTAATAAACTGATACATTTTCCAGCAGTTTAATCAGTGTCAAAACAGGAAGCTCAAAGATTAGATCGACTGCTTCAAAATTTGAATATTCTGTTTATTTTTAACACCCACGACTTGTGAAAGGTTCTCAACTGCTGTGATCTGTTGTTTTGAAGTCTGGCATGTGACTGAGTATAAGAGGAAACTAAACATGTTGCTTTGGTAACAACAATCAAATGTACATCTGCCTTACAGCATACACTAGTATCTACTTTATTTGAAATTACAAATTAAATAAAATACTGAAAATGGCAATTCTTTGACAATCTTTATGGGATTAATAAAATCAAGTGGCAAACTGAGTAAATAAGTAACATTGCAGGTTTATGGTACATCTGTACAGACTTGAACTTTTTTTAAAACCAAAAGGCTACTGCCAGCCTTTATACCCAGTCTTTTTTTTCCACAGCCTCCAAGCTTAACTTTTACTCCTATTATCTATTTATTGGGAAAGTTAACACCTCAAAAAGTCTTGTTATCCAACCCTTAGTAGTTTATTTACAAATGTACCCTAGTCCGACAACATCCCTGTTGCATGTGTTTGGAATGAAGCACACTCCTGTCTACACCACGCTGGAAACTTTCAAGCAGAGAATACAGCACAACACACTTTTTTTGTTTTGGTGTTAACATATATTTGAGAATAAAGATAAAAGAAATTATGGAGTCAGAAATGCTTACCCTCTGCAGACATCAGCTCATCAATCAGGTCAACAGCTCCTAAGGAAATTAAAAAGATGGTTTTGTTCAAAAGTATAGTCTACACTGTACACTAAAACATCTGTGTATAATTCTGCCATTTTCTCTCAAGACATGTCTTATTGTAGATTAAACTCTAAACAAAAGCAAGCTTGGAGCTTAAGGTCTGCTTAGAATCAAAACGAACAAATGTGAAGCAAACATCAGATTGCCTCTGGGTTTCACTGATGGATGCAATTACAGAATGAATTCACATCGTTGCACCTCACCCTCTCTGTCATCCTTGACCTCTCCAGCAGTATTAATCTTCAGCAGGCTGCTAACATCCAGCACAGACTGAAACTCTGGGCCAACCAGGTCCATTTGATGCTGCTCCAACGCTGCCGCTGACTGGCGATGACACTCTGCAGGTAGAATGAGAGGTGAGACAAGTGTTAGAAGTTGCACATATTCACTTTCCAAGAACACACATACCACTCTCATATTTGTCTAATAAAGCCAATAAGTTAGAGCACACCGCTAGGTTGCACCTGAAGGTTGGCGGTTCGAATCCTGCGCCCGCCCCAGTCAACTGTCATTGTGTCCTTGGGCAAGACACTTTACCCTCCTTGCCTCCAGTGTTGGTATCACTGGTGTACTCCCCATTGTAAATCACTTTGGATAAAAGCATCTGCTTAATGACTGTATAATATACTATACCGCTGGTCAACTTGGTTTTGCACATGCAGCCCACAAGATCATCAAGTCTGGCCAGCAAAATCAAGTTATTTCCATCTAGCTTTAATGTATTAAAAGAAAACAAAAAAAATCCAACCTGAAAATGCTGAGTTTCCCACAATGGTTAGTCATCGTTTCCAACACTGCATTGTGCAACATTTCAAGTCATTTGATAAATACCTTTTATGCTGCTGTTGTGCAAATTCCTCATTTTTTTCCCGGAACAGAAGTCTGACTGAGTTTCACTTTGACATTGTCGTGACTTGTCGTGACCAAGTTTCACCGCAACTTACAGCGAAAAATTAGCCCGAAGCCAAGTCATCCTCCTTCTTACAAACTACATTCAGAATATGGAAGAGGTTTTTCTGACAAGCCAACTGGAGAAAAATGTCATGCATTTGATATGTTCATGACATGACCTCAACTAGCTTATGTGATCTGTAAAGGCTTCTTCTCCACAGCATTTATTGTAGTGTTGCGGTTACTTTCAGTCAATTTTCTATCCATTCTTGCTTTATAGAAAAAAAACTACTGTGGCAAAATAGTCTCCTGTGTATAAATCTGTTGAATCCTGCAAACAACATTTATGATCAGACAAAAAAACCCTAAATCATCTTTATCACAGAAGCTGCAGTTGAGAGGGCCCTCATATAGGAAGAGGATGATATTAAAGCTCAACAGATTTCAGGGAAGGAAAACAAACTAAAATCAACTGTCTGAGGGTGACAGTGCTCTAGGTTATTGTATAGCAAGCTTCTCTGTTAAACTCTCTTTTTTCAAAGACTGACCCACTGGGTTTGGTTCATTCATGTTACTGAAAGTGGCGTCATTATTATCGACAGAAAGCTTTTACTTTAGTTTCAAGATAAAATATTGCTAAATAGTATGAAAGATTCTTTCTGTTTCTGTTTTTAAACATTTCTTGTTCTGGCATGTCAGTACGCTCTGACATCTGATATTCCATACACAGATGCTGAACAACAACTCTTCAAAGCGATAATCAACCACTATCAGTTTCATACCACCAGCATCTGCTTATTATTTATCAACAGGGTTCAATTTCCTTGTTTGTGGTTGTGTTGTATTACACTGCAGGCAAATTGCTATACTGTATTTTCATGTAACTAAAATGCAGTACACTTCAACCACAAAGAATTCTACCATAGAGGGGGTGGTAATAATTCATCTCTGTAGACAGTTTAGGTTTTTAACATTATCAGCCTGATTGATGGAGCTGGATAATATTTTGCATGTTATTCAAAATGTCTTAAGCATTGCTTATTGACAAATAGTTTCAAAATTATTTGTTTTGGTCTATGACTTCATCCATACCATCACACTTGCCAGATATGAGGACAAAACTGCAGCACAAGACAATTAGTTTCAAGCATGAGTCATCCTGTCATGAACATTCACAAGTTGTAAACAAGGTAATCTTGGTCATTTTTCCTATTCACCACATACTGCATGTTGTGAATGGAAAAAAAAAATATAAGACTGCTTTGGAATTTTTAAGGGGAGGAACTCAACAGTGTGACAGTTATGAAATGAACTGAATCAACACTCCTGTAAACTATCTTCATCAAAATCTAAGTGAATTAGAAATGTAATCTGTGTAATAGCTTAAAAATTGTTTTGCTTTTGTTTGAAAAACAAACAAGATATTAAAGTTATGTATTATTTTGATTATTTTGATTTCCCAATTTAAGCTTTTACTGGATTTATTCAAATCAGTTTTTGTACAAATTATTACATCCTGAACATGAAATATTTGTCTTATTAAATCAATAAACAAATTAACGTAAAAGATTTCTAGACAAACTTCAAAATCATCACAGTCCCCAGATGCATCAGCCTCGGTCCTTACCCATCTGCACATCACCAGGAGTGGATGATGGTGTCAGCAATTCATCGTGGTCTGTTAGCACCATCTTGTGGTCTGAGCAGACAGAGTCCTGGCTGCAGCAGGAGGAGGAGGTGGTGGTCAAAGACATCGAGAGAGGAAACCTCTGAAGGCTGGCAGGGGTGCTGGGTGGAGTTAGTGTTGGACAGATGTCATCTGTGGGCGGTACAGGAAAGACGACTGGTACTCTGGAGCCGGAGTCTCTGTTGATGAGCATGACTTGGATGGGAGCCGAATGGCTCCGCAGGTTCACCTGATACTTTTGGCCACCCTTGCCCTAAGAAAGGAGTTGCATTATAGTGACACACATGGGTTTAGCACATGATCATTGATGTGTAGTTTCTGTTAAAAGTTAAAATATTTGTTTTGCAGTCAAAAATGTCTTCATACTAACATTTACAAATGTCCCAAGCAGTTTTTTTTCTTCTTACCAACAAAATGAGTTAAATTAAAAAGATATTTCTTTCAGGAGTTACTGAATGTCAAGGGGAAAAAAAGAGTCAGTGGGGGAGGGGGTACATGGATTGCAGCAAACAGTGGCCAGAAAATTGGGAGCTGTGACAAAATTCAAAGCAGTCACATTGCTGTGCCTTAAATCTTGAGAAAATAGTAGGACATAGATCTGTCTTTTCATTTGCATGTGGTAAAAACACATCACACTCAGATTCCAGAATGTTGTCATGCTATTTGAAAACACAAACTCGACAGCACTATGCCAGAGTCCCGAGGATCCTTTACCACAGTGAGAGGCCTGCCATTAATTTCCTGCTGAGATTTTACAAGACACAGCCTGCCTTACTCTGGTATAAATATAATAAATGTTTGACTTCCAGGTGAATATTGTCATTTGTGCAAAACAAAATAAACCCATGCATGTTCAAATCAATAAAACACATTACCATTTCAGGAAGTGGCACCTCCAGCTGGGTTCCAGAGGGAGCCACAACAGCTAAGAGCGTGTCTCCACTGAAAGCACTGCAGATGTCTTCAAGTGTCACAAATTTATAGGTGGAGAGGTATTAAGGAAACAGGATTAGCCTAAGGAACAAAATTGGGACAATAAACTGGAAAAACAAGGCTATGAGCATTGTGTAAGTCAGGATTAGCCTGGCTGCCGTTTCACTGACTGACAATAGCAATTATATCCTCCCTTTATAGCTTTTTCTCTGTTCAAAAAGCAAAAAATCTTGAAAGGATCAAGCAGGGATTTCTTTCCTCTGAGATGGGTAAAAGAGGCTTTAGAAGGACTAGAATTACAAACCAGAGGGAAGACAAAAAAGGGTCACATTTTATGAAAAGACACTAAAATCAAACTCCAAGATGATAGATTTCTTTACCGTTATAGTTGAAGGTGGATTTTGGTAATCTTACAAAGTGAAAATAAATGCGAAACAGATCAACTTTTCAGAAAAAGTTTTATGAAAGGTTAAAACATACCTTCATGATGTTTTCCAACTATGGTTGACAATAATAGAGGTACACAAAGAAAATGACCTCTACTTGACAAGACAATCTGAAAAACAGAGCATGACATTAAAAGGATATGCGCTGATAATGGGATCATGGTTGATGTGTTTGATGTTTTCCTCCAGCCAGGCCTTCTGGTCATCAAGCGCTTTCTCTTGGGCTTCTAGCTCAGAGATTTGGGCTTTTAATAATCCAATCTGCTCCAGCATCTCCTGAGTTTGGCTGCCTGTATTATGCCCCCTGAACAAAAATAAGGCAACTGATCAGAGAATGCAATTTGATCACTAGTGAATATTTGTTTGAAATATCAAAATATCATTAATTCAACATAGTCACAGACTAAAATATGGATGCTACTTAACATGCACTTTTACAGATTCGGCAGCCAATTACAGTTATCAGAAACGCATTATTCATCAATCTTAAATATTGTTGATGTTGTCAAACCTCCACTGGATTATATTCTTGTTTTTCTTCTCAATCAACCCCACACCTTCCAGTACATTAGTGATGTCGTAAATCCTCCTCTTCTGCTTCACTGCCAAGCTGTCTGCGGCCTGTTAAATCAGGGGACATGTCTGTAAAGGGGCTAACTCAGCAACAGTTTACGATGACACCATGCTGACAAGATACAGATGCTTTAAGTGACATGACTAATAAGTTTATGTGTCAAACTGCATCATATGAAAAAAAAAGATATAGACTCAAGCAATCCCAAGAAATTAAGAATTTTACAAAATAAGCTGCAAATATGTACTTCTGGGCAGAAGGAGTACTTTTATACAAAAGGGAGAGGGAGTTAGAGGGAGAGGGAGAGTCTGAGGAATCTGCTGTTTAAACATTACCAGCTTTGGCCGAAAGAAGAGAGGGAAAACTTTCATTCATGGAAAAGAAACATCAGTGTGTAAGTGTTGCTAGGCCAATGCTGGGTTATCAAACTGAATCTCTGAATTTTAATTCACCAAATCTGGCCCTCTTTGCAAAAAGTTTGGAAACCCCTTCCATAAAGAGTCGCACTTCAAATCTTAACATTTCTGTTGACAGGTAATAAGGAAAAGTTTACACATACAGCATTTTAACACAAAAAAAATAAAAATATTATAACAGGTTGTCTTGGTCATAGCAAGTAGACATACAACTGGTGACATTTAGTAAAAAATACTTATGGGTGTTACTGTGATTAAAAGGTTGAGAAGGGAAAATTCATTGCTTCAGAATATTATTTCATCGCCTCAGTTCAGCTTTAACTGGTTTAACCAGCTATGTGCAACAAATATTTTGAGGATTTTAACTTTTTCCAGGCTTCCTTCTAGTTTTAACCGGACCCTCAAACCAGGAGGACGGTTAATGGCGGCTGGCTAGTCCACCTGTTGAATACATATATGCACCTGTCTGGCGACGCTTGTGACTGACAGCCCTTTGTTAACATCTGCTTCGAAGACGGTGGAACTAAATAACGCTGAAAAGTAATCCTTCATACAAATAAAAACAGGACTGAAGCTATCTTCTATATCACTGACCACTTTCAAATCAAGGACGCCATCCTTAGCTTTTTGTAGCAAACTGACAAACTTCATCGTGAGAAGCCCCAAACTTTTTTCGTGGCGACTCGGTGTCGAGCGTACAGTCTCCGTCGTCTCAAACTCCATCTCCGTCCAACGAAAGAAACGCTCACTTCTTTTTATTCAGCTGTTTGGGTTTAGCTAAATTAAACGGCTTAAATGTAATAGATAACGTCTCATATCTGAGTGGGACCACTGTAGTACCTGTGGTCTTTTTAAATGAACGGACGTTAAGGTTAAGTTAGGTTAAATTTGCCATGGCAACCCTTGTCCTGCCCGTGCCAAGGATCTAACCAATCCTCACGGCCCTCCCGTTTTTGACTGACCAATCAGTCACAGACAAGAAAAAAAGGAAAAATAAATGTAAACGGGATAAGAAATAATGTATAAATAAGGATAAGTACAACTTATGGTTTAATAAATATTGTGCTAAAGAAAGAAGAAAACTTTTACTTCCTGTCATGAACAGTGAACGCCATAAAACTATTTAAATATTAGCAGTTTTTTTATATATATATATATGATTCCTGTCTTGCCCCATACCTTTTCTCCAGAAATGATCATTTTAAATTACTATAGAACTCAGAATTGTTTGCTCTAGAACATCTACATCTTAATATTTACAACATGCAAAGTTGAAGTGTCAAATAAACCACAAAAACTTTAATTGATCAAGATTTTGCTATAGGCTATGTTGCTGCTGTGAAACAAGTGCTACAGAAACTCATAAAATACTGACCTAAATAAGATGTTTACAAGACTATTATGCAAGATCCCAGATCCCTTCATGAATAAATATATTCTGCTTTTATGCCTGTAAAGGACTGTAAAACTTTGTTAATATTTCGATTTTCCAATGGGATAAATAAAGTATTTAACTTAATTTCATTACTGAAAATGATTCATTCTGCACACACTTTATATTTAACCCATCCTACATATTTCAATCTGTGAATAAAAATATAAAGTTATATTCTTCAGGATATATTTATTGGGTAAATTGTACAAAAGAATAACAAAGAATGAAACAAAGAATATACAAAAATACATTTGTATTCGGAAAAAAAAAATCCAAGCGTTTCACAGGAATTCATACTTCATGTGTTAAAGTCTTTCAGTACACTGGTGAGACGTTTCATTTTCTCCTCCATGATTCTTTTGTTGGCTTCCGTCTCTTCCAAGAGCTGACGCATCTCCTCCTCAACTTCAAATACCTGAAGAAGTACAAAGAGACAAGCTCAGCACATAGGCCAACTTCACTTAAGTGCACCAAGCAGAAATTTCACACTCAGAAAGTCACTGAATTAAAAGTTTTTATTGACTGAAAATTTAAAGGGGTGAAATGCAATTACAATAAGTTGATCAGAAGTAAGATGAGGCTTTACTTTAGAATTTGCCCAAACATTTTACACTTCTTCCATTTATGTATTTTTCAAATCTTTGTAATATTTAAGGTCTATTGGATGAGAGTGGTATGCCAAGACAGGGTTTGCCTCTCTTCTATCATCCATAATGAATGATAAATCCCACAATGAAGAAAGCTAGAAAAGCCATGCATGAAATGTTTGTAAAGCTGCTTCTCTGTAAGCACATTTACCTCACAGCACTTTCATTACAGCCCCTTCCCGGGCCGTCATACCAGAAATTAAACATTGCTTGTGTATACATTTCTGATACTTGAAAAAAAAAAAACACACACAACTGCTCTTCTTCTCTCCACAAAGGAGAAAATCTAATTTTACATGACAACTGTTTATAATTTACCTTCTGATTGGCTTGTTCTATCTTTTTTTGTGTTTCATTTGCCAGCTGTAGCAACTCAACTTGGTGCGCAGCCTGGATAGATTCCAGTTGTCGACGAAAAGCGTCGTCCACACAGTGTAACTTCTCCACTGCAGCTCTACAGGAGAGAAGCAGAGAAATAAAACATATGGAACATGTCATATGAGATTTTTCAGGATGTGCGGTATACAGTACTTTATTTCTAATGTCCTCCATTTTGTTTTAATAGAAATATCACAGCCATTTCCATTTTATTCAGAATAAAAAAAAAACTGGTCATGAGGCAAACTGCTAAGAGTTTTCAATGTTGTGATATGAAAGACAAACAGGGTGCTGTCTTATAAATTAGTCAGAAATAAGAAGGGCAAAGTTACAAAAGGCCGAGCTGGAAAAGCTTGCTTGATTAATAAAATAACACTGCTCTCCTGAATGATTTAATAAAATTGCAGTTCTCAGCAAGCTGGCAAAGATAAGATAAAAATCTTTGCACATTTCAAACTCCTATAGTTATCGATCATATCAGATCAAAGAAAACCCTCACAAGTCCAAAAATTATGATTAAAATTAAATTGTAAAATTATATTAAGCTGCTTAATAAATTTGCAACCAGACGACAGTATTTTGCTTTGCTGATTTTTACTTGTGTGCTTCTGTTGCTTTATCTCTGTCTTCCAGCAGCAGGCGCTCCTTAGAATCAAAATTCTCCTTCATACGCTTCACTTGGCTCTCCAGTCGAGTGAGCAGCTCGGCCTTCTCCTGCCACTTCTTACTTGAGTCACTAACAGAGGAGACGACAAGAACGGAAAGGAAAAAAAAAAAACATTATTTCAGAAACACAACATGGATTTGTTTCCAAAATGCATTGAGTCAGAAAATCATAAAGAATCTTACCGACACAATATCTGTGTAGCAGTTTTAACTGAACAAAAGGCTTTAAATATTTGTGAATAAATACATTTTGTTTTTATTCACACTTAACATTTTACTCAGCAGCAGTAACTTTTTGTCCTGGTCTTGCTTTGTCTTTAACACATTACCAGACACACACACAACCTTAGAGCATATCGTGCTTCTGTGTACATAGTCTTTATATATTTAGCCACTTACCTATAAACTCCTCTGACCTCCTCCAGCTCAGCCTCCTTATCTTTTAACTGCTGTTTTAGCTCCTCCTTGCGAAGACTAAGATGCTCCAGCTGCTCCTTCAGCTCAGCTTGTTGGACTGTTTCCTCCTCCAGCTGCTGCTGGAATGTTTTCTGGGCTTGGACAGACTCATCCTTCAGCCTACGGATCTGATCGTCACGCTCCTGCAAGGTCTGAACAGCAGGAAGTTAGAGGAACTGAGTTAGAGGAACTCATCAGTAAGTATGCTTCAATGTTTCCACAATTAAGTAGAACTAAAATTGTAGCTTGGCTGGGAAAAGGGCATTTAATTGGTCTACTGCCCTTATCTCAGTGTAGGACAACTAAATGGAAACAAATGTATCAAATTAAATCTGTCCTAATCTGCTCAGTAGGTGTTAATATGGCCTTTCAACTGGAGTAGTGCATAACACCTACTTTCATCCTTCATCATACCTCTGGTGTGCTTTTGTTTTTTAAGGTATCTGAATACATTTGACAGTGACCTATTGCCTGTTGTCACTAGCTTCTACGTCCTCTGTGTTCCAGCTTCTTTCATTACTTCCTGGTTAAATTCCAGGATTATAACAATATAACATGTACTAAATGTTTAAACCGGTATGAGCCCCTTTAAATGTACATATGCTGGTGTAATTTGACTTCAAGCTGACACTTATCTAGGTATGTTAGTACCACACTGAAAAGTACAGCTGTTTCCAGATAAATACAGACAAATAATCTCAGCTGAAAAAGCAAAGAGGTTTTACAAAAGCAGTTTGATTTATATCAGTGGTGAGTTAAGACTGTTAGGCAACTGACCAGATAGATGAAGGGTTCAAGCATCATCGATATAGGGAAAAAATGGGTCTCAAGGTACCTCTTTGAGTTTACGAATGGTCTCTGTCTGGTCATCCATGATTTTGGCTTTGATTTTGAGGGCATCATGGTCCCTCTCATTCTGTTTCTTCTGCTTGTCCAGCTCAGTGGTCAGCACCTCTATTCTGGCCTCCAGACGTCCACGATCCTGAGCCAGTGATGCACCTGGTAAAGGAATACAACCATAAACAGATCCTATCTCTCAGTTCTTCTTTGTATCCTTATATTTTATAGTCTTTAGTTTTATTCTCAGTGTCTTAATAGAGTAAATAAAGGCATATGTTATTATAGTAAGCAATTGTGTTTTCAGAGAGTGCTTGAAAATAAATGAGATTAGCTTTTCCTGGCTCTGTGGGAAAGTGTGCATCCCAATTAACCACTAGATGGCAGGAGCTACTGCAGACAAATGAAATAAAAACATCACAACAAACAGTAAAATTAATCACCCTTTCATCATACTGGCTCTACAATAAAATCCTCCCAGATTTTACAAGGAATTCTCAAGCCAATTCGCTATACACAAGACTGCCAATAAACAACTAATACTGCCTTTCAGAGTCGTCCCTGCACTATAGTGCTGACTAGAGGTGCTTTGCAAGTATCCTCCTGAATTTCTCCCACCTTGCTGAGCGAGCTCCTGGCCCCAGATCCTCCTCTCAGCCCTGAGGCCGTCTATCACCGACTCCTGAGCCGTAAGCTGAGACAACAACCGGGCCTTGTCTTTCTTGAGCATCTCTAGCTGCAGCACGACACGATGGTCCCGTTCCACCTCTGCTTCCAACGAATGCAGACGGCTCTGGCGATGGGACACACACAGAAGTTGTATTAATGATCAACGGCCACCTGTCAGGGCTGGCAGATTTTAAGGCAGCAGTCAGATATTAGCCACTCTCCAATTTGCTCAGAGTGAAGAGTTGAGAAGGAAACAGCTGTTGCTACCCTGTTTGTCTTATAAATATTATTTTAAACCTGATGTTATTATCTAAAAAAAACTTAAATCGTTACTGTAAAGCTTCTCACTTTGAGATCAGTGACAGCCTCTTTTTTGGCTTTGATGAGCTCAGAGATCCGGCTCTTCTGTTCTTTGACCATCGCCGTGAGCTCCTGCACCAGAGAGCCTGATTTCTTTTCCCTCTGCTGGGACTGAGCGAGTGTCGCCTTGAGCTCCATCAGCTCTGCAGTCATGTGATCACACACTTCCTTCACCTGCAGTGGAAAAATGAAGGGTTAGGAGTGTCAGAGAAGGGCTAAGCCTTTAACTCGGTGTAGAACTTTGGTCGAAGCTTTACCTGACTTGACAAATTCATGACCAGTTTTATCTTATGTATTAGCACTCCTTTCTATGCACGCCTTTCAAGATGGCAGTCTATTTCCTGTTCAGACTTTTCTTGAAGGTGAAAAGTTAGGGTAACATCAAGGGAAAAAGTGTGTGAGTGGTGGCAATCAGGAATAAGATTAGAATTTGTGCTGATGCTGAAGGAAAGTGTGAACTGCTTCAAATTCTGCTGGGTCAAATAATCCTTATTCAATGTCAGTTTTCACCGACAAGCTGAAAATTGATGTAAATTCCAGTTCATTTCACTTTGTACTGTGCAAAGTAATCACCGATCAACTGGCCTGCATAGAGAAAATTGTCTAAAAGTCAGGACAATTTTACAGTGATTACAGGCAATTTGGATAACGGGGTTCCTCTTTGCAGACCTCAGAGAAACGAGCAGCCTCGATGGTTAATGCCATGCGGAATTCGTCTTCTAGAGCGGCGTACTGTTTCCTGCCTTCTGACAGTTTTTCCTGCAACTCTGCTTCCCTCTGGCTATGTCTCTGCTCCACTGATGCAACCTCCTTCGACACCGCCTCACAGAAATCTGCCCCACCAGGTTGTAACCGCAACTCCAGTTGTTTTCTGTGGGGAGAAGGCAATCACAGGACAATGAACGTTGACCTGTACACATAGCTAATGTGTATTTAATAGGAAAAGAAGAGTCTGTGTGTTTTACAATTCATTTTAAGAACACATTTCCAAACTGAAGTTTAACAGGTACCTGAATAAATATATGCGTCTAATACTTTACTTAAAAGTAAAAACCAATAAAAAAAAACTATGTTACAATCAAACACTACAACTCCTTAGCACTTGGCTTAAAATGACCACTAGTAATCATATGGAAATATAAGAAAAAATATAAATCTTGTGCATTAATACTAAGAGTTTAACATTCAAACCTAGTTTGTTTTCTCAGGACAACCATGTTACTAGCGTGGCACTCTGATTTATGCATTTAAAGTTTAAATTCAGGCACAGAAATATAGTAAACAGGCTTTTCAAGCAGAAATTATGGTACAAAGCCACTGATACAGAAATGTTAACGCTCCTCTCCAGACAGGTTTTTAAATCTGTAAATACTTTTCAGTGACAAATATTTTGTTTATCATTGTTTTCCTTTATGATTTGTATTAAAAGACATCTTCATCTACTCCACTTTGAAAAAAAAAATGTTGAATCATACTCCTTGGACTATGATAATGACTTATTTGTGTAGCACATGGCGGCTGGCAGATGTACCAGGATGGTAAATGTAACTGGGATCTTGTATGTGCCATCTGTTAGCTTGTTAATTAGTACTAAACCTAGATAGGAGTAGCATGGTCCAAGTGGTTTCCTTGAATAAAAATCAAGAACATTTCTGAGTGGAGGGGCCCGGGTCTTCAGTATTATTAGAAATAACCAAAACTCTTTTAAACTTTGGCAAACATCGTAGCATGTTTAAAACATCACTGCTCACCGAGAGAACCGGTTTCAAGGGCCTTGAAAAACATGGGTGACCTTGTTATGAAGACAAATGTCTCCAGGTGTACCTGTGCTCTTGTTCTCTGGATGCCAGCAGTTCATGCAGCTGCTGCAGTTTGTCTTTGTGCTGGCGCACTGAGGCTCTCTGGATGTCCAGCTCTCTCTTCAGAGCTGCTGCCTTGTTCTCCAACTCCTGATACCGCTTCATCTGAAGAAGGGTCAACACATGTTTTATAGTAGTCTGTCAAACACTACAACTACAGAACCATTTTAACTTCTCAATATCTATTTGCTCTGTGGGTGGAGCCACTGAACTACTGCAGTAGTTTGATTAAAAATCTGAACAATGGGTGGACTTCAGTGGTAGTGAACTTTGTGTAACAGAAGTATTAAGACAAATGTGTGAAGACATAAATGGCTCTAAATAAACTTGTTTTGGTCGCACCAAATGTATGTGAACAACTAAAAGGCATCATCAGACTCAGTATAGTGGACACTATTTGTCCAACCGATTCATCCTCGGGAAAGAAAACAACTATCAGTACCTCTTCAGCCTGCTGGCAAGCCCTGAGTGCGTCACCATGGGAGATGCTTTCCTCCAGTCTACGCAGTGCAGTCTTCTGTTGTTCTTCACTGCTGCGGGCCTGCTCCAGCTTCTGGGTTAGGGACTGACACCGCCCCTCCAGCTCCTCAACACGAGCCTGCAGCTCAGAGCGCCCTGATCGCTCTTTCAGCAACATTTCTTTCAGTCTGGATGGGAAGAAAAACATGAGTGTGTGTAAAACCAGCAGAAGTTAGACTCTGATTTCTCCCTTTGAGTGTGTCAAGAAATTACTTTTAACCCCCCCCCTTAAAATGCCCTTGAATGTTTTCTTTGTGTGAATATGCAATAACCTGCAAAATTCAAAAACTCTTGACAATGCAGTGTTTTTTTAAATCTATGACAGAGATGGAAATGTAGATGGCATTCTGGCTGAAAGAAAGAAAAATAAAGCGAGGAAAAGGAAAAAAAAAACTACATGACAAAAATAAAAGAAACATCCAAGCTGTAGCAGCACTTCATTCACAGTAGTTGCCTTTTCAAATCTGCCTTGATGAGTCACCTCTCTATAATCGGTCTCCTGATGAGCGCAGACATCGACAGTATCAGCCGTGTTTGCTATCATTAGATAGTGACAGTTGAGATTGATGTGTGTAATATTGCTGAAATCTACACATCACCAGACCGCTAATTACACCATAATGCTGATTTATCTAAGCAGGAATGTGCCAACAAACACAAGCACAACACAGTCGCGCTTGGTGTTCTATCTGTACAATCTGCAAACACAACATCAGCGTCTTGTTTAAGAACAGGAAAAAAAAACGTATTAAATTATAGATAATTGTCACCTCTGGAATCTGAATATAAGCTATATCATCTGGATGGGTGTGCAGGTTAAAGATCTTTACGATAAATCGCTGATTCTAATCACAGACAATTACAGGCTTACTTGAAGGTTATGGGGTAATGGAGACAAAATTTGTGCTTTCATTAGAGGCTTTGGCACAAAGATAGAGGTAAATTCCTATAATAGTATTGATATTCATTGTTAAAGAATGAGACAGGCAGCGGGGCTCTGATCTCAAGAGAGTCAGTACAAAATATTAAAAACGTAGAAACAGAAGAGGATCCATCATGCAGCAGCTGACAGCTAAAATCCACAGAGACAAGTTCAAATATTCTTTTATCAGCAGGAAATCTTTTGATTCATTTAGAGGCTTTTGTGCACTGGCCATACCTGTGCTTCCTTCTTACCTGTCTGTGGTGTGCAGAGCCAGGCTCTGAAGGTCTTTTTCTTCGCTGACTTTTGTCTGAAGACACTTCATCTCCTCCGTAAGCTTCCTCACAGCTTGTTCTGCCTTCCAACGTCTCTCCATTTCCTGATCACGTTCTTCTACAATTGTCTAAGCAGCAAACATAAAAAAAAAAAAACATAAATGCACACAGAGTGGGGAGTAAAGGGGGATTTCTAAAATCACTTGTGGCTTATTAGCAGTTGTGTGAATGTGAAAGAGTGTCACACCACGTTGCATGTTGAGACAAGAGTGACATCCTGTGACAATGCTTTTTTTAACCTGCTACCGGATTACCTCCTGTTTTGTGTAGCTAAAATGTTGGACAAAATGGTCAAGTCTGGTGAAGAAGAGAAGACATGGAGACAGGAAAGGAGAGGAAAAGAGATTTTTAGAAGAAAAGAAGAGAGAAGCCAAATTACCCAGAAAAGAATGAGATAAACAACATGGAGTCATATGTTGGAGTGGATAACTGATCCTGGTGTACTGGCGCACCACGTCCACTCACATTCTTGAACACTGCCAGCTCCGGTATGTTTTTGGAATTAATAATTTACATGAGTTGAAAAACTACAAATCAAAGTAGGGTCTCTACAGTCTTGCAATAGTTGGGTGGTGCAAGTCCTGCTAATTAGCTATATATTTAAATAATTTTGTTAAAATCTTGTAACTGATTAAAACTGTGGTTTTTGTTTTCTTCTGGCAATGGACAAACATTTTGTCACCTGGAGTAAAAAAAGGACATTATTTTTCAGGTCAGTCCTCCAGTGTGTGCAGAAAATATGTGTAAACAAACTTAACTAAGTAAAAAAATTTGAATTATTTTAACTGTTCACAGTTTAACTGGATAGAACTTGATTTTAGTTCCCCAATAATTCAACGGGGACATACCCTCTGTCACATAACATTCACTTAATACAAACTGAAGCTGCTATTCAGCCTGCAGGTGAACTGTCCAGTTGTACCCTGTAGGTTTCCTCTTCTTGAGTGAACTTGGCTTTCACATCGCCTGAGGTCTTAGCTGCTCTTAAAGGTCCCTTCCGTCTTTGCCCTGTTGCTTCTACAGCCCCTGCACTGCCAGTCTTCCTCTTGGGCCCCAAAGCGAACTTTGAAGTCCTCGGTTTGTAATTCTCCTGGTCGCTGCAAATAAAACAAATCACGGTTATTATATCAGCTTTAAAATAAGTTTTTTTTTGAAGGGAACTCGAGAAAATGTCAGGCTAAACAAAGACCTAAAGCAGAAGACTTACTTTTTCAGGTAAGGAAAGTTTGGACAACTGTAAATTCATCTTATTGGTGACAGTACAGCTGTGCACTTGCTTAAGTTGAATTACTGAATCTTAAGCACGTGTCATCAGTGGTGATAAAGTAAGATGAGATGATAGACCATGTAAGGGTGGTCTTAAATCACAGGAGTGAGGCAGCAGTTGTAATTTCTAACAGAAAGCATAGGACAGAGAAGAAAATCTATCATCCCTTTCTGCTAAGATGTAAAAGGATTCCCTCCATCATCGACATACCTGATATCAAGTTGATGCATGAGGAAGAACATGACCATAACCTTTGTTGCACAATGGATCTGATTATATTGATACAAATTATATCAGTAACTACATTATTACACATCTGTGTCAACAAACTTTGTCAAGTGCATGAATAATATTCTCACTACGTGCAAGTTTCTGTCCCTGAGTTTTATTTGTGTGTCCGTAAGTGCTTAAAACAAAAGAAAGTTTCAAAAAAGAAAAAAGAAATGATTTTCTGCTATGAAATAAACCAACAGCTGATACATTTTTATTGTGCAGATTTACTTTTCTGATCTTGTGCTCTTGGTCTCCTGAGTGGTCGTGCTCGATGTTATGATGCTGTGATGTTTGGGAATCCTTGTACGTCTCCTGTTTTCCTTTCCGCTGTCACACTCACTTTCTGACGTGCGATCTGTGTCCCTCTTGGCTTTATGCAACTTCACCACATAATGCGTAGAGATTTTAGATTTTTCACCAGCAGGAGCCTGAGCAAAAATGTTAATATTATGTGAGAATAAACGCAAATACACAGGATGTTTTATTGACTTATGATACTGTACAAATTTATAGGAATGGAAAGAAGGATGATGTTGATATCATAAAGCTTAGCTGCCATAAAATTCTTATTTAAATCAAGACGAGAATCAGTTAAGTAGTGTTTTCCCTGCAGCTGTGCAGGTCTGGTTGGCTGCCATGTAAGTAACTGTCTCATAACCCCAGACAAACTCAGTGATGAGATCAGAGCTCTGTGAGAGTCATACCACGTCAATGAAAATTAATCTTCATGACTTTGGTCAATATTTTTTGCTTGGCTTGAACATGGATTTGATCTCAATGATGGTGTTATGTAATGGACAAGAATGTAAGATTCCATATAGAGCTAAAAGTCAAAAACATTTTCACAACACCATATCAGGTTAATACTGTAGCTGGGAAACAGCTTTAATATGACAAGTCAGTCACCTGCTGTTTGCTGTAGAGGTCAGATGAGACATAATTAGTCAACACAAACTTCTTAACGAGTGAGCTACTGGTTTTCAGTACTGTTAAATTTGCACCTGCTGGATGAGCTGAGACACCTGATGCTCCAGTTTCTTGATGCGTTCTTCATTAATGGGCTCTGCTGGATCAGCCACAGTGAAACCAACAGGGCGGGAGCTCTGACTAACTGGTTGCGTGACTGGCTGTGTGATTGATCGTGTGTTTGGATCTGTGGCTGCTTCAGAGACAATCTGCTGACGAAACTGGGTGAGCACCTGGTCAATACGGGGTGTCGTGACAACACCTTTAGCCTGAAATGAAATGTTCGATTATATTGTTGAAATTTAACATTTTAAGTTTATTTTAGGCAGCAAACAAGGGTTGAAGCTTCAGGGGATTTCTTAAACTGGGGAGGAGACACATTTTGTTAACTATAACTTTCTTAACTGAATAGAGAGACCATATCCAGGATCATATAAAACTGGAAACAGCTTTAAAGAAATGCTGCTTCTCAGGCATTCAGGTTATGATTTTTTCGTTGTAAATAAACTTTTATGTAATGATAATGATACAAGAGGATCAAAAAATCACCGCTTCATTGTGGCTTGTATCAGAGGAGAGCAGGAGGTCCACATAGTCTTCCAGGCCAGGAATGTCACAGAGGCTGCTTATACCTGGAGATGATGGATGTCTTAGACGATCCAGGCCATCCACAACTGAGATCTGTGGCAGCGACTCCATAACAATCTCCCAGTAACCTGCAGAAAAATATGAATACGTATACATTAGAAAAACTTGGCAAAGCTGAAGCTGTGTGACTGGTCATGAATGCTATTATCAGCATGTGGTATGATTATCGTGTTGCATAAAATCTAGAAATTACATTAAAAGATAATCTCTACATGTTGCCCTTACTCACCCTATTGATATATCCTTTATATTAAGACCTGAAAACAGCTTATGCAAGTATATACATCCATCAAGTATATACATCCATATACATAAAGCAAAGGTTAGCAGAGTGAGTAAAATACACTTTACTTCCTTTATATAAAATAATGTTTTTTCACCATCTACTGCTGTGAATGAATCATGAACAGGAAGACTTAGATAATAGGACCAAAGCATAACTGAAAGGATTTTAAAATTAATACCACTGTCAATCCAAATAACAAAGATGCAGGACCATGAGATGAAAAACATAACAGATCACAGTTATTACTGCTATTACTAAATATGACAGATTTTCACTAAGCTGTAATTATACAGTGAAGCACAGGGAAGTTTTTGTTGGAATCACCAAAAACAAAGACAGTAAAATGTCCAGTTGCGTAAAGCTGATCATTCTATTGGCTAATTCCATCCAACTATATTTTAGTTATATGGATAAGATTCTCAATCATTCAACGGAAAATTTGTCATGCCTGATTGCAATGTTGGCTGATGGCTTATCCAGCAAACCAAACACACACAAATTTGGACACATCAGCACAGTCATAGTCCTGACCAATTGATATGTCAATAATCTTTTAACAAAATCTGTAAGCAGATTTACTCTATCTGCCCTCTTGGTGTCGGTCTGTCACACGTAACGGCTCCCTAAATCTCTTTGAGTATTCAAGAAATATTTTTAGGAGATATTTTCTAAAAATGTTTCCTATACACTGAAAAATCAAACTGGACCTTCCACAAAGTTAAATTAACTTTCATTTAAAATTGTAAAAACAACTTAATTCTGACTGTCCTGCAACTCTCTTTGGATAACATATTTCATACAATATATGGTTATAATCCGTTTGCTCTGTACGTTTCTCCCCACAGTTAATGCTATTAACTATACAGCAGGATGTATTCTAAATAGATGCCTATTAAATTTCATTCGTATTTACTCAGAGCAATAACAATTTGGATGTAATCTAAAAACATTGCTGACAATGATCTGATGCACTCGGAGATATTAAAAGAACAACACTCATATCATAAAGAATGAGAATAATTCCTCAGTACTGAAAGGAGATGGAAAAACAGACTTCACAGGAAATCAGCTGCAGTATGAAATCATTACACTATTTAAAATGTTCTTAATTTTTAACTGCATCATGTTTTCTGTTTAGAGTGAGCAGAATTCTCTTCTTGTTTTTACACATCAAGTCAGAAGCATTTAGATTTCTGAAACATCAATATTTAATACTTTGATCAGAATACTTGTTATAACTGTATTTTTAAAAGAGAAATAAGCAGCATCATATTTGATACATAGTGACAAATTAAGTGCCTGGCTCCATGGTTCAGATAAGATTTATCCTGCAGCTGCACTGTTGTTGGTTTTTCTCTGAAAATGAGTGTTTCTAAAATTACTATCAAAAAGGCTTAAAAGTTCTCTTGGACTGGTCCCATTCTAGAAAAACAAGAGTAACCACTGATGCCAGGGCAGCACTCATTTTAACAGCTCTATAGATATCGAACCACTGTCACCCTGGTTTGTATGATCAAGCAGAGTACATGTCAAATTCCTTACATCAATGTGTTTATCTTTTGGAAGACTACCACCAAAGGTAGTCTTTCCTCTCCTACCTGGTGAACCACAGATGGGGTTGTCTCCACCATCCTGGCTTAAAGTGACATGTCGTAAACCTTGTAATCCCAGCAGGCACTGCAGGAGATGATCAGCGCTGTCTAGGTGGTTGCCATGGAGACTGAGGTGTTTCAGCTTGTACTCTGTGCCATGGAGATATAACAGGCCTAATGAGGAGATAAGGAATAAGCATCACTCAAGTATTAGTATCTTGTTAGACTTCTCATTTGGTGCAGGAAAAAAAACTTTGACCAAGCAGTGTGTGACTCACCAGTGAGGTTATTTATCTGATTGTAGGACAAGTTTAATCTAGTTAGGTTCACAAGGCCATTCAGTCCTGATGTAAAACAGGGGGACATTAACAACTGAGTGATTTCACAGCTCACAGAGCAGTGACAGTAAACACAAGACACAGTAACAAAGAATTATTACCTGCATAACTTGTGCAGAGCCTAAACATTTATTATCTCAGGAAAATGTTGACTAAGACTTACCTTCAACCTTGGTGATTAAATTGCAGGATAAATTCAAAGTCCTCAGGGATGTGAGCGAACTCAAACCCTCAATCTTAGAAATGCGATTGGAGGAAAGGTCTAAGTGCCGCAGGTGCCAAGCTGAAGTCAAACCCTCAATCCTTGGGATGTGATTGCAGTGTAGATTAAGAGATGTCACAGCGGGAGTCAAGGGAATATCCAGCAAACTTTAGAGAAAGCAGGAAGGTCAGATTCACAGCAGAGGGTAAAAAGTAGCACCAACAAACATTTTCTCTGCATGGAAATTTGTACTAATTATTTCTCACTTGATCACGGATAACTTTGCTTTAAAAAAAAACAAAAAAACAACAACAACAACATCGCTTTAGCTTATGAAATGCCTTCAAAATCAGAAATATCAACTTCAAATCCAAGACACAACAGACATGTAATGCTGAAAGTCAACCTATCCTTATGAAATTAGATTATTTTAAAAGAATCAATTAAATGAAAAATACTTTAATCCCAGATGGCAGCTGCAAACTTATTGACTACAAACAAAAAGATATTTACAATCAGCACTGAGATTACTGCATTTATTTGTTGTTGTTTTTTTAAATCTTACATAACCTCAAGGAACCCATTTATCAATGAGCAAATTAATTGTCTGACACACATCTGGATAATTGCTACTACTTTACAAATTTGTTTACAACATTTTAGAATTGTTACTCTAAAGAAAAATCTACTGGTGATCTGGTTAAGGCATTAATGTTGACATGCATTATGAAAGATTACGCAAGATTTTTAAAAGAAAATTTAAGTCTTAGATGCATGTTCTTAAGAAGCCCAATTATGTTATAATTTTAATTGACTATATTTTATAATGAAACATTTTACTTTATTATTCAAATGTATAGATTAGAATTTGATATAATATGTAATGCACTCATAAAGGTAAATATTAAGTTTTGCTGTAGACAAAAACCAAGGTGTATAGTACAACGATCAATGCTGCAAAAGTTGCTCACCATCCACTTTAAAATACTACCTATCCCTTAACTAATTCATAAATTTTAATAGATAAATATTAACTCGTGATTATTATTAAGTACATTAATATCACTAGGGTTCCCTTTTCCTCGCGCCTACTATAGAGCCTCTGCGTGTAAAAACATTTAATTAGTTGAGATTCAGTTAATGATAAATTAAGTTTCGGGGGGGCTGAATTTAGCTCAGATTTAATGTTTTGCAAATGTCAAATTATAAGTAAAACCCAAACAACGAGAGAGGAAGTGTGATTAGACGTTACCTTGTTAAATTCGTATCAACAAGGCTGAGCTCCTTTTCTCCCATAACGACGTTTCCAGCTATTTGCGCTGTTTTCCAGCCCGTTATACATCAGTTTAACCAAGAGCAACAAATTGCACCTGTTACATTTCACTCCATGAGCTCAAAACTTCCAGGAAAACATAAACACAAACTATTTAGCTCCGTTACTTAGCAACTAAGCTAAAGTGTAAGTACTACCAAACGAGTTCAAAGGCAGCTAAACAATTACGAGACCTCCATCAACAGCAGATAAAACTGCTGAAAAAGATAACAAGTCGATAATATTTCGTTTTTAAACAGCCAAACATCAGTTTGTAAGAGTAATTGTTGTCGTTCGAGTTAAACTGGCCGCTCTTAGATTACACTTCCTGTTTATGTGACGTTGTTAACTGCAGCATCCGGGAAAGTTTTAGTTTCCCCGCCCACTGAGGTTCCCATCCAGACGTTTAGAAACTGGATGTTGCTGGACAATGAAATGCTTTGGCATTGCTTCTAATAATTGAGATTTTAATAACAGAACAAACATAAAAAGCAAGTCCGTTGCAATGATCTAGTTACCACTCTGAGATTAGAGACAAATCTTTTAATGTTTTTACTCTGTACTCGTTTACAATCTTTCTTTTGTAACTGCTTGGACAGCTACTCAGGATAAAAGTTTTCAGGTTATTTTTATTTATTTATTTTTGCAGACAACAATGATGAAAACAGCCTCACTTCAAGGACCATTCAGTGGTCATGTTGGAAGTTTTGTGTGCGAAAGTCATGGGCTTGTTAAGCTCTCGGTTACAAAGGGCTGAATATTGACATCAGCTGTGTCTGTTTCTATGTAAAAGCTTTTGAAGGTATTACATGATTTTCCAAAAAATGTTCTCAAACATTGTTTTGAGTAACTATTTCAATAGCTTGCATCAGATCAATAATAAGATAGCAATATCTCATAATACAATGTTCGTAGGAATATAGAAGTTTCATTTGACATATTTTCTAATTTTTTCATTACTGTATGTCTGCATCTTTTAGTCTTCATATATTTGATTGTTGTCATTTCAGACTGTGTGCTTTTTCTCTCAGGACTTCTTTTGAAAGAAATTGAAGGCTTTTATGGATCAAATCAAAAGTGCCAGTCATTTCTGTCTTTTTTTCTTTCTTTTTTTTGGCCTTCATGGTGAATGGATAATAATAAGATCTTGAAAATTAAAGGGAAATGGATTACAAATATGTGAAGAATTCATTAGATTACCTGTGATGGGGAAAAATAAGAGTCAAACTGAAAAAATTTACTTGATAATAAAACACCATCTTTGCAATTTAAGAATTATTCACAGAACATTAAATTAGTATTTACGATATTTACGATAAATTTAGCTTTAATTTAATACATTTAAAAATGTATTAGACTGTTTTAAGACTATTCAGTCCGGTACAGTGGATTATTTTATGCATGCTTTTCCTGACATATTATTCAAAAAGCTACCACCATTAGCACTGTTTTTGACATACAAGCCTGTGAAACAAGGCTTGCAGTGAGCTTTGTGTCATTGCTCATTTATGGCTAATCACAGATGAATCATAAAGATCCTGACCCCTATTATATTCACAATTCCTCCAGCAGCTCCACATGCCATTGATTGATTCAGTTAATCTCACACTGAACACTGTCCATATTATAGCAACTGCATGACTGATAACTGTACTCACTGGCTGCTGACCAGCCCTGATAGAACCAATTATACCTGCAACCCAGCCAATGGCCCTCCTTAACCTGTGGAAATGATGATCTGGTGCTAATGAAGTGACTGAATTAGAAATACCATCTGCTGTTGCCAGACCACCACATCTCTCACATGCTGTATTTTTCAAGGGCACTGTGTTTAAAAAAAGAGAAAAAGGCTCAATACTCTCAGAGGCAATTATTAAGCAGGTCTTAAGTGCAAGAATTTTTACAATTTATCATTACCTAAGATATACATTTAGCATCACTATTTGACTTTTTTCCACATCCCTGCTCCAGGTTGTGTATTAAAAATGAGTGTCAAGGAAAAGTTAAATTGAAATACAATTTCTAATTTAATTCAGTCAGAAGCTTGTACAAGGTTGATACCAGTTAACAGCTATGGATTTTCAGCTAAATGCTAGCATGCTGATTTAAACTCAGAAGTGCAGCCAGTCCTGTTAGAAATGCTTTTATTTTTTTGTACATATCAAAAAGTCTGAATAAGTGCGATTAACTCTATTTATACTTTCAATGTATATTTTATTTGTTTATGTGTTGTCTATAAGGTACATTTCACTTTTAGGGCTTATCTTAAACCATCACACACCAAATAATATGCTCAATATGCAATTTATTCTCTCCAATATTTCCTTAAGGTATTCATCATTTGAATGTTGAAAAAAATGGCGGAAAAATGAACTGACCTTGAATATAAACGTAATGATTATTTTTGAACCATCAAATATTTGACTGATTTTAGCAATAAATGTTTACAATAGGAAGCATAGTGGAGTAGAGTTGCTGTAAACCATGTACATGGGGAAAAAAAATTATTCAAATTTGCTTGTAAGATCTGAACTTCAATAACTTCATAACTTCATTTGTCTCATTTAATATATGTACTAAGTAAAAATAACCCCACCTTTCAACCACTGACTCATATGTTTAATCTCCAATCTGCAGCTTATTTCATGGAAGGATTTATGCAGATTTTTCCATTGTTTCCTAAATGTATGGTTTGCAGCCAAAGATGATGCATTGCTGATATGCTTCTGAGCTTGCATCACACACTACTGCAGCCCTGAGCCACCTCTGTTTAGTCTTTGTTAATCACCAAAGGAAAGTGGTGGATGTTTGACAAGGACTTCTTCTGTACATCGATAAGGTCTGAGAGTGCGGTGTGAAAAAAGGTTTATGTTAGCACACGGCCAACATTGTCTTGCTAGCATCAGACAAACATTGTTCCCATTCACTAATAGTGATGAGTCCCATCCTACCACCAGAGAGGATTTCTATTATCTGCTTTCTAATATACAACTTCAAAATCTGCATCAAAAATCATGGATGAAACAAGCTAAATGTCAACCCCTAGGTTATTGGGAATAAAACATAGATGTCTGAAACAACTGCTGGATGTGTGGTGTGTGTCCCCCCCCCCCCCACACACACACACACACACTTGTTCACAGACATAAAACATTAAATAAAAAACAACAGTTTATAGAGTGGGAGTAAGTTTATGTCAAAAACCCTCATCATCCATGGCTGTACAACAGATGCAATGAATACAAATGATCCAGAATAATCACAACTCTGACATGCTGTTAGGAAAAACTTTTGAATACCATAAACAGTGCAAACAATTCAAAATGCTTCTTATCATGTACGACTAATGACAAAACATGATATACATACAATACAGTGATGAGACATTGTGAATAAACCACATTATGTATATTTCATCCAAATGTACAAATAAAATATATCACATTATCGTCAGGTGCCAAAGAAAATGTGTTTCTCTTACATTCAGATTTTACTCTCAGCATCCAATTTGGCTTGTCACAGTTTTCAATGCACAGAAACAGAAACAGACATTGAGGTACAACAAAAGAGAACATTTCATTTTCATCTGGTTACAATAACTGCATGTTTATGCACAATACAGACCATAATATAGTAAGCACACAATATACTGTATTGTCCATATTTATTCAGAAAAGCAATCATTCTGAGGCGAGATTATTGATTGCTCTTTGCAGCTGATCTTGCAGTAGTCTGAAGAATATTCAAACCCAGCATTTTGATGAAGCACACATCAGGACTGTCACGTTTTGATGAGGCATACAAGCTACAAACAAGTCTGAAAACCTCTTCCTCTGCAGTCAGTCATTTCCTTTTTTATTTCCTTTAATGTCAAACTCCTTGATGAGGGAGGTTTTGCTGGTATCTGTTCTCACAACTTAATGTACTTCTTGCTTCTTTTTTTCCAATCTAAAATTAAAAAAGTTCAAAGAAGATCATCAATTAACAGGAGAATAACATTAAAATAAAGGAACAAACCTGATAACCACCCAAACAAACTGATCTTTCTGCCATCATCTTATCAATGTATCATATTCTGAGCACTTCAAAAAGATTTCAGTTTGTGGGGACTTAAGGACAGCAGGTAGAAAATGTCAGCCAAGAGGAAAATTAAATCTCATCGCCATTTGTTCACATACAGAAAATCAGAGGAGATTTAAATGTCATTTGATGGAGAGTGCTAGAGTTGGCTCTCTGTACAGTGATAACAATGATAACTGCAGAGAAGCTGCTTCTACTTTTGCTCCCAGATGGAGAGAATGACAGGCCACTTAGAAGAACAGCGTGGTGGATTAAACTCAAGGGTGATGAGCTGTGTTTTTCAATCTCTAAGTCTACTTAGAAGTAGCAAAAAAAATCTTTGATCATTAGAATTGCTTCTTCTGCTGAGGGGGTTAGGCGTTATAACAGCTACTGTACATTTGCTTTCCAAACTGTTTTCCTGAAATGAAATATGGCAGTTCAGTTCATATGGTGTCATTAAAGACAAGATTAAATACTGACCGTACTCAGTTGTCGATATCTGATATGTGGTTCTCTATCTGTGATACAAAAAGGAAACAGAATATGATATCAAGCACTTCCATGATGAAATGGCTTTAAAGTTCAGATAAGAATTTTCAGTCATTTTGAATGAAAAGGTCAAGTTTTAGTCATGTAACATTTGGCTGCATTATTTGCAAACTGCCATGAACATAATAATGACCATTTCACTTCACCTTCCCATTGCAGCTGTGTACGAAAACCTACCATGGTAACAAAACCCCAGGTTTAGAGATTTTTATTTTATTTTTGTCCATTCTGGGCAACTGTAAAAACATGGCAGTGCCACTAAGCATCAGGCAAATCGGTGAGCTGTGCTAGA
This sequence comes from Atherinosoma microstoma, assembly GCA_037177055.1. Lineage (NCBI taxonomy): Eukaryota > Metazoa > Chordata > Actinopteri > Atheriniformes > Atherinidae > Atherinosoma > Atherinosoma microstoma. Next base: position 20,064,165 of record JBBBVU010000008.1, read on the forward strand.
TATAAACTGCCTCTTTTAAGGCAATAAAAGTACAACAAACTGAACTTTCACAAGAGCCTGCACTTATAAGCTAAGCAAGGATAAGCTAAGATAAGATAAGATAAGATAAGATAAGATAAGATAAGATAAGATTCTTTTATTAGCTGTTCTCTAACATGGATTA
>JBBBVU010000008.1:20064427-20075741 GCA_037177055.1 Atherinosoma microstoma
AAATCGGTGAGCTGTGCTAGATATAAACTGCCTCTTTTAAGGCAATAAAAGTACAACAAACTGAACTTTCACAAGAGTCTGCACTTATAAGCTAAGCAAGGATAAGCTAAGATAAGATAAGATAAGATAAGATAAGATAAGATAAGATAAGATAAGATAAGATAAGATAAGATTCTTTTATTAGCTGTTCTCTAACATGGATTACTGCTTAGCCATCATTTTCCCTTCTCCCACTGCCTCAGCTGGGTCCTGGATGGCATCCCAGTATAGAGCAGAGCTTCCTGAACAGCCTGCCCAGTTTTTTCCTGTCCACAGCTGATATGCTGCTGTCCCAGTAGTACAACTCCATAATAATGGATGATGCCACTACAGAGTTGGTGACAATAATTGATGCCAATAGTTGACCCTAAATGTTTCACACGGAAACAGTAAAGACCTTTTGTCCGACGATTTAATTTAATCTAGAAAAAAAATATCCAAGTCATCATCAAAGATAAACATTTCTATCTACAGTCTGCACTGAATGTACCCTAAAAATCTCTTCTGACACTTCTTCAGGTTTCCTTATGTTCAGTTCAGTCCAGTTTATTGTCATTTTCATCGCACACCTTCGGCAAGGAAGCAAAATACTGTTCTTTGTTTCATCAGTGCTCAATACAAACACAAACATTGTACGAAATCATGAAAGAAATGCGGCACAAGCTTTAAGCAGTGGCTGATCTTGCAGGAATATCAGCAAGAGAAACATTTTTTGTTTGAACAATTTATTTCTGATTAGTTTCTTAAAGATGGTATGATAAGTTTCTTATCAAACGACATTGGCGAGTGGGTGAAAACAGAGTAATTCAAGAGGTTAAATTACATGACTCAAAGGCATTACTTTTTTTTCCATTAATAGAACATTAACTTTCAACCCAGGACCATTCCTGCTGGAAATGAAGACTTTGCATCTACTGCCCATATATATATATATATATCTTCTTTGTTAGGTGTTTTCTAGGTGAATTTGAATGCATCTTCATTTTAAAAAAAGTTTTTAGCAAGTCAGAACAGTGTGTAGGAGAGAGAGATATGTGAAGTAAAGCCTAAATATTAAAGAGTGTTAAAACATCTTCAGTTTTTCCAAAACATGCCATAAAATGAAGACTGTTTTGACAAAACTAAAGGGGAAAATCCTTTAATATACAAGTCCAAATACACGAGGAATTTGGACAAAAAAACCATTGAAATAAGTAATTTTCCATCATGATCCATATAACAGCAGCATTTATAAGAAATCATTCAAATCAACTGACCCTTTAAAGACATGATTAGTTTATTAAGAAATAAATTGGATTTGAATGACTATAGTCATCTGTTTTCCTTAGGCATTATATTGGTACATTTTTCCCAAATCTAGCTTAGATCATGACTTTAATCTTGTGGAAAGAACACAAAAAATGCATGGCTGATCCAAACAAACACAGTGACTGAGCACAGAGAAGCAAAACAAAGATTGTAGTTATTGGCTGTCAGACACACAGTAGCTCCGCTGAACACATTAGTTTCCTTTACAAAGTACTTTGGACTGGAAAAACCCCTCACAACTATGGAGGACTAGGAGAGTCATCGAAAAAGCAATACAGCATTTTCATGATGATTAATTAATTGTGAGATAAAAATATAAATGACTAAATATGATTTCAAATTCAACAATTAATTCATATAAAAAAATATAAAATTTCCAAAGCATTTTGTAATTGCACATTTGAAATGGAATTGTTAGGAATTACAAATTGTATTCATTAATTCATTATCAAATCCTGTGATTTGAAAATGCATTTATCAAATCCTTTTTCTAAAAGCAAAATTAAATGACACGATTCATAAATTTGGTTAGAAATATCTTTCTATATCATACATTAAAAAGATTTAATTCCCTTTTCCATTTCCATTTTCTTTTTCCCCTTGCATTTTCAAAATCCTTTTCTTAAATGGTTTACCCTCTCCATTTAACTATTCCGTGACTCTTCTGGGCCCTGAACACACTGAAAACCTGGTTCAACCAATCCCAGCCGCTTCAAGTTGTCCTATACATGGTACTCCAGCTCTCTCATTGGTTAGACAGCAACACTTGTGTCTCGACAGCTAGCTAACCGCTTTGACAGTACAGATCCAATAATACAAACACATTGTCAGGAGACAGCTGCAGAATAGGTAAAACTTTGAAGCATCCAGACAGTATCCAGAAGATGAGTTTCTCTTTAAGTTTCATGTGTTTTCTGTCTTTTTACTTCGCTAAATTGGCGAATTAACAAGACAAAGACGCAAATATGATTGTCTGACCAATGACAGAGCTGTGGTACCACGTGGGGTACAACGTGGAGCGGCTGTGATTGGTTAAACTTTGTTTTCACTGCTCTGGGCCCATAAGGGTCACGGAAAGGGTCAACCATTTAGGAAACGCATATGTAAAAAGATTTGAAAATGCGAGGGGGAAAAGAACATGGAAATGGAAAAAGGAATTTTTCTTTTAAATGTATGATATGGAAAGGTATTTCATACCAAATTTATGAATCGTGTCATTTAATTCTGCATTTAGAAAAAGGATTTGAAAATGTATTTTCAAGTCACAGGATTTAATAATGAATTAATGAATACAATATGTAATTCTTCTTTAATTATTCCATTTCAAATGTGAAATTACAAAATGCTTTGCAAATTTGATTTCGTTTTAAATGAATTAATTGTTGAATTCGAAATTATATTTAGTAATCTATATTTTCATTTCATAATTAATTAATCATCATGAAAATGCTGCATTGCTTTTTCGATGACTCTCCTGGTCCTCCATACAAACCTGGTTGAGACTGTAAATATCTGCTCACCATGTCGCTGGTGCCTTCATCTTCAAAGTCGTCTTCACCGCCGTCCGTCATCTCCCCCGCCTCCACCTCGGCTGTCCCCTCTGCTTCCTCTTCGCCAGAGTTGTCTGCTGCATCTCCATGGAGACACTCATACACCTCCTCTGGTTTCCTTGGCATCTCTGGCAAAAGACAGATGGAGAGACTGGCGGTCAACATTAGAACATAATACATTAATTAATATTTATATTACTTAAAAATAAACCAATATACCTTTCAGAAAAAAACTGTTTGATAAACCTTTTTATGTGTTTCTGCATCCTTGCCCCTCTGCTTCAAATTCTGAGTGTGTCTTAAACATGTCAGGACAGGTCCTCCCCTCCCCTCCGTCAAATCTTACCAGCATCAGAGCGATGCTGCCTCTCAATCTTCTCCAACCTTCCTAGCAGTGAGTCGATTTTCGTCTTGATTTGTGACAGCTCCCTCTTGATGGTTAGGAGTTGGTCTGTTTTCACTATGAGCATATATTGATAAAGTTAAAAAGCATAATTAATCTGAGATACAGATGCAACAGACATTTCTCATCAGTCAGTTTTCCTGCTGAATGTGGCATGTTGAGGACGAGAGACCCAAAATTAAAGAAATATTACCATGTTGCATTATGGAAAGAATACTCAGTATAATAATCAGTATCTCTGAGAGTCTGAGCAGCACAACAGAAACTGCTGGACAAAAGGACAAAGCCATTTAATTCTATTTTTCTAATTTAAGGAAGCTATTCTCAATAACATGAACCTGCACAATGTGATTCTAATGTCAAAACAATCAACAAACATAAGGCAGCATAATCATCCTCTGGATTCATTTTCTGGCCACCCAGCGGTTAATGATCACTTTTTTTTAGCGACATCATACTCCTCCCCCCTAACTTGTTTTTGAAAGGATATACTCAGACTTTTATCACTACTCCTTCATGTAAATGGGGATGATTTCTGTCTTCCATTTAATGCTTAGACAGCCAGAAGATGCTGAAGTCTTTGCCATCTTTACCTGTGCGAGTGTGACCTTTCACTTTACACCTTGTCAATTACTTTTTCTATAAAAAGAATGATAAGAGGCAGCAAGTATAAAGCACAATTAATTTCTAAAAACTGTAATAGAAAGAGTACATGAACAGCTTTGTAACTATTCAACAAAATTTAACTGAGTTCAAAGCTAAATATTGAAATTGCAAAATTAAAAGCTACAGAGTTTATTTGTACAAAGCAGAAAATGAAATGAGTTGCAGCATGTCCCCATATCACTTCACAGACATTTGCTGTGACCTTGTCTCTGGAGCTAGGCACCAGCTTTGATAATTCACTTTTTAGTCGAGTGCCTTGTTTTCGTGACAAGGAAAAGGTGGCTCAGAGGACATTTTAGTACAGCCGAAAAGAGGTGTCATTTAAGTGATGCTTTGCTTATGAGTTATTGATTAGGAAGAAAAAATCTCAGTATTGTGGAGAAGGTGAAGAGCAGAAAACCTTTGCTATAGCTCACCCCCACCCTACACCTGGGATTTGTCTTCCCAGACTCAGCATACACACTTAGGTCACCTTGTGCGCACTAATCAATCAGGACATCTAAACAAATTGGGAGCCTTTGTATCTTTTTGAATTGTAATAGAGAACTTCCATGTTACTGTAGGTGTCACTGTGAAAATGGCATTGAACTGTTTCTGAAACTTGTTTGGTCAGTTGTATAATTTATCATTTCAGATTCAAACTAATTGAAACAAGAAATTAAAAAAAATATTTCATTTTATTATCTGACTTTTAGACACCAAATAATCCATATAATTGTTAGATTAACCTATTTTGGAAGTTAGAGCCTGTACAATTAGCGAGTTTAACTGAATAATCCATCAACAAATATGCTACAACAACTCTGATGATCAAATTTTCTTCAGACGTTTGAAAATGCCAAACATTTACATTCAAAAGCAATCATTTGCCACATTTTTGTCTACATATATATATATATATATATATATATACACAAGATATAGTAAACATACATTTTGGACCAGTGATGGAAGAGCCAATGTTGAGTGCTCGGGATGATGAAGAGGAGGAGGAAGAAGAGGAAGAACAGGCCCTGACTGGAAAAGAGGATTTGGCTCTGCGAGTGGATGGGACGACTAGCCGTGAACGTTTGATGGGGATCACTGCTCTGGTCGGGGGCACGACACGGCCGTGGTACTCAAAGAGTCTGAAGGCACACAGCAAAATCAATTTGAGTTACAGAAATTTTACAAAAAGACAAATAAGCAGTAACACTAAGGGCTCCAGGGTTAGCTAGATCTTATCTAAGCAATAAAAAACATAAAGGATCAAAACAAAATGCTGCAATAGACATCTGAACAGTTGAGGTACAAGCTGAGCGTTGCCACAGCAGCTAAATAAAATCCTGCTTCCAGTTGTCCAAGACACAACAAATTGCCAAATTAGCAACCATGACTCAAAGCTGAAGGATTCAACTCTCCTGGTTATTGCTAAGTAAAAGAAGTAAACAAACCAATGAAAATGTCAGAATGAAGATACATTCTCTGTCTTGGCGGCACAAATGACCAGCCAGGGGACTATTTGACATTCAGCAGATAAAAGCATCATTAGTAAGCCCAACAGAGAGGAATAACTCCCCCCCATAATATAACACTCATTATGGCCGTGATAATGTTGTTACTTTGCCTCAGATGGAAATGGAACCACTCTGCTCAAAAATCATCTTTCTTCAGGGTCGGAAATGGGGAGAAAGGATTTGTGCTTTAAAGGGCAAAATAACAGGTGAGCAGGAAATCACTGATGAAACAATGAAAAGTATAAGAAAGAAAAAAAGAAAGAAAAAAAAGACTCATTAACCATTTTTTTTACAGACCTGCTGTAGAAATCATCTCTGTAGTAGTCATAGTCAAACTCATAGCCACTGTGGACACAAAACAAGACACAAAGACATTTTCAGCATAATGATAAAGGAACATCATATTCTGATTAAATATGATTAGATAAAAAGAACCACCATTATCTATTATTGTGCAGGAAAATTAAAGCTAATTAGCTAAGAACCCAAGTCTGATAGCATCCTGCATTAATAAGTCAAATCTTCAGCCATTTTCAGTAAAGAGGCCTCATATAAGTTTGATCTTGCTTTGTATTTTAGTGCAAGCAGCAGAGGTATCAGAAGTAGAATTAATGATGATGCAATACTGTAGTTTGTGATCATTTTAGAAAATAAATAAAAAATCTGATAAAAACATAAAACATTTGGTCTATTGAAAGCAGTAAAACAGCTCTGTGAATCAAACATTCAGTTTTCTCAAACGTCCTTAATTTGACTGCTCATTAGCAGCTCATTTGGAAAATCTTGCAGTCAAAGGTCATTGTTTAATTACATCATTGCTGCAGTTTTTTAAAATAATTTATGATACTTTGCTGCCTATTTATCTTAAATACTTAAAAGATGGCAACCAGCAGCTATAATCATTTTTAAAGCTAATTGAGTTTATGTATATTGCTCAGTGCATTAGCTCAAGGAAGGTATCAAAAAACCCACAGATACACAATAACATGAGGTTTTTAGTTTTATGGGGAGGTGTTTAACTTGCATTCAGTCCCATATCAAACTATGAAGTAGTTATGGTTAATTATGGGGTCCAGCCACAATTGGCATTGATGGGAACATAACATCTGGGTGCATACGTTAATTTTGTACCTGCATTAAAACAATAAATAATTAAATAAACAGTGTTATTTTGGTTAAAAACCTGTAACTGTAAATAAAAAAATCACCTTAGTTATCAACATACTAACTTTAACCGATAAAGTTGCCTTTTTAGGCTCTCTAATGTGACATAATCTCTATTTGTGATGTTGAAAAGTTGTTTATCAGTGAGAAATAATCAGTCAGATGACATCAACAGTAACAGGGACTCTCAATAGTACTACCTCCAGACCTTGGTTAATATCACCCCCATATTTAGTGTTTTACTCATTAGTCCCTGTTCCTACAGTGAAAATCCAGGGGATCAGAGACTAGAACTGCCTAAAAGCTAGACCTGTCGCTGGCTGTAGTTTCATATTTCAACTTTGCAAAAGTATATTTCTAAAAACTTTTACTTTAAAGTTATTCTGTATTTCTTCTTGTGTACTGGTTCTTCTTTGCTTCCAACAAGACTATAGATCATAAAAAAGAGCTGACGTGCACCAGTGTAACAGAGGGGGAAAAAAACAACACATGGCTCTAACAGCACGGGTAAAAAATTGCCTGTTCCCCTATAAGTTCTTGGCCGGCCAGTGAGGATCATGAGCACAAATCTTACAGACAGCAGGAGGTAAGTGTAACAGCAAAAGTAGTTCAACAAAAGAAATATCCAGACCTGTAGAGGGATGAGAGGGGTCTCTTGGAGCCAATCTTTGGCCTGTATGGTTTTGGTTCTCCTGCCATGTTGATATCTGGTCACAAAAATCAAATACTGCTGTCAAGACAGAGTGGCATCTTATAATATGCAGAAAGCATATAGTATGTTATAATGAAACGCTCATGCAAGAATGAATTTCTTTTAGTAGGGGTAGTGTTTTTAATGGTTGTTTTCATTAGTTTACTTTTTGCATTTGCACTTTGTAAAGCATTCTGTGTTTTCACAAAAGACCACCTCTAAGCAATTATGCAACACACATAAACAAAAAACAGTTCCTCGTTGTCTGTCAGCTAAGGTTATTAAATTCTAAATATAAAAATTAGTTTTTAAAAAAAGTGTTATCTAATTACAGAATATGATGCCATTAAATCACAACTTTAGGGGTTTAGGGGAATTTCTTACAGTGTTGCTTTACTTATTGCCACTTTGTGTTTATTATGCATTTAAGTAAAAATATATCTTTACAATGGGACTCCAAACTTTTAGGACAAATGTATGATAAATTAAGGTTTTAGTTGAGACAGTGACATTCTTTGGTAGCGACTGAGAATTAGTATATGATTGAATTACAAAAATGTACTTATTTCTATCAAGTTTTCTACCAATAGTGTTTTAAATGCCAGGGTCTCATTTCTCAATTATTGTTTTCTTTACCAACACAAAGGATACAACTAACACTTTTTTAAATAGATTTGCACAAAATACCAAACTCTCTATGATTTCCAAGAAAATTTCCACTTTAATTAACAATCCAAACCCCCAAACATATTTGGTTTACAAAGATCTATAAAACAAATGTCAGTCTTTCTGCATACTTTCATACTTTCAGGAAAGCATTCTTCAAGCAGGCCCTTGTGTGATGAGTCTCACCAGGTGAATGAAAGTACAAAGAATCAATTCAATTAGAATTTACATCAGCCCATTGTAGACTGGCATTTTGACAGGCGATGGGAACTTTGTAAGTGTTTTAATGGCACTGTGACAAGTGAGAAAAAATCAGTTCAAAGTCAATGTTGGGACACAAAACAAGTAGGAAAAAACAACAAGAACAAATGAACCCCCTTCAGAAGCATTAGCAGACTACCGTAACTCATCTGCACACACCTCACGGCTGCCGTTCTGACTGACGGCTTCTATACCTGCCAAGAACTCTGGTGCTTTAAACCCAGCTTGTATCACTGCATTTAGCCTGTCAGCTTGTCGTCACTGCTTCTGCTCAAAATCAGCTCAATAAGCCTTGAGTGCTCCTCAAGGTCATACACAAAAACACAAACAAAATTCAAACACCCCCCCTCGCATGCACGCACAGTCTCACACTGACAGCACACGAGAGATCCCTCTCTGATGAAAGACTCACCCTTGAGTTGCAGAGATAAAACACCATTGTTGGGGTTTGTGAAGTATGACGGAATCTGAAATGAAGTCGTTAGGTGTAAAGTGATGCGGTCGCAGTTTTCTTTCTACCACTGGCAGAGATTTTAATGAAGTTTTGAGAAGCAATGTTCATGAAATAAACTTGTAAATTAAAGAATGTAAGACGTCTCAGGTATTATTCTAATTTACTCTGGCATGTCTTCTCTCAGACTCACACACCAGCCACTACACTACAGACTTACTGTGGAGCTATGTTTGGAGCCCAGGCTTTCTCATTTTCTCTCTTTATTAACAGTTCCTCCTTTTCCTCCTCTTGCCCCTAATGGATTAATGGAGTTGGGATGTGTCGGTGGCTCTCAGGTGCAAGGGGACAGCTGTGTCATTATCATTAAGACAAAGGACGATGTAAGAAACGGTTCGCATTGTAAAGCCTGCTCTCCTCTGGTCTCCTGCTAGGGTCATTAAAGAGAGAGCAGAGCTCTAAAAAGCACTCTAAAATGAACACGGCCACCCCTCAGCACCCCTGACAGACACACATTGAGCCTCTGATTAATTACAGTCATTATACTAATCATATACAAAAGTGGCATGAATAAGGGTGTGGGTGCTTGTAGATAGACATGTTTGTGTGGCTATCCATTAAAGTTTGTGGCAGGAGATGAAGGAGATAGGGCCTGTGTTGCTAAGCAATAGCCACTCAATACTTAATTGATACTATAAACTGTGCAGCATCACATTGAGAAGGAACATAAAAAGTTACTTTATGCTGAGGACATGATAAGCAGGCCGGCTGCTGCAGCACATTGAGGGAAATGCAAAGTCAAAGAAAAAAGTACAACAAACTCAAAAACTGTAACACCCAAACCCGGGGGCTTTTTCTTTTGCCTGGTACAAGGTTGGCTTTGGTCCTAAATGACGAAGAATTGCATGCAGCTATTTGGAAGGCACTGCAGTAAACTTTAGCTGTTCTGTCCAAAATGGAGTGTGTACAAAAGCAAAAAGTCAATGCCAAGAATTTGTTTGAATGTTACTGCGAAATCCTAGAGGAAACAACTGACCCTTTAATTATTAAATGACCCAATATGTTCACTTGCTAGCTGTGAACTTTGTCTGATATTAAGTACTCAGCAGGTACTGTGCGCCTGTTTTTTAATTAAAGAAGATTTACCCTGAATAATGTGAATATTTGTTAGTTTGATGGCAATAAATGATTGCCATCAATGATGATGAAAGAAATTTAACCTTCATACAGGGACGATAAGGACTGTTAAGATTTACAGCAAAATCGTCTATGGCAGTTTTGGAAACCTGCTAAAGATCCCTCTTACCAGTAGGCAGCTTTGCCTTTAAGTTGTTTTGTTTTCATCCTGGTGTGTCAGATTTGACAACACAAAGATATCCAAAAAGAGTAAGCAGTAGAAGGAAGCATGGTTGAGACCAGTGACATTGTTGCAGTGGCTACTTCTTCTACACCAATCAGTACCTACATTACAAGTCAGTATCATGTTTTCCAGTGCAATGTTCTGCAAGAAAAACCCCATTCAAGCAGATTTTATTTTTTACAATTTTCCTCCTTCCTAAAAGTTTTTGCAAACCTGTCAAAATATTTGAGGAGTTCATCTAGCCTCCAAACTACCCAGGTACCAATCTGCTGCTGCATCTGTAAGAAACAAGTCCAACCCAGACAGATCCCACATCTCAACCTACAAGGCCCAAAGGATCTATAGCTTAAAATCTGTGTTTTTCTTTTTCTTTTTTTTTCCATCCCTCTTAGCTTAACATTGACTGAATGACACTTGAATAAAATTGTATGGAATTTGTTATTAGTATTACAGTGGTGTAGAGGTAAAACAGAGAGGTGAAAAGCCTTGAATAAGGAGGTTTAAAATGTAAATTTATGTATCATTTTAAATCTACTACCTTCAAGCAATTATTTCAGTTCGGACGAATTGAGATGAGCAGCGTCTGGGACCGATTCTGTCAACAGAGCTGCAAGAGAAAAGGTTGCCACTTGTCAAACCTCAAACAAAGGAAAACAAACCAAATGGTTTGACAGGATGGAGAACCTGGCAACAGAAAATCCAGTGGATAATGGAAACTGAGACATTTTAACACCTTATATGACAGCTATCTGCTCTTGGGGAGTTCTGGCAAAATTTTGTGTGGATATTCTATGCCATGACTTCTAGATGACTTAATTCATTGCTTCATCAGCTTCTTTTACTAAGCCGATTTTTATATTAAAGATAATTAGTGAGCACTAGACCTCTCTCAAGCTTTAAAACTTTGTAGGGTTTTGACTTGTTAATCTCTGAATTTTTAGTGCTTCCATTAAAGAAGCAAACTCCTGTCTGTCTTCATGATAGCCATTGCTAATGGTAGAATCATGTCTGGTAAGAGGGTGGGGACTAACTGTATATAATGTTTCCGTCAATAGAAACTGGAGCTGATAAATACTCATGACCACTCGAGTCACTTAACCCTGGAATGAATACCGACAATATCTTTTCCAACCAAGACGATGCACAGCTGTAGAGTTTCCAAGAAATTAAAGAAATGTATGATTTAGAATAGAATAGAATAGAATAGAATAGAATAGAATAGAATAGAATAGAATAGAATAGAATAGAATAGAATAGAA
>JBBBVU010000008.1:20088125-20118692 GCA_037177055.1 Atherinosoma microstoma
CTGGGAATCCAGGATGTTATTCATTTGGGTTTGACCTTCCTGTTGAATGTCAGAAAGTAAAAGAACTGCCACCCCCCCCCCCCCCCTTTTTTTTTTTTTTTTTTTTTTTTGCTCCTCACACAGTGTAATTTAAAGGTGCTGAAGAAACTATCAGGAGATCTTATCTGATGGAGGTTTCACACACTGCAGGAGCTTAATCAAATATCAAGTTCATGTTTTAAAGATAAAATTAAGGGTTAACTTTCACAGAGGAAGGAGAATAAAGGCACAGGAAATGACTTCTGGATCATTGGGAGACATTACAGTAGGCACATGCAGTATACCTCTGACACTTATAGTGCATTGTTAATATACTTTATTTATTGCATGTATGTGCATGTGTGTATCTGCGTTTACAAGGACAGATTGGAGCTGCAATATGCAACACCAAGCAAAGGGATATATTTCTTTGGCTGCTGTATGACGACATGAGTTCCCCTCAAATCTTATTGGTAACAGGCTATGACTTTAACTTCAGTTTTGTGTGGATTATCAGTCATATGGCTGCTGTATTTTACTGAAAGTATATAATTTGTTAGCATGCATATCAGTGAGAAAAAGCTCTATAAGTAGATGCAGATTGGACATGTGAATTTGTGCTGACAGAGTGAATATTTATGTGATGTGGCTACAGAAAACACTACGGTGCTTCTGTCTGTGATTCATTTGTCTTGTCACTAATTAGGGCCAGCAAATGAAGAGCTTGCAAAGGGCCTCTTCTTCCCAGGCCATAATATCTAACATGCTGATCTACACTGAAACAAAGACCTGAAATGCAGCTTTAAAGAGAGCTGACGGACACTAGCCTCAACTTTGCATGGCAAATGGCAGAGCTTGAGTTAGCTGCTAGCTAGCTTAGCTTAATTTATCTTTGCATAAAGACTGGAAATGTAAGGGGATTGACACCTTTTGTCAGGGTGTGGTTGAAGTAAAAAATCCGCTGGTTCCGAATCTCACTAATTAACAAGTATGTTGAGCTATTTTAAACACGATGAGAGGTGTTAAAACAGCCAACTTCAGTTATCTTCACACATAACTGTGAGGCAAATTGACTCCCTTGAGACAGATGTTTGCCTGGTAACCCCACAGCTGCCACTAAACAAGACACAGAAACAGAAGATAGATGCAACACTTCCATCAATGCAGTTAAGAGGAACACCAAACACATTTTTAACAGTTTTTTTTCTTTTCCCCCCACACCAGCTGTTCCCAGTCTTTATGCTAAGTGAATCACCTTCTGGCTATAGCTCAAGACTTAAAGCTAAGACTGATCAGCAAGAATTAGATAACCTTTTTGATAATGGATATTTAAGGACAGGCTTTATTTTCATGGTTTATTATTCCTATCATCTCTTACTTTATGACACTACTCAAAATAAATACTGAGATCTATGAATATGGTGATGTTGGTTCAATAAAGTCGACCAACTACAGTGGTTGTAAATAAACATGCAATTTTACTACAATCTGCAAGAATCTTTTTGTTAAATAGCCTAATAGTGAATGCCCCAATGTCAGTATTGCTGTGACTATATGAAAATTGCACACACTGTGAATAGGAGAGAATATTAAGGATAATAATGGAGGTTGTTATAAGGACAAGAAACACTGATTTATTACATTTCACAAGTGTTGAAGCAAAGGAGGCTAAAGATATCAGAAAGTCAGTCATCCTCATTTTAATCAGTGATTAAAAATAACCTGTTAAACCAAGAATTTTAACTTTTGATTTCCATTCAGTTAATAATTATTGTTCAAGAGTTTTGTTAGTGCATCTGCTCTTTTTCCTCTTGTCAATGTAAAAAAGTTTCAGAGGTAATCATAAGCAGCAAGGAAGGAGCATATCTCCTAAGTAGTTTGGACTTGGGCGTGAGAAGGTGTCACAATAATGCAGGTATGATTATGGTTTATTTTGCCATTAATAGTTCACAATATACATGAGCCACAGAGAAAAAAAAAATCACACACACAAAAATACAAAGCTGAAATGTAACATCTTTCCCAGATTTACTAAGTTAATTCATCCAATTACAGTAGAGATCTGTCCAGTGTGTCCCTTTTTTCTGGCATTGTGACAGTGCACTGGGGTGGTAATGATGGTGGCTCGCTGTTTTCTATGGTGGCACTTAGATGCAGGGCACAAAATTGGGGGAAAAACAACCACAGAACAGAAAGCAGCAACATTTCAGACTTTGTGACAATGACATAAAAATAAATAAATAGATAAATACAAAAAAACAGAACAGAGCTACAAATGCAAACCAAAAACACTGAAACAGAAAACCCAACAAAATCCAAAATGCAACATTTTAGGAATCATAACAATCAAACAGAAAAAGCAATAACACAATTCAGAAAACATAAAAATCCCAAAACACAACAGTTTGTCAAAAAAGAAAACCATGAAACAGAAAATACAACATATCTTAGAAGAGAAGTTGAACATGAAATGTTTTTGTGCCTGCTTTTGTTGTCGTTGGTTTTAATCTCATGGTAACCATTTTTATTCCGTTTTATTACGATAAGATAATATTAATCAGTATCATCTGCCTTTCAGTCCAGAACTAAAGAAATGATCCAATAGACTCAACAAATTAGAATTATGTGGCACTTTGATGGTGAATCTGAATTTATCTGGTTGATAAAAAAAGTGCTGTTTGCAGAGAGTCAAAACCTAAAAATTTAGACTATAACCTGTGATGGGCATTTACATCGGATAGTAAAAATTTGCGGGAGGGTTTTCTTCCATTCGTGAACACAAATAACAATGATAGGAAAAACTATAGAAATGCCAAACATGTTGTAAAATATCTGAACACAGAATGAGGCTGGTTACTGCAGTCATGACAGTTTCACTTCAGCCATCCACCACAAAGTTCTCCAGACACTCATAGATCCCGAGGCACATAATTATGTACACTGTGAACACAACTTGGCTCTGCAGTTTTTCCACTCTTAATTTCACAGCCAAAAAGGCATGAAACTGGGCAAACTCAAGGTTGTATTAGAGACATGACCCTGCAGCGCTCCTATTCATATTTGATGAGAAGTGAGAACTGGTGAAATACTTTTATTTTCAATGGAGGAGGCTGAGTTAATCAATAAGTAATATAAGGAGGATTTACAAGGATCTACTAAACCCCCATGTGGACTAAGCTCTGATTGTTACCTTTGTGTTGCTGACCAACTGTCTCTCTTCCCGCTTTCATCCTCTCAGTCTTATGTGTTTTATTTAACTCCAACTTAATTCAAACCTTCACACGGGTTGTATTTTGATTCATTTTTAACATTTAACCAATTGAATTTCAGGTCGAAACAGATATATTGCAGAATTTTTGACCATAAACAGCATGAGGCCGACAGTTAGCTCGAGGTCTTCAGGAAATATTAAAAATGAAGATTTGCCATTCAGGCTGCGGGAGCTAAAAATAACATGCATGAAGGTCTCAGACAGAGTAAATCTGTATTGCATTTCCAATCTTAAAGCTTATTTTATATGAGTTTATGAAATTATCTTTTGTTATTGGTATTGACCCCAGTTTTATGACCCATACCTTGCTTTTTAAATGAACTGCTGGTTTTATTTTATTGCTTCTATATTACCTTGTATTTTATTTACTGCAATGAGATTGTGTACAAAGCTACAGAAAAAAAATGCTGGTATGAGAGTTATGATGTCACTTGTTTTAATGCATTTGCAGATGAGAGAGAGATATTTCTCTGTAATTCTGTAAACAACAACCTGTTTATTAATGATATCAATATAATACAATACAACAGCGCCTTAGCAGGGAGAGATAGGGAAGAAGATGGGATCAGAAGGAGGAAAGGTTTATCTGTATTTATTTCTGAGTAACAAACTCTAAGTATACAGTAGAAATCTTTTGAATTATGAGAATATGAATTAATGAATAGCATAACAAATTTGTATAGTAATTACCAGCAACAAGACAGAAAATTAAAATGTACTGTCATTTGATTTAAAATTGTATTGTATATATATTTAATTGTATCTATGGTGATGTAGCTGTGAAAATAACTACACAAGGAAAATACAAGACAACTGTTTGAAAGGAAATGCACCTAATTAATACTAATGATTATGTTAGGGTTATTATTATTCCCCACTCATTATGGGAGGGATTAAAATCCTTTTTTGAATTGTGAGTCAGTTTCATGATGGATCATATATTTCTGGGCCAGAGCTTCATTAATACGTAACAGCTAACATCTTATTGTTTGGAAGACACAGACAATGTCTTGACACCTGTAAATATAAGACAGAAAATAAACAGCACACAAAGTAAGAAAACTTGTTTTCGGTTAATTATGTCTCCCTTTTTCATGATATTAATCAACGTTGTATTATACAAAGTTTAAAAGCCTGATTGGTCACCTTTACAACGAGTTATAACTTGTAAGGATCGTACCACTGTGGAATGAACAACACAGCTGAACTTGTGGGTAGTGCCTCCCAAAAATGTGCCAAATCCCCAACATTATTCTGCTGTTGGGGTTCTTGAGATTCAAGTACTGCTAGGTGTGTCTGTCACAGATGGATGACTGGCACCTGATTGGCAGACAGATATAATGGAATGAGATTCTGAAGCCAACGGTGATCCCATTTCTCCATCTGGGACCAGACCTAATTCCATCCTCCAGGATGGCAGCACTCTCCCCCACAGAGCCAGGATCATCACCTCCATAGTTTGGCAATGGAGAGGATAAAATGGCCTGCCGTGACTACAAACCTCAACCCAACTGAACACTTGTGGGGTGCAATACATGCTAGTGGGACCAACACGATCATGCTGGTTGACCCTCAACAGCTCCTGGTTGAGGAATAGGATGCTATCCATCAGCAATATGTGACCAGGCTGGTGCACAGCATGAGGAGGACGTGCCAAGCTGTTGTGGCTGCGTATGGATCTTCCACACACTACTGAGGTCCCTGACAGTGTAAAATGAACAACGTCTAAAAATAAACAATGTGTGTTGGGTTTTTTTCTTTTTTACTGTGGGAGAATGCAATCATCCAATCCACCAAGCAACTCAAAACAAGAGTGAATACCAAGTGGAGAATATTGTTTGGGATATTGACACATTTTTAGGGGGAATTACCCACACGTTTAGTTGTGTTACTCACTCCAGAGAAGCACAGTCCTTATACCTTGATGTAAAGGTGACTAATTAGGATTTTCAACAATATATAATACAACACCAACTGGTATTACTGAAGTGGAGAAATAATTGTAATAAACACACATTTCCCTACGTTTTGTCCCAAGTTTAGATGAAGACAACTAGGTATGCAGCTACAAATGAACAGAAACAAATAGAAGAGACAGAAATTATCACAAATAAACTGACAGAGACAATGTAGACAGCTTCGGAGACAAATGACTACGGATACGATAAAGAGAATTACAAATTATAGGAGACAAAGAATTAACAACTTTAAAGACTTAAAATTGCAGGCAACCATAAACAAAAAAGACTGAAAGAGGCCAAAATGACCACACACCAACACAACACAACACAAACTAACCAAAAAAGATTAACTACAGACAAACTTTGTGGAGACAAACAAATGGATACAAAACAATCATAAAAAGATTAACAACAAAAATCAAAAGACAACAAATACAGACAAATATTAGAGCAGTTAACAAAGATGACTAAAGAGAGACAAAAAATAATATAATTTGAGACACAAAACAACCAACAATTAAAGAAAACATAAAGACAACCATAAAGAAACCCATAACGACTGACAGATAAAATGCACTACAAAGTGACCATCGGTGATTCTAGAGATCCATAACAACTAGAAAAACATCACCAAAGGTCTAGAAGAGATAGAGATGCAGACACCATGACAAAATAACAGTTCATGAAAAACTAGAGACACACAACGTCTATATAGAAACATAATAAATACAAACAGACACAGAGGAACTAAAAAAGTGACATAAAATGACCATATATGAAAACAAAAATTACTATAGAGGAGATAAAAATGCAAATGCCATGTCAACAAGACAGTCAATCACTAAATAGACATAACGACTACAAAGAAACACACACAAGATGCACAGGAACTGCAAAGTATAAAGAGGTGACAATAAATGAACATGACAGGACTAAGAAGAGATAAAAATGCAGACACACAACTACGAAGGGACTGTCCGTGACAACATAGAGATACAAAAATTAAAAAGAGACACAGAATCACAAAAAAACAATAAACTAAAAACTGGAGAACTGCAAAGTGGTATAGGATTACTACAATAGGAACACACGGGAACAGACAGGGACTGAACAGGAGAAGACGACCAGAAGAGCTAAAAAATGCAGACACACAACTACAGTGACAGTCAGTCAGACACTTAGCAACTACAAAGAGCAGCTACAAAAGAAAAATATCGACAAAACAATGAGATGCAAATTGCTTGTAGGTGAAAGTGATGTGAATCAAGTACCAAAAGAAAATTAAGTCCCTATTCACATTATGGGACTTTATTCACCTTTCTGCTGTGTGGAAGTGATTGAGGGCTTTTTACATCACTGTGCTCAGGGAGCTATTGTCGCATAAACTTATCACAGAACTCATTGTTTATTTTCTCTTGTGTGCTCTTGGGATTATCACCAAAACTGATGTTAACCAGCATCTTGGAATTGTTTTTATTGTGTCATACAATTACAGTCCGACTTGAGAAATAGCCCTTACTGTAGTGCAGGTTTGGGATACGTGAGCTGTAAATAAAGCAGCTTTTTCTTCAGCGTCAGTGTAATCTAAACTGTCGGCAACACAGGAACATTTTCTTACCTAGTGATTGTCCAGCGATGACTCTGGTATTCTCCCCGGCCACAGCTGCCCGGGCGTTCCTCTCACTGGCATACTGAACGAAGGCGAAGCCCTTGTGCACCGAGCAGCCAACTATCTTGCCGTATTTGGCAAAGATGGCCTCGATGTCAGCCTTGGTCACCACAGCCGTGTTAAGGTTGCCGATGAAGACACGAGAGTTGAGGGAGCGTGGGTCATTCTTGTTGGTCACGTTGCTGGTCTGGGTCTTCCCAGTCATCCTCGTCCTGCAGCTGAGCCTGCTGGGAGACACAGATGAACACTGCTCAGAAAGACTGAAGGCTTCACACGCAGAAAGCCAAACAAGAGAGCAGCAGTGGGATCTAAACACAGGACAGGACTGAAGAATATGCTGCAAATAATTGCAAGATTTCACTCTATTTATGTTGAGACATAAATCAATTCTAACCCCACTGGAGGTTCAATAAATAAATAAATACCAGATATAAGAACTTTTCAATTTTAAACTTTAGTGAAGCACATGAGAATGGATCTGGCTTTTAATCACTGATTATTTATCTATTTATAAATAAGATGAGCAATTTTCCCATAAAGGTGTCTCAGAAATAATTATTTTCTAAGTATATCAAAATGACAAGTGTACAAAACGTACTACATAAAAAACAAAAAACAATGTTAGTTTTTTCTTTTGAATTTTTTTTTTTTAAATACCCAAGTATACGGATATACAATATATACAATATACAAAAATTCGGATATGTGCCACAGTAATTCATTAAAGCCTAACTAACTTTGGTGTAAATATTAATGCCTTTTGATTGATCTGTTTCTCAATTAATCTAAAAAAATCAAAACCAAATAATATTCAGCCTGCTGATGTAAAAGAGAAAAGCAGAAAGTCAACTAATTAGATTAAATATGGAATGATATTGGAGAACTAAATCAGAGGGCACATTCCCTTTCACATGGCTTTGAGAGTGTAATGCATGCCTTTATTCCCTCTAATTTAGTACATTTCAATGCTTTCTGTGTTAGTCTTGATCTGTCATCCCTTTAATAGCCTGCGGGCTTTAAAAATGCAACAGCCCGCCTTCTGATAAAAGGAAACTGTGTTATCATGTCAACCTGAACCAGCCTCCCTACAGTCTTCCTTTCAGAATCAAGTTTAAAGTTTTATTACTTATTTTAAAGGTTCTCAACAACGTGACCCCCATCCTTTTTGTCCAAACCTTTACAACCCCAAACTCCAGCCAGAGCACTGAGGTCCATAAACCAACTGTTCTTGGACATTTCTAGATCCAGGCTGAAGAACAGATGTGGCGGAGCCTTTTGGCAGTGGCCTCTAATCTCCCAAACAGCCTGTCTTTTCAGATAAGAGCTGGCCAGACCCTGGATCATTTTAAAACACAGCTGAAAACGAATTTCCTCCTGCTGGTTTTAATTCTGAGCAGGTTATCTTGGCTTTTACTCTGCTGTTTAATTTTACAGCTTAGTCTGAACTTACATCTTAGTCTTATTGCTCATTTTGAATTATATTTACATGACTTGTACAGCACTTTGGTATGAGGTTGTTTTTAAATGTTAGTTTATAAAACCACATTCATAAGGGAAGGGTTGAAATATCACATTCAAGGAGCAGAAAAAAGTCACTATAACCGAAAAAAGTTCTCAATTTTCTGAGATAAATGATTTACATAGCATTTATTTCGGCATCTGAATTATTTTGCTGTGGAAGCTGCGACAGACCGCTGCCAGCAGGAGGTGAGAGGAACTCTAACATGGAGACAGCTGTGAGTCAGATGTGTGAATCTGATAAATTCCACTATATATGTGAACTGTATTTTCACATATGAAAGCATAGCATCACGTGGCTGTCACAATAAACCTTGAGTGTTTCGAGCTATTGCTGCCTTCTGCTTCCACCTCATGGGAATAAAATAAACTGAGTTTGTATCTTGTTTCTAGGTCCCTACATTCAAAAGCATAGCTTTAACATCAATCAACAGAAACACAGAATAAAGAAAAAGAAATGTCATTTCCATGATCTCAGCCATAGTGTCAACTTTTAGTATGTGGAAAATGTAAAGAGTGGTATAGCTTTATTGCCTTATTATTATTCATTGTGTAATAACAGGGCTGCATGGTGGTTAGTACCACAGTCTCACAGCGAGAAAGTCACTGGTTTGAGTCCCGGCTGGGGAGGGGTTCGAGCAGTAGCCTTTCTGTATGTAGTTTGCATGTTCTCCCCGTGTATGCATGGGCTCTTTCCGGGTACTCCGGCTTCCTCCCACCGTCAAAAGACTTGCATGTTGGGTTAAGTGGTCACTCTAAAATTCTCCCTTGGCGTGAGTGGTTGTGTTGGCCCTGCAATGGACTGGCAACCTGTCCAGGGTTTACCCTGCCTCTCGCTTGTTATTTGCTGGGATAGGCTCCAGCTTCTCTATGACCCTGAATTGGAATAACCAGTATAGCAAATGAAAAGAAATGAAATTGTGTAATAACATAAGCCACAGAGTCCAGTTTAGACCAGAACAACCACTTTTACTTACCTTAGCTTATTTTTAACGTAATAGTATTATGGTACTTGGAGTATTGCTTCATTTGAGTATTTTTACAGTGATGTGTTGTTGGAATAGGTAAATGATCTGCAAATCTCCACCAAGGACCAATGAGACACACAAAACCAAAAATTTTCTGGCACGTCAAATAATTAGCTCACAGCCACAGAACTGAAGATTCAACATATTCTCAATCCCTATACACACCTACTGACACTCTGAAACTATTTTAACAAACTGGATGAAACATTTTTCCTTTCCTTAATTATGTTTGAGAAAACTGGTTTAAAATATAATATTTGATACAGAAAACCTCATATTCTCTGGTACCTCTTCTCTAACAACATCCTCCTTTATTTTCTGGGTTACTATGGTGATGCATTCAGCAACCAGGACAACACCAGTGAAAATTAGGTTGCTGTCTTATTATTGTGTCTGTTGCAGACATTTGAAGGCTGGAGTCTGTTAGTCCATCCCGCACATGGTAAAAAAAAAGAGAGGGGGGGCTTCCTGTGAGTTGACATGTTTTATTAAAAATAAAGACAAAACTTGACTTTGTGATGAGTTAGAAAATGTGTTGAATGAATCATCTCCAATGAGCCTTAGGATGAGCATCAAGTGTCACCAGATTCTGACACTTGAACATGAAAGAAAAGAAAAAAAAACGTAGGTCGTTTTGTCTTGGATATCCCACATTGGTCATTATCTTGTTGTTTGGCACTTACAGTAAAATTCACCTTTATGTTAAGCAGTACAGTTCCAGCTTCTCAGTTGTGAAGATTTGAGCATCTGTTTTGCAATTTTATAAAAGAAACCCGTTTTTCTACGAGGCACCATTATATCATATTTTCATTCATTTTTCTGCTGCTGGAGTGGACAGTCATCTCCTGTGTGACACAAAAACCTGCAGCCAGACCATTTTATGGGCCAAACCTTGCATTTTTATTTTGTTTGTGAGCTCTGAGGGTGCTGGTATGTGGGTTTTGTGATGGATTGTGATGGTTGCTGCTAAGCTAAGACAACCATCTTCGGAGTAAACTTTTTTAAGTGGTGTTTATCCTCTAATCTGCAGGTGAAGAAAGCCAATGAAAAGAATAATTTCTACTTTTGGCTTGATTGAGAAGCTGCACAGAATGTAATCAAAAACAAAATGATTTTTTCTCTTTTATGAACCATTCTGAAGAGGAAGCATATAGGGGGGGGGAAATGAATAAACATAATGATATTTAAAAATATCTAAAAGGAAATAAAAAGCCTCCACATTGCTGCTAACGATGTGGGAGTGGATGTGCAGAAATAAAATTGCATAAAATCCTTCAAACACATACACAAACACATACACAAACACATACGCTGTATGGGTTCAATCATGTCAGTTTTCCCCCGTCACTTCTGTACCTCAATCCTTTCTCTCCACCCACACTTAATCCATTCTCCATCCCCCATGCTGCTCTTAAAACAATCTCCCTTTGCAAAGATCATTTTAACACCGCAGAGAGCACTATAATGCAGTTATTGAATGTTAAAGAGTTAATTGCCATAATTAGTGGCAGAGCAGAGTAAAAACCAGCAATCAAAAGACTACCAGTCAATCCAATCAAACATTGACCCCCATTCACAACATTTCTTCCTTTGATCAGCTTCAACAGCTCTGAAACCCAACCTGACTCGCTGAGAGTCTGATGAATGTGAAGTGTACTGAATGACCTCTTTTGATTCAAATGTACAGAGTTGAAGCCAATAGTTGGTAGATGAGTGATTAAGCCGTCAAAAGAACATTAAAATAGCTTTAATAGGAGAAAATACGAGTTTCCTGATTAAGACTCATTCCAAGCTGGGATATAATGCAAGAGAAACCCCCCCCCCACCCTTTCATTCTATTGAATATCAGTTTAAATGTTTTAATTAAAAGTATTTAGAAGACTGGCTGTAATCAGGTGAAATATTATATTCATAGGTTTTGGTAGAAAGAGAAGCATGGATCAAAACAAAAGATCTGAGTGAAGTCAGCAAGCTTTTCTTTACTTAAAAAGAAAAAAAGTAAACATTCATAAACTGGCATTGTTAACTTGCTAGTAACCTTCACTTTTCTAACATATTTGAACAATGTGGAAACATCTGTAATCCACAGCTGCACATCACCATTCATGGGTATAAAATCTCTAGGGTATCTTTAAAGATAAAGATAGAAAAGTTCTCAGGTAAAAGTGAAAAATGAGACAGGTTAATAAGTGATTATCTCCCTTGTACAGCGAATGAGTCCAAAGTGATCACAAGATCAATCACATCTGTGAACAGAGCAGCTGATCAGAGACAAGCGTTCACCTTCATCTGCTTCTGTGATCAATCTTAACATTTCTACCAGTATGTGTTACATCTTTCAGTTTTGTCCTCATCAACTGAACATCACTGAATAGACTGCCATGAAATTTTGATGACATTCTTGATGCCTGATAACAATTTTGGTTTTGAGGGAAGCATCCCTGTTATTATTTGATTGAATATAATGATGTTTGGTTCAGACATTCAGGTCTCACTCAGGATGAATTCAACTGATGCGTCACCATTAGATCAGTATTTTTGGGTTCTTAGAGATTCTCAGCTGCCACATTAAGACTTTTCACCATGCAGTCATGCATGGAATGAGAGGTGAAGGTTTCCAAAGATTTCATTTCTTTATTTTTCTGCCAAGTCAAGAGCCATGGCAGACGTATGTAATCAATGTTAATGTTTGCTTGTTTGTCCGTTTGTTGGTAAGATTATGCAAAAACCCTCGGAAAAAATGCAAATCAGCCAGTTCTGTAGAGTATTTTAATGCAACGTCTCTAATTACTCAACAATACAATGAAATTAAAATATACTGTGCATTCTAATGGTTTCCTAACTTTAACCAAGTAATTTTAATGCATCACCAAGTACAACTCTGCTGTTTGAAATGTAAAAAAAAAACAAATGCAGTTTACTAATCTTATAAACTAGTATTTTATTCACATAAGAACATAGAAAACATATTCAGTATTCCAAGTAAGATATTTTACTATTTCATGTAAATCATTAGGTCATTATGAATTCGAACACATCTCAAAAAAGTTGAGCCTCGTTTCCCCAACCCTAACCCCCCGTAGGATCCTGTCTTTGATCCTCTGTACACAAATGGGAACGGAAGACACCAGTTACCTGCTGGAAGTGTCTGCTGTTTATTGTCCCATTTTTGTCTGATATAGATTTCAAGAAACTCAACAGTCCTGGCTCCTTTTTTTTTCTTATTCTGAATTTTATGATGCACAAAATCTTTAAAATTGGTGAGAGGTCTGGACAGAAGGCAGGCCTTACATGATCTGTGCTACTTGTTGATAGGCCAACATTTTAGGACATCTTACTGAGACAATTTTCTTTTAGTGCAGCTGGTTCATCGCTTACCACTGCAGACCAATAACTAGCAATATGAAGCTGCAGAGCAGTTTCCCGTGCATCAGACAGTAAACCCAGTGCTTTGAATACAGACGCAAACTGCTCTTGAGCAAGAGTATGTGACATGTTCTGAATGAGAATGTGTTGTTCTGAAGCATTTCAGAGCAAAAATGTTACCCAGTGCCAAAAAATAGGTCTGCAGGACAGTGTTTAAGTATATTTTATTAGGAATAGGTGGACAGTTTTAAGTTGGTTTATGATGAGCCCTGACCTAAATCTCATAAAAAGAACAACAGCACCTAAAGACAGCTTCATGGAAGAGTGGAAACTACAATGTACAAGCAGACAGACAAAAAACAAATAAATGACTTCAAGAGCTTGTAGATGTCATCGTTGTTGTCAAAGACTGTGCAGTCAAACATACAGTAAATGAACAGTGCCAATAATTGTGTCCATGGCACATGGTATTGTTTTACATAACACAAGCTTTGCTTATTTTTCCACTCACTTTTGCTCATTTACTATTTATATTTTATTAGAAAATGTAATAAACAGACTTGATTTATTTGAATTTAGGGCATTTTCAGTCATATATTTGAAATTCAGAAATGCAGATAATTCAGGACCAGGACTGCACAATTACCAGGAGAAGTGCAAAGCAATAAGTTGCCTTAGGTCCGATGAAAACCCACTCTTGGACTCTGGCCATAAGCTCAACAAATAATTAAAGTATCTAACCTCATCAAACTGGCAACAGTTGATATCACTGAGCGGTCAGTCTGCAGCAAAGCACTAAAAATCCACAGACTGCATGAGGAACAGAATGAGACCCGCTAGAGGCATTCATAAGCTTTCAATCTCTCTTTCCCTGCATGCATCACATTAATGTGTGACTCCAGGGATATTTCCGCATTATCTTGTCAATTACCCTCAATTACATATTTTTAATAAAATGATAAGAGGAAAGAAAGAATTGTATTATTGTGTTAGCTCATTCAACAAGGAAGGGAATTCAAAGATGATTCCTTTGCAATATTGATGAGTCTGTAAGACCCTCAAAGCCTTTTAAGAAAAAGCATGAGGTATAACTGCCGGCAAACGATTGGTGGAAACGTCCCAGGCCAGAAAACAGACTGAATTCAAAGCATCCTGATAGGGAAAACAGTGGGGGAGAGATGGGACTGGATTCACAATGGAAGCCTTAATGCTCCAGAAATTAATACTAAATAACATCTTCATGCATCAGTGGAGTTGTGGATGCATCCCAGCTCATCACTGGCATGCTTTTCCTGACACACCCTTTGTTTGTCTCTTAAAAGTGTTTCTTTTAACAGAGAAGTCAGAACTTGACAAGGATGCTTTTTTTTCTTTGGGGCTTCAACTGCATCCTCTCATGTTGCAAAGGCTCCAAGTTTAGGTATTTCATGGATCCTCTTTGGTTCTTTCACACTGACAGTCAGGGGCTTCAGAGTCTGAATTCTCAGGAGATAAAGAAGCGAGAAACCGGTGAAAGTAATCATTTTAGTACTTCCTCTCTCTGATCTCTCCTCACTGACTCATGCACATTGACTCTGGTGGGGGGGGGGATGACTGCTCATACACGATGACAAATACATACAGGATGTGAAGGCTGCATTCAGGCCACACTCACACACAGCTGCTTGAATGATGCATTGCTGCATTTTATCTTTAGCGTGTTGACACCATACAACTGAAAATGACAAACTTTAACCGTCTTCAAAAAAGTAAAATAAGATTGTGTTTTATTTATAGACACCTTCACAGAGACACTGATACCCCTGTCTTTCAGACTCTGGCCTTTAGGATTCCATTTTCAACTTTTTGTGCCTCTCTGGAAAAAATATGGCTGCATAAGACAGATTAACTTCTTTTTGCCTTAATTCTTTTGAATAAAAACCAACAGCATTGCAAGCACATAAACGTGAATTGGTATTTGTAATTACATTTCATACAGTTTACATTAGTTTTTGTTCTTGTTTCCTTGTTTCTATAGCTTTAAAAGAACATAGGCAAGTTAAAATGTAATTACAGATCAAAGTGTAAAGAGTCATTCATTGACAGATAAAATAATGACTGTAACTGACCTGAATGTTGTAACATCATTGCAAAATAAATTATAAATTCAAATAGAATGCAGTGATTTGAGAAAATTGGGAAACTGTGAAGCATCTTCAGAGACATAAAAATTCAACAATGTAAGAATAATTCTCAAAGTCAAATTGCCAGGAAATTGAACATTAAAATATCTAATGATATTAAAGGATTCAGAGAATCCTGAAAAATCTATGCACACAAGGTACAAGGCTGAGAGCGAATACTGAATTGGCTGTGATCTTCATAACCTCAGGCAGCACTGACTCAAAAACTGACACTGCTGTGCCGTGGAAATCATAAACACCTCTTAAAAACATGATCAGAAATCACAGTTCATTGTTTTGTCCACAAATAAAGTACTTTGAAAAGAAAACAATATTCATAAACATTATTAAGTAACATGATATTTGTTATGATAAACTAAGGCAAAGAGAAAATACTGCACCACTCTACAAAAACCAGAATCCGAAACGGTATGGGAATCCATTAATGAATAATACATGAGTAACATGCACATATCTGAAGCTAAATTATGCTGAATGATGTATACTTGTTTTGTAGAAATATATGCTGCCATGTAGAAATCCTCTTCAGGGACCATCTGGATTATTTGATCAATTTGATGCCAAGCCACATTCTCCTGGTAGTATAACAGCATGGCTCTGTATTAAAAGAGTCAGGTGCCAAACTGGCTTGCCTATACGTTCGACCTTGTCACACCCTCAAAACATTTGGTACATTATGATATTTTAAAATGCAACAATAGTCACAATTTTCCTGAAACACATTACTGGCATAAAATTCAAATCAGTCACAAACAAAGTTGTGTAAAACTTGCTCTATGTAGAGTAGAGAAGAAACTCCCCCATAAATTCTGTCAAGGGTGAGAAGCAGCTGCTAATCGCTGCCTATCTTAGCCTAGCATAGCCTACAGAGTACAAAGCTAGCCTATAACACTCTAAAGTAGTTGAGCTAAAATGAATCAGTTAGAAAATTCAAAGACAATATATTAATTCATTAAATATCTTTTGTTGAGTTTGTAAATAAACAAGTGTGTTGACTGTCACTGAACACATTCCTCTCCTTACTTTCGTGTTTTACCAACGCTAAGCTAACATCACTTAACTGTGGTTCATATGAAACTAACGTGTCCGATAACAAGACTTGCTGACAATGAATTAAGTCATTTCCTTCATTTAAAAGTAGAAGTCTATGTAGAATATTTAAAATAATTTTCTTTACTATCTGAACTTTAAACCGGTAGATTTAATTTAGGCTAGTGTCTTACATCCAAGATGCTTGCAACAGAAAGCTACATGCAGCAGGATGAATATGTGTTTTAATTTCTTGAGAGAAACTGTATTTGTTTGAAAAAGGAAGCATAAAAGAAAGTTTTTAGTTATAGACTTGATATTTCAAAGGCATGATGCTACCAGTGCTTATAATAAGAAAGTGTATTTTTTTACTTTTTATCTTATTTTACTGAGTAAAGCCAATCAGCTGAAGAAATGTGCTCAAGTATTAGCAGTAGCCTAAAGGTGAACACGGGTAGAGGCTATTTTTCCTTTTTTTCTGCTCTAATATGAGAATACGAGGTAGGAGAATTGATCAAATCACTGTTGAAAATATTGCTAAAAATTATTCAGTGACACTCAAGCTTTTATTAATGAGAGAATTTGAAGCATGAATAATAGTTGTCACTCAGATGGCTGCTTTGATTTTTGTAACTCACACAAAGACAAAAACAGAAACATCATTATTACACATGTAAAACGGTCACAATAACCAAATAATATACCTAATAAAACCGATTAGAGTGTGAAGAGCAAATTGCATCAAGGCTAATTAAATCTAATCATAAAGTAAAATGAATTTGATGCAGAAAAATTGTGAAAATCAGCAATGAAAAGAGCACTGAGTTAGCATAAGATGGTAACACTGTAAAGCCACCAATGCTCTTTTTTTTAAAATACCGGTAATGCTTTCTTGTCCATATAAATTTTTATTCCTGCTTCTTTGTAGCCATAAATTACTCAGCTAATACCCCAACAGCAGCAGCTATTGCTGAATCATTCAAAGACCTCAATTAGCAATTAAGGACTTAATGAATAGAGGTCCTTGCTGGGCCATTTTGCTCCAGGCCCAGTGGAGCCCAGCAGAATGTAATCTCTCCTGCAGGACTCATACATTAAATATTGGCTATTGAAATAGAAAATATAGAGAATAGCCTCTTATTGCACACATATGAGCAATTTGCCTTGCAGTCTTGAACCACTGTTTTATGATGGACCAGGAATTTGCAGTGGATCCTAACAAGAACAGATGACTATCAAGCACTACTCTAACACTACTGTTCCTTCCCCCTATTACCTTCTGCATAATACCTGTTTGAGTGTGAATTAAAGAAGGAAAGGGAAAATGGCAACAAAAGGAGAGAGAAAAGATGTGGCAGCTGAGGAAGTGCATTAAAAAGAGGTGAGATGGAAGGAGGGAATGAGTGAACTTCAAAAAAGGGGGAAAAGACATTTGCAATGCCAATCATATTCAAGCAGCTTAGAACTGGGCCTTGGACCAGAATATCAAAGATGGAAAATGCAGGCATACATGATGCGGTAGGTAGGTAGGTAGTGCTGGCTTATAAATTATTAGTGTGACTCTATCCTTTTATATCACCATTCCATCAGTCTGTTTTCATTTACATATTCTTCATACGTTTAATGAACTGGTTCTGTTGAACTCTGAGGCTTCACTGTGTTGGAGCCCACAGCTTTATGACTACACAGAGACCCTATAAGGAAAATACACTCCAATTTCCATCAGCTTTATCTGCTCCCCCACCTCCCAATCTCTCTGCTGGGACAATTTATGGAGGCTCTCTGAAGCATGAAGACTGAGGAGAGACGATCATGCGCCCAAAATGAGCTGTACAACATTCGGGTTGGACAACCTATAGCCTTGACCTGTGATGACAGCAGCGAGATAAAACAGCGATTTGGGATGAAGTCATCTCTCCGGATAAAACTTTATCTTTTATACAACGATAATAGCAAGACTGAGTATCTTTGAAATCAGAGCAATTTTATTAGATATCAGAAACCAGATGGCTGAGGTCAGTTTCTATCGAGCTGTCTGCAGCGATATTGTTATGTTTCAGAGGTGCAAGTTGTCTCTACATGAACTTTGGAATAAAATGATATTTTCAGGAGTTTTGCACCAAAAATTCTCAATTGCATCACAGCATATCACGCTGTTGCCCTCTGACAATTCATAAAAGTTATATTCTTAGTCTATTGAAGTCTTCCCTATGCTCACACTGTGGAAAGTGCTTGAAATGAAGCACTTTCCTCCCACATTTCTATGTATATTTGTTTGATATAGAGGGGGAAAAAAGAGGCTCCACCTGCTGCTGCAGCAGGGGTGTCCACAGCTCTGCTTGGGGGCATGTGAACATATGCATGCTTTCCCATATCTCTTGGCATGGACATATTTCTCAATTTCCTAAATTCCCTTCTTGTGTGACTGCCAAATATAGCTTCTGCTTCACCATGCAAAATAAGTGGGTCACTAGAGCTGTGAGTAATTAGCTGATAACATAAAAACATTTCCTCATGACACCTGGAGGCTTTAGACTGAGAAGTCATATCAAGGTAATGATTTGAAGTAGGACATAAAAGGTCAGAGGTGAAAGCAGACTGATATGCAGAGGAGCATACACTAAATCTGCAGGGTTGATCGAATTAACAAAAACTTTGCAAGGCCAACCTGGACATGGAAGACATGAAGTGTTCACAGTGTGAATAATAAAATAAATGTTTATCATTTAATAGAATCTTTTCTTTTTTTTTAAAAACAAGAAAAATGCAAGTTACAATACTACATAATCCTTATAATGCAGATGAAGACCAACACAGAAAGAATTAATAAACTTGACGATAAGCAAGCTGTTTTCTATTCTAGTGATGCATTGGTTCAGCAGTTTCTATATCTGTGTATGTGGACTTCTTAACACCTCACAGTAAAAGGCATTTCAACAAGGGATGTGATGATTAGAAATGTTATTTTTATATGGTCACGATTTTTTGATTATCACAATTATTATGCATTCATTAATTTCACAACACTATAAATGTGTAAAATCACATGAACACTCACATTAGTCTTAAACTTTTATCTATTTCTATCTTTTGATGCCAACATAACAAAATAATATTACAACAAAGTAAAGTAACCAAAAAGTCCCATTCCAACAAAATCCCCTCCCCTCTGTAACAGTAAACAATACTACCTATTTACTCTGGATTTCTCTCAGAGAAAATGGATGTAGCTTAGAGGACCTGTACCTGGACTCAGGAGGGGTAATTTTTTTCCCCCTGTAAACTACATTATAAAATGTATATTAACTTTTCTCTTGAACTTGAGAAGAAAAATTGAGATACACAGGGAAAAAAAACATGTAGCTAGGTTTTTTTCCCCAGCCGCCCTTTAGCAGTAGTTTCTGTTTGAAACCTGAAAAGTACTGGAACAGTGACAATAAAGGAAGAAACAACTTGAGCAAACAAAGCTGGTGGTTGTCCTGCAGGTGATGAAACATATTTGATGTTTTTCCTTCTTTCACCACAACTTTTTTATGGCATGTTTTACAGGCGAGCCATCCTCAACAATAATATCTTGGTCATTTTTTCTATAACCAAAGAAATCTGACAAGAATGTCTTATCTGTTAGTTTGGAGGGGATTACTCTTCCTCTGCTATACTTCCCCACTCTAACACACTCTTCTGCAACCTGTGATGTTGTGTAACTGTGTTTTTGTTCTTTGCACAAGTAATCTGTTGATATGTTTTGGACAAAATCCTTTATAGAAAGAGACACTGAGGGACCTTTGCTAGGAATTAATTGTGGCATTTAATACCATGATTACTTATCAGATCAAGTAATTGTGACACCCCTTACTTCAACAAAACAGCAGCAGGGCGGTGTGTGTTTATGAGGAAATTTGGCATGACTCTTTGGCACCTCCTTATACGAAGGAAATCAGCCCAGAAAAAGAGCCACAAAGGGACATTAATTGCTTGTTTTTGTTCCTCTACATAACAGGGACGTGACCTTGTCCACCTCAATTCTTTTTATTTTGTTAGAAACATCTCTCTTCCAGTGGTAGTTTGGGTTTGGTTTTGATAAATATGTTTTGGGTTTAGATCAAATGTTTCATCTCATGAGACATTCTAAAAGCCTACACAACAGTTGGAGGTCTCCTTCAATCTTCGTTGCTCTCTGTCATCAGTGATGAGACTGAATCACTCAGCCACTTAGAGGTGCAGACGGGCACTTAGTGGGCAAAACTAGAGGAATGTTAATATGTGACAACTCCCATTAAATGTGCTGGTAATATTCAAAGTGGGCTCATTGATGATGTTTTAATAGCTTCTGAACAACAGTAGAATGCTACACTTATTAAAACAGTTTCCTAAGCTGTTTTTCAGAGGACCTTTAATCAACCATGTCACGAGAGTTTAAAGTGTGTATGTATATGTGTGTGTGTACATGTCTTTTATAAACAGAATTTGTTTGATACTATCGAATATTATAAAGCACAAGTTAGTATAATTTTGTTGTGGGTGGTTTGACAAATACCCCAGACATGTGCTGTGAACTGGTTCCACAGATGCTAAATCATAACCTGGCAATTAAATCATGATGCATCTGTTTTCTAATGAGCTTAGCTACTCTGCAAACTGTCCACATGTGGTGGAGCAGATGAAGCCCCTCAGGTAAACGTGTCATTGATTAGGAGTTCCTGCCCTGTGGAACAGCTGTAGAATCTGTATGAGGCTTTTTGTGCAGACCTGACAGTTGTAGTCCTGGCAGTCTTTGTCAGAGTTGTGTTTACACATACTGAGAGAGTATTAGGAAAAAGAAGAAGAAAAAAAGAACCCACAAACAAAGACCAGCATGCCTATCTAATTCCCCAAAAGTTGGGACACTGTGTAAAATGTAAATAAAAACAGAATGAAACAATTTGTAAATCTCATAAACCCGTATCCTATTGTATATAGAATAAACAACATATCAGATGTTGAAAGTGAAACATTTTACCATTTCACGGAATACATTAGCTCATTTTAAATGACAACTAATTAGGTTGGCTGACAACAGGGCAGTAAAACGACTGGGTACAAAAGGAGCATTTCACACAGGCAGAGCTTCCCAGATGTAAAAATGGGTAGAGGTTAGACAATCTGTTACAAACTTCATCTAAAAGTTGTGGAAGAATTTCAGAAACATTTTCCTCGATTTTAAAATGGCAAGGATTATTAAGTTCTCGCCATCTACAGTGCATAATACCATCAAACAACTCAGAGGATCAGGAGGAATCTCTATGTGCATGGGACAAGGCCAAAGTAATCAGTCAGGTGGTTATGATCTTCAGGCCCTCAGGTGGCACTGCATTAAACAGCCATGATTCTCTACTGGAAATCACTTCCAGAAATCACTGTCTGTGAACACAGTTCACTGTGCAATCCAAAAACGTAGTTTAAAGCTGTATTGTGCAAAGAAGAAGCCATATGTGAACACGAATCAGAAATACCCCCATCTTTTCTGGGCCAAAGCTCATTTAAAATGGTCTGAGGCAAAGTGGAAAACTGTTCTGTGGTCAGATTAATCAAATTCTAAATTCTTTTTGGAAACCATGGACACCGTGTCCTGCAGACTAAAGAGGAGAGGGACCATCGAGCTTGTTAACAGTGAACAGTTCAAAAGCCTGCATCTCTGACGGTATAGGGTTGCATTTATGCCTATGGCATGGGCAGCTTCCACATCTGTGAAGGCTTCATCGATGCTGAAAAGTATATCTTTTAGAGCAACATCTGCTCCAATCCAGACAGCATCTCTTTCAGGGAAGGCCTTGCATATTTCAGAAAGAAAATACCAAACCATACTTCATCAATCACAACAGCCTGGCTTCACAGGAGAAGAGTTGCAGAAAAGTCCAGTTGTTGAAATGACCTGCCTGCAAGAAACCATGTGGAGCATCATAAAACAAAAAAAATCCAGCAACAAAGGTCCAACACTGTTGAGCAGTTAGGATCCTGCACAGGCAAGAATGGGATAATGTTCCTCTCCTAAAACTCCAGCAACCGGTCTTCTTACTTCCCAGACGTTTACAGACAGTTGTTAAAAGAGATGGTAAACATCACCCTGTTCCAACTTTTTTTGAGATGTGTTGCTGCTATCAAGTTCAAAATGAGCTTTTATCTTACATGAACTGGTTAAATTTCTCAGTATCAAGAGATTTTCAAATTGTTGTGTTAGGTTTTATTTACGTAGCATCCCAACTTTTTTTGGAAATAGTACGTTCCAGTCTAAAATGTTAACCTAACAGAAACTCTCTCTGACCCAGTATTACCATGCTTGTTTTTTCAATCTAAAAACAACATTGAAATGTTCTTTCTAACAGTCTGAAATTTAATATTTCATAAAGCAGCTATGCAGTGATCCAATGCAATATTCACATAACAATGCTACATTTAAAAAGCTCACTGCTCTTGAATATGAGACAAGTGAAAATTTGCTGCCAATGTCTATGGTAAACAACTATAAGAATGGCAGCAAATAAATGAAAGTACATATGCTTTTCTGTGTTCTGTAGATGGTTATACTATTTGAAGTGAACATTTTCAATCACAAGTCAAATCCAAGCAAAAAAATATAAATTGGGACTTTTTTTTCTTCTTAACAAAACAACACAAATATCTATTGCAATACTTACACATTTACCCTAAAAATACAAAGTGCTTTTAAAAATGTTGTCTTGAAAATGATCAAGACAAGCTTTTTATTAATTTTCAGCCGTATTCTGAGACCTGTCATGAAAAAAATACTAACGCTTTTTTTTTAAATTCATGTTTATTTCATTGTATCTGCTCTTCCTTTCAAAAAAATCTACCCATTTATTCTCAAGTGATAAATTCTTAATAAATCTTTTCAAGTCAGTCAGTCCTGTATCTCAAATAAAACACAGTTAAATACTGTGTGCTTTTATAAATCTGTGCGTTTGTTGTAGCAGTTATAGCAGCTTGATGCATATACTGGTAACAGAAGTTATTTCAGTGTTTTCAGGGTCTTTTTTCTAAGAAAAAAAAACGATTAATAGAGTTCCAGCATTTTTCAAATACTATTCAAACCTATTCTGGAAGTGTATTATCATTTTGTTTCTTATCTATGGCGAGACCTCACTCTCAGCTTTTTCTGAATGGTAAGAGCAGAGCTTGGAATAGCTCAGAGTAAGACGTGTGTGGTGGAGAGGCCGTGGGGTTAGTGAGTAGAAACACTCCCGAGTTGGAGGCAAGAATCAGCTCGCTCCAGCTGCCAGAGTAATGAAGTGCTGGCAGCTGTCCGTGGTGCTGAAATCAACCTCAATCTCTTAGAATAGGAATGAAAGGAACTAACCGTGGTGCTGAGATACCAACACTATGAGGCACACAGCACATCTAAGAACAAAAGCCAGCATTGGCTGTGAGCACAGGCATATGTGGTGACTTCATATGATGCAGTCTAATAGTTTAAGACATGAACCCTATCCTAGGAAATGCCCTCAATATGACTAATTCAGGTGTGACTTTATGCATATAAGAATAGGATATCTAAAATAAGGGGTAGAAGGTGTCACCACATACATAATGTAACAGAAAATGTTCTGTTTGAAGTGGATATTATATATANNNATACAATCCCGGTGTGTGTGTGTGTGTGTGTGTGTGTGTGTGTGTGTGTGTGTGTGTGTGTGTGTGTGTGTGTGTGTTAAATACACTCTTCCACAAAAGTGTTCCATCATCTTTCTTCCTTCTTGTCTGAGTCCTTCATCTATTTTTCTCTTTGGTTATCGCTCACATGCAGGGTATAAAAAGAGACAGAGAGAAGCTGCTCCCCTAATCTGTTCTTTGACCTATAGTTAGAAAGCTGGAGCTACTCTAAAATGTTTTTGTCTGTATCTTATAGAAGACGGACTCTGTGGTGCATGGCTTTAAGGCAGTCCACATTGTACACCTGCTAAGGGTCAATGATCATCCCAGCCCATGGGTGCAAAAAAATGTAAAGAAAGGGCTTCCGCTGGACAGAGACAGATTACCGACTGATCCAAAAAAAAGTAAAAAATTCAGGCTAAACTTCTTACCTTCTTTCAATTCTCTGAGCTCATAGTGATTCAGTGCTCGTATGTATAGGCTGGCTATTCCAGAGGCAGCCTCCCACTTCATCCCCAGTGAGAGATAAGTATTGTTTGCGTAGCAGCACATTTCATGCTCGGCTTCCCCCACCTGTTCCCTGACCTGCAAAGTCTGAAGGCTGGAGTAGCTGTCAAATGTCCTCACACACATCTCTGGAGGATGATTGAAAGGGTTTGTCTAGAGCCATTTCTTCTAACCGAGTGCAAAAACAAAAGTTTTGTCAAGGGTTTTATAGAGGTGATGCCAGCGGTCATTTAAAAGACTTTTTCCTTATTACTTGTGGGAGATTTTTTTGTGTGTTGCTAGATGTGTCGCCTGCAGGTTTGTAGGAAGGTTCTGGCTCCATGTCAAGGTCAAACTATTAATCAAATCTATCAGCTTGATTTGCATAATGAACTACTGCAGAATTTGCCAGGATCTTTAAGACACCCCCTCCAAAACCCTCTCCTCCCTGATATCCATTAACTCATAGAGCTACTCTGAGTTTCTCTGTGAGTCTAATTATGTCATATATTTTCTATTCCAAACACTGTGAGGTTCCTGTGTTGCGTACGCAAAGAACACAGGGGAGCGCAACCGCTTCTACTCCAAATACTATTTTTGCAAAAAGGAAAAAAAGGAAAATATTCATAGACTTACTTGAAATTCTCAAAATCAGATGACACATTTTAAAGGAAAACATCTGAACAGTTTCCTGATTTATTTCCTATTAGCTCTCCAAAGAAACAAAACATAGACTGTCGATGAAGATGTTTCTAACTATAGCAGGTTGATTAAATGTTTCTGCTCTAAACAAAAGATCTAAAACTGATTGATAGAAGAGTGCAAATCCAGTTTTGTCCAATACACTCAGTCAAAAAAGCAGGGGAGAGGAAAAAAAGAAAGAAAAAAGTTCCAATTTGCTTGTCTAAGCTACAAGAAGAAGCATTATGGAAAATACCAAAACAAACTCCGGCAAAGTTACATTCCTCACCTACTGAGAAGCAAAATCCCCAAAGATGAAAATCAAAATAGTTATTTTTGCGCCCTCAGAGAGGTAGAGCTTCCAACACCAGTGAAACACTGATCAGATAAAATCACCAAAATCACACCAAAACAAGCCATGACAGAGGTGAGGAGGGGGGGAAAGCCAGAAAATAAGCAAAAGACTGGGATTAAAACAAGTGAACTCGTTAAGAAGCTGCTTCGGAATGAGAAGAGGAAGACAGAGAAGAGGGTCGGGGAAAAAATCAAGAGCGTCTGCAAGCACGTAGGGACTATTTCTCAGTGGATGTCGTCGGAGCAGCAACACTCAGCATCCAAGATTTCAATCACTGCATGCAGAAAAGGAGAAAACATTCCCCCCCACGTCGGAACACCAAGACAAGGACGAAAGAGAAAAAAAAGAGAATAAAAATGTGTTTAAGCAAATGTCAGTGGACAATGTACTCACCGGGCGGGAGTAAAAGGGTTCAATTAAAAAGAAACAGGGCGTATGGCGGTGGAGGCTTGGCGGTGTGCTGGCGTGTGTACACCGAGGCTCTGCGTTCCTTTTGCGCTCTCGCTCGCTACCGGTGGCAGAGTCACGTGACGCGGGGCTGGCCAGAGTTTTAGAATCAGTCAGCGCTTTGCTTTCTCAGCCTACGCTGAGATGGGTGCTTTTATTTATTTATTTATTTGTTTATTTTGGGTGTTATCTTTGATTTTCTCTGCAGATCTTTCAGAGTTTTTCTAAATCGGGCCCGCGTTCCTCCTAGAGAGGCACTCGGTGTCTAAGGAGGGTCCATGTGGGATAAGGAAATACATTTTTCCAAATTTTCCTCTCATTGAAGTAAATGATTTTACAGTAGCCTATTGTGCGAAAGTTTTGAGCTACCTTCATTTCTTTATATATAACCTATTATCAGGAAATTGCTCAATAGGTGCAGCGATGTATAACTTTTCAAGCATACATGGAAATGTATGAAAAAAAGGGAAAGTTGTATGCTTTTTTGTTGTAATAAACTTAAAAGTTCATATTTGGTTAGATTACATTTGTTATTCAATATTGGCTGAACCCTTTTTACACAAACTTTCTTATAATTTCTTTTTTTCAAAGTTTCTTTTTAATACTTCTTAATGCTTCTTCTGTGCCCTGCTGTAATGCTAATGTTTTATTTAAAGCACCTTGAATTGTCTTGTACATGAAATGTGCTATACAAATAAACTTGCCTTGCCTTTCCTTGCCCCCGACCCTGCATGGATTAAGCGGTACAGAAAATGGATGGATGCCTTTCCTTGCCTTAATGTAGTCTTCAGGTATAGTTCTCCAGACATCTTGAAGGACATTTCAAAGCTCTTCTTTGGATGTTAGTGCCTTTTGTTCTGTCAAGATGATACCACACTGCTTCAATAATGCTCTGGGGAGAATAAAACCTGTTGCCAATGATTTTCAGTCCAGTTTTTCTGTCATTTGGCATATCTCAGACAGTTCCCCATTCTTAATAATGGCTTCTTGTCAGCATTATTGATGAGGCTTCAGTGAACAGTGGATGGACCAGATGCATCTCTCAGGTCCTACTTCAGATCGTTGCTGAATTTTATCCAGCATCTTAAGGACATCATTTTCAGGTGCACCTGCAGTAAAGAGAGACACTTCCTTCTTTTTCCAGTTGTCCAATTTCCTCTACGTGTTTAAGAACACACTACACTCCATGTAGAGTTACGCCAAGCTTACAGCTAATAGCTTTTAATAATCACTTTCATCTTTGCATTTTATTTAATTTCAACCAAAAAAATTAAAATTGTTTTAAAATCATGGCCTTG
Organism: Atherinosoma microstoma; assembly: GCA_037177055.1. NCBI lineage: Eukaryota > Metazoa > Chordata > Actinopteri > Atheriniformes > Atherinidae > Atherinosoma > Atherinosoma microstoma. The sequence continues at coordinate 20,115,083 of JBBBVU010000008.1, forward strand.
CAAAAGGCTGGTAAGAAGTGTATAAATGCTATTCACAATGGGTTGTTATGTGTTGTTTGTTGTAGATACAATTTGTTCTACTCTTGAGATTCCAAGAATCGTTAAACAAACGTAGCTGCTAAGGTGAAAGGTAACAAGCTGCTAAATAGTTTACAGGTGAACATAGTCTTATCAATTTGGCATGAGAAGCAGATTTTGGGCATAAAGGTGCTTTGTCTGTGAACATATTCCACCAAAACGTATTTATTCTCCCTATTTATTCTGTTTGAACCAGTCTGATACAAGCAAGCGGATTCAGATAATTTTTTGCTTGAGTGTCATTAAGGGGTTCATGATTTAGTGACTTTTCTTTTATGGCAATCAAGACTTTAACATGAAGTTTGATTTATCAGCCAAGATATATTTGTTATCATTTTATTCATTTTCTAAATTAAACTGGATAAATAAAGTCTGCATGTAAACTCAAAGATTTGTTTTCTGTGTTTTCCAGGTAAAGGTAAGGGAGCCTGATCACTACCAAGGCCAAAAAAGCAGGAAAAACAAAAGAGTTGCCATAGCTTGAGAAACAGTGGAAGTCCAGGATGTGGATATTGTGGTGTAAAACAATACAAAATGATACAGCACTAGTCAAACGTTTGGACAAATCCATCCATTCAAAATTAAAGGGTAGATGCCATGAGTCTATTTATTTCCCATAGGAAAAGGACAATTTGTCCTGGACTCAATGCTGAAAAGGTTCTCCAACAACTTGTTGTCAGCTTCTGCACCAGCCTGTTAATGAGCCATTGATTTGAGTCAGGTGTGTTGCAGCACGGAAACAATAAAACCTGCAGAATGGCAGATCTCGAGGACCGGAGTTGGTGACCACTGCGTGTAGCCCATCTGCCTCAAAGTTCAACATGTTACGTGTTCAGACCAGTGGGTTATTTGAGTTGTTTGAGTTGCCTTTTTAATAATCTCAATTCGGTCTGCACATTCTCTTCTGACCTCTGATATCAGCAAAATATTTTTGTCCAGACAGCTGCTGCTCACTGGATATTTTCTCGTTTTTTGACGATTCTCTGTAAACCCTAGAGATGATCGTGAAAAAAAAATCCACATAGTTTAGAAATACTCAGACCAGCTCATCTGGCACCAACAACCATGCCACATCTAAAGTCATTGGAATCCCCTTCTTCCCCAGTTTGATGCTTGGTTACTGACAATAGAGTTGTTACCACAGCAACGCATGGAGACAGGTTGGGGATTTCTGGACAGACATCCTGTGAGGACAGTCTGTCCTAAAGATCTGATTTGAGGAGCAAATCTGATTTGTCTGCAAGTGTGAACAAAGCCTGGTTGTTCCGGTCAGTCCAGGAGGTCAACACTGAACCTGAAGGGCGGCCTAACTGCGGAAGATGATAATTTAATTTTTCTTAAAATATTCACAAGAGACCAACAAAAACACAGCTTGATGTTTTAGTTCCAAACATGGTGCTGATTGATTAATTACCCAGAAAGCATTGATTAATGGCATGCAGGCAGACGACTCCACCACGTCAAACAAGTAAAGGCAAATCAACTTCTACAAGATACATATAAGCTAAATCATGCCTTTTTTATGTCACCAGCACATTTCACATATTAAAAATAAATTGTTTAATTAAGATCCATTGAAAAAGACTGTTCCCCCGAAGAGAAATCCACATATTATCAGTTCGACAACTCAACTTAAGCATCTTTGTACTTTCTCATTAAAAACTACTTAAAGGATTAATCAACTGAGCTCTTACTGGGCCTTATGAGAATATTGATGATCAATGAGGATGTCAGCACCTGCCTTTCTCAAACAAAGTTTAAAGGCTCAGTTAATGTCTGCAGCCCACAGGTGAGATGCAATATTGATTGAGCATTTACCCGATCATTAAGGTAACTCCAGGACATGAAAGGTGTAGCATTTCTTTGGTGTGGAAAACTTCAGCGTGGCTTGTCATCATGTTTCATTTGATCCCGCTCTGTAAGGTTGACAGCTCCTGGGTTTCTACCCACTCTTGACGGAAACAGGAGTGGTCACGCTGTCAGCGAGGAGCAAAAGTCTTTGTTGTTGTTGAAGCGTCTGCCGGGCATACGAGCAAAGGGTCTGTATGGATCAATGACTTCTCAAGGGGCTGATAAGCAGAGGCAGGCAGATGCAGGGGCAGCATGCCTACCATGCCTCTCTGTATTGTTCTAACAACAACAAATTGCCTGATAGATTTTGACAATCATTACGGAAGCAGCATTTATCAGGGAGTTTTGGCTGGTGTGTGTTTGGGTGTGTGATTTGGGATTGCGTTTGTCTGTGATACAGATAATGTAGTGCCCTCAAAAGCAAATCAACTACAGTGTGGAAACAAGAATTGTTACATAACAGACAGAATACTGAAAAAGAACAAAATATTTCAGCTAATGAGTGTATGTTGGTTAAAAAACAAGCCCAGTTGCAGCATGTTCCATGTTGACCCAATATTATTATAATGAATGAAATGAGGTACATGGACCCAAAATGGAAAAGATGGATGACTAATGGGAAATGCATGTATGGGCTCAAATGGGCAAAACAAATAAGACCACATACACTTAGCGTGTCCCTAAATAAAATCCAAATGAGCAAAAAGCACTGGAATATGGTACCTGTAGGCAATCTGACATTAAGTCTAATTTTTAGACTATTACCACATATTTTTTTGGTGGTGAAGGTTCAAATGGTATAGTAGCATAAAACACCAAAAACTACAATATTCTTGTAAAGTCAAGTGTTGTGTTCTATTCTTTCTTTTATTTTTTACTGTACAGTAATTTATGAAATGCTAAAGTGCAATAATAAGCCTAATAAAAATGTTTCTATTCATAATCTTGCATTAGAACTTAAGGTTCATTGCCTATTAGAGGCAGGTATGAGGTCGATATTTAGCTTTCATGATGTCTCTTTCTGGTTTTTCATTGTAAACAGCTGGTTTCTTTGTCTGGAAAAGTCAAAAACTGAGCTGAACAGGACAACTTATTTCCCAAGTCAACTGGATTCTCTCAAGATTCACAACATTGCAATCACCAACCTGCTGCTTGTGGCTGTAACTAGCCACAAACTTATCTTTTCCTCTTTTCCTCTGATATTGTCCTTTTGCGATTTCTTTGCTGAATCACCCACAGTGTGCATGTTCAAAATGACCAGTGTGTTGATATCTGGTTACTAGCGTGTGATGCGGAGCGTACAGTGAAACTCAGCTGCAATATTACTCGCCGTCCCAGAACAAAAAGTTGGCTCCCATAAAGGTAGAAGCTCCTGAATAATCATTTAAACCAGGATTTGAGAGCCTTTCGTCATTGAAAAAAGATCAAAGAGAAACACTCAATGCTTTTATGTTGCAGAAATGTTGGCACCTCTTTTCTTACTGGCTCAGCAAGAGCTTAAACCGACCTATAAACCACACGTCATTGATCTGAAACAGAAAATACATTTCAAATGTGACAAACCATCCGGCGCATCATGTGAGAGGACAGCAGAGTCAGATGATATCTTAGATAGATAGATAGATAGATAGATAGATAGATAGATAGATAGATAGATAGATAGATAGATAGATAGATAGAT
>JBBBVU010000008.1:20126256-20137152 GCA_037177055.1 Atherinosoma microstoma
TGCACAAAGCAAAGTCTAAATGCACAATGAAAAAGTCCATTCTCTAACAATAAACCCCAAACAATGCATTTGCTTTAGATACGTGATGTGATATTCTGCAAATGTTAAGGATTTATACTGATCCTTATCCCAGTAGAGATCTGTATTTGCAACTTTAACCCCATTGAGAGTTCATCTCTTCGTATGCTTTATTAAAGTTCAGCTTGAACTTCCCCTCAAGATGCACACAGCATTATTTTTCTCTTCACACTCTGTGTTTTTCAAGTATTAAAGCTCAAGTAGGGACACACTGTGCTCTGACTGAAGAGCACTTTGATGCTCCTCATTTATTCAGTTGATGCAGAAGCTTGATGCTCCCTTTAATTTCCCTCCTCTGTTAATTTGGACTCAACAGGTGATTATTAAGTACCTCTGTGGAGATTTAATATGTTCAAAAGTTGCCAAAACCTACTATACTCATCAGGACCTGAGAGATTAATTTATTTTGTTTTATTTTATAGATTCTTCATTGAGAGTAGGATAAAATGTTTGTATCACGGATATGAAATTACATCTAGAAGTTAGCTTAGCTTAGTTTAGCACAAAATTATTTAAAAGTCAGTTTTCCATTAAGAAACCTGTCAATTGTGACATAAATTGATATTTCTAATGTCATTTTCAACTGTTTTAATTTAACTTTGTATTAATATTCCTATTCATTTTCTTTTCCATGCAATTTTTCTGTTTAGTTTATTCATTTATTTGGTGCATTTTAAAATTTCTTTCCACCTTCATTTATTTTTTTAAAGTAATCTATATTATTTTTCTTTTCCATTTTATTATCCCCAAAATCAGTTATTTCTGATTTTATTTATCTATTTTATTTTCATCAGACATTTTATTTATTTGAGACTTTTTTTTGTTCACAGATATAATTATGTCCTCGTAATTTCCAATCTTGCATTTTCTTCCTCTTTTTTTTTCTCCAAGCATATTTATTTTTCTGTTTCCTTTTTACATTTCTGTATGCATTTCTGCCTCATTATGTGAAAGAGGGAGGCGGTCTTTCAAGCTGTGTCCTGTGAGGAGATCCTCGCTTATTGGTCAAAAAGCACTGATTGATCACAGGCTCTAAATGCAGGGAGGACTAAATGCAGCCGAGCCTGACTTTCTGGCTCTGTCCGGCTCTGCTGCTTGTGGCTTCAGAAGGGAGATGAAGATTTCGGCAGTCCTCCATAGTGATGATCCTGGCACTGTGGGAGAGCATTGTCATCCTGGAAAATGGAGTTAGGTCCCAGTTTGGAGATACTGGTACCTGTCTGTCAATCAGGTGCCAGTCACAGATAATGACTGGCACACACCTGCTATCACTTGAATCTCAATTCAATAAACTTAGAGGAGAGTAGTCCAGGGGATTTTGGCACATTGTTTTCGCAGCTCTACCCACATGTTCAGTTGTGTTCCACTAATTACACCTCATTGTAAAGGTGACTAATGAGGCTTCCCAGTGATATACAACACCATTTGGTATTACTAAAGTGGAGAAATAATCAACCAAACACAAATGTCCTTACTTTTGTGCTAAATTACAAGTACCAAGACCTTTAAATGGTGTTGTTTCACAGAGCATGGATGAAGAATAACTTGCTACTTTGATTTATATTTATTCTCTTGCCTTAATTTTTTCTCTTCTCATTTTAATGATTTTGTTTACATGTTTTCAGGCTAAGATGTCTCTTCATTTAATTGTCAAACTTCCATTTAAGAAGTAAAACACATCTGGAGGCTGTAGTTATGGTGACTCTGAGGTGCAAAACACTGCAATATTTTTTAAAACATTTTACAGATAGTTTATGGAGCACTAGATTCAAGGAAAAAAAGAGAAAAGAATCTAATATTTTACAAAAACAATGAAACACAAAAACAAAGAAAAAGAATTCTTGAAATAAAAACCAAACAACATATTACAAAATGTTCTCTTAAATATTGCTGTCTTTTATATTTTTACTTTGTTCTTTGAATGTCATTTAATGTGTTTTGTGTTTGAGTTTTTTTTAAAGTTTTTGTAAAAAGATGTTTTATAAAAAGATGTTTTCTGTCAAACTGGCTGTTGTTTCTCTTTCATTGTTGTTTTCTGAAAATTTGTCTTGTGTTTTGATTTTGCTGTTATATTGCATGTCAGGGTCTGTAAAAAATGCTTTTGTATGTTTGTTTTTCACCATCTCTTAACGTTTAAAACCCCATGTGGGGTTCTATTCCTCCAATTGTTCTCAAAGATGCTGCCAAACCAAATACATCAAAATTAGCCATTTAGAGACCTTGCCTGAACTGTCTGTACTAATACCTCTCTAATTTTGTCCTGCTTCACCTCATCAGAGCTGTCCTTTGCAGACATATTGTATTATTATTCAGCACAGGTTTAGAGCGACACATCATTCCAAAGGGATATTCATATTAATCCTGAAAGGGTTTGTTCTTCTTTTTAGGCAAGCCTAAAACTTTTTTTAAACTTTCTTTGTGCAATATGTGCCATCTTCATTTATTCCTCACGACTACAACAAATATTGATATTTACACATCTTAACAAATCTGACAAGTGTCCTCTTCACTACAAGCCTAAAAAGTGATAAAAATAGACCTTGTGTCTGCAGAGATGTACTCATTCCATCATGGGTATATGCAATTTTCAAGCAGAGGCCTAAAAATATTTTTATAAAAAGAGTAAAAGCAACAAAAGCAATAGCAATGGTGGTATTTGTTGTGTACGTGGGCTGCTGTTTGTAAGTCTTGGATCTCATAATGAGCAGTGAACTGTCTCACAGAGAGTACGGCCTATTATTTATTAATTTCTTTCTGCTGCCAGCGTCAGTTGTTTTAGAGACCTGCACAAAGCTCAAGGGTTTTTTCTTTCTGACACACTGCTGGTATCACTGTTCTCATCTCACACTGTCAGAGAGCAGATAAGCAAATAGCTTCCCAGAGTGCCAAACTCCTCTTTTAAATGATATAGCATTACATAAACATTCAATAAAAATATAAGTGCCATCTTCAACCTTGACATTTGCAGTGCTTGCTCTCTTCTCCCGCTTGACTTAATTCATCCCTCTCTGCTCATGTCAGTTCATTTAGGTTCATAATGTGTCAGCAGATGATGATCATTTGTGAGCTCCTGGCTGGAGTTTGGTGTTATGTGCTTCCTCATTGTGCGCGACACGGGGGTCCCAGGCCTCCAGTGCAGAACTTGAATTATTGAACAGGTTTTGTTGGACTGACCTGACAGCAACCCGAAGTAGCAAAATGTGGTGCAAATGTATCTTTCTCCAGCAGCCCAAACAGTACAGGACATGACATGAGAGTATTAGTGAGAACATACCATTAATTAATCATCAGTTATAATTGGTAGCAGAATAGCCTTGGACAAGGAAGTATATTTTTGGCATGCGTTCTGGAATCTAGGGATACGAGTTTCTATGGCTTCTTGTTTCCAAGTCTTATTCCTGCTGCATCTGATTATCTAATGCAGAAAGAGAAAAAAGAACAAACCCTGTGTGTTTTCCGTGTTCAGCAAGCATCAGGTGGGTAATTTCATGCTCATTCCTGCCTCTCATAACAAAGACAGCCTTGTTAACTTCCAGAGCCCTGTCTCGAATCTACACAAGGATCTGCATTGAACAAACAAAACAAAAAACAAAAAGAATGAATTAAAACAGAGTAAAAAGAGTCAAGTTGCGCACATGCACCATCAGTGGGAACATAAACAGAAATGCTAACTCTCCTCCAAGTGAGCTCTGAAGACCAGTATGTGCATGTAAGAATAGCTGAGAGTTAATGGTAGGGTTTGTGCTAATGGGAAGGCTGTTCTGCTGAGAAGTTGTTACTGTCAAAGATGAAAAAGTAGCTGAGGCCTCCTCTCTGTGTCTGCGCTGCCATAAATCTCAAGACATCAATCACAGCATCTTCCCAAAGAGAGTTTACCACAAACATCGCTTCCAAGTGATTACATAGAATATCACTTCGTCAAATTTGAAAGTTTCGCATTTTTAGAATATATAAAAGGTCTGTCTAATTTTGTTTTGTTAAATATCCAAATCTTAGACAATACAGCACAACTTTCCAGAAAAAATATGCATGGTTTAGGAAAGTTTCAGACGCGGAATCTACCTTTCTTCTTTCCTTATTGATGCTTTTCTTGCACATGTTGCCTGTTAAAAGACGAGAGCTGGTCTTTAACTAGCTCCAAGAGGCAGCATGGCTCCATCTGAAGCGGAATCTTGAAAATTATAATTTTTATGGCAGGCAGCTGCCTTCAGTCTGAGCCTGAGAGTGCAGCAAGTGTCATCTCGATTCATGATTCTGTGTACTTTGTCACAATTCCCTTGAGATCTGGGCTCTTCTTTTTTATCCTATCTCAAAACCCAAAGATAAATCGAAACCTGTGACTGCAAGCATGGGAAGTCTGCTGCATACTGTACACACAAACACCAACTATCCAACACTTCCATAGGCTACAGCTGCAAGGCATGCCCCCACAGCTTGTTAAACAGAAAGTGAATTCCTCCGTGCATGTGTTAACCTTGACATCTGCCAAGCATCTGTTTCATTACAGCCGCCTCCAAGCTACAGACCAGTCAGATTTGTGCTTCACAGACAGACCATATTAACAGCACATAAACTCCAAGATAAAAAGCCCTGCTACAGTGATAATGATCAGTTCTGCAATTTCGCAGGGCTTTAACACCACTGTACACCGCAGCGCATTGATTTTTTTTTTCTAAGTAAATAATAAGAAAACTAGAGTGATAAAAAAAATGGTGCAACAGAGAAAAGAAAGTATTGGAACACCAGCACAGAGATACATTAGGAAAGCTGTCAAATAGTTTTCCTGGAGGAGAGAGTGATGGGGGGGTATAAGTGGAGGCTTTTCATGTCATATTCCATTAGATTAAAAAAAGTTTTTATATTTAGGGAAAAACTGCAGGAAGTAAGTCGGTAAAATCGATAGCACTCATTTATTTGTGGAACAAAACACTACAGTAGCAGAGTGAACTTACCTTGGTGTGAATACTGGCAACAAGGAGACCAATTGGCCTGGCTCTGTTCAAGGGCAATAAAAATCAACTTTCAGCACTTCTAATATTATCTGAATGTTCAATGTCTACTACATAGAGTGTAACTTCAAGAATTTATGTTCTTGATTTATGTGCCACTCTGTGTGGTACATTTTCAAAGAGATAATTGATTACTGCAGGAAATCCTCACATTTCTTGCCCTTTTTTTTTCCAGAGAATATCTATTCCAGATGTGACTGCCACCAGGATTGAGCTCCAGTCATTCTTAGCCATACATGGATACACACTTCTCAATATAGCCAATGTTTTCTGAAAAAATGCTGAACGATACAAAAGCTTTGGAGCTTGTGCAGCATGCTTTGGCTTATTTTGGTATAGTAGAGCATACATATAAGTAGTTCCTTCCCCAATTCTATCATCTAGGTATATTAGTCCGGTTTTGAGAGCCTCGGTTTCATAGAACGATGAGTCAAAGTAACACATTAGCATCAATGGTTTTGGTCAGATCTAAGGGCTGAATACCCTTCTACAAGGTGTTTCTCAACAGCTCCCGCAATATCCTATTATTATCTATATAGCACATTTGTATACATTTCTATTTGTATGCATAGAAAACAAAGCAACATATAAAAGCATCTGCTTCATCTGACACTTCTCACAAGCAATACACAAAAATGGAATAAAATCAGATGAAAGAACAACAATACAAAAATTAAATGAATAATTCCCCCAAAAAAGCAATAAAAAAGTAGGACAGTGTTCCAATCAACCTGTAAAACACACAAAAGTCAAGTAAAAATTAGGACAGGGTCTCAGATAAAAGTATGCTTTAAGAAGAAGAGATTTAAAGGAGGTCACTGATTCTGCTGACCTGATTTCCTCAGGCAGCTCTTTCCACAGTTTAGGGGTTTGACAGTTAATGCACTGTCACCTCTGCTTTTCAGCTCTGCCTAAAGAACATGTAAAAGTCATCAAACTGAAGTTATTCAAACTTAAAATCAATTATACAACATTTGTGAATCAGTGCGATGAGGTTAAAACAGATGTGACGTGCTCACTTCTTTTAGTTCTTGTTTAAAGTGTAAAATCTGAACAATGTGGAGATAATTCATGGATTTTTGGTTTAGAGAAAAAAAAAAGAGGCCACAGCTAGAGTTAAGGCATGTGGAGATGAAAATATATAAAACTGTCTGAAAGATAGATTGCATTTTAGATATATTTTTGAGCTGATAAAATCACGACCGCACAAATGTTGAAATTTGCTGGTTAAAACTCCGGTTGCAGCTAATCAGCAGCAGAAGCTGCAGTGTATGTATGTGTGAGTGGAGCAACACAAACTTTCTTTCAATGAGTAAATGCCGACTCAGTAAACAAATGTCTGATGCAAAAGTGACGTGGCAAAATGATTTATACAGTATTCATGAACTGTTGTGTTGTGTTTAAAGCTGTTCCATACGGGTCATTTTAAATTAAGCTTTGCCTAAAGTTCAATAAGGGAGATCTCGTCATTTCATCGCACTCTCTTACCACTTGGCCTTTTCCTCTGATGCTATGCCCCCCTTTTTCCCCCATGTGGTCAAACCTTCCACATCATTTATGGCATTGCTACTCTGCTCCAGGGACTTTGCTGCTTCCTTCCTAATTCAGCCAATCAGTCTGTTTCCACATCCTTTTTAAATCTCACTTTTGCTGTCATTCTCCTTCCACACAATATGTTATGCATCCCAGCTGTTCCCCAACTACTCCTTCTCTCAGCGCCCCAAGATGGAGCCACGAAATAAGTCTGCTTCCTAAACAAGCATCTAGAGTCTGGGCTTTTCTTATCATCCTGTGTGTCATGTTCACCTCGACACAGCTACCATCACACTCAGTGTTTTTGTACACCAGACTCGGTTTTAATTCGTTGTATAGCAATTTTATTGTCGTCATACACCAATCATTTTTTATCAATCTTTCATTTGATCTCTCCTTATTTTTATCCAAGTGCTAACCGGGAACCGAACTTACACCAGGAATGTGCAATACATTGTGAGACTTATTTGTTTATTTGTTCATCAATTTATTTATTTATCCATTCTTTTTTGTTTTGTGTTTGAGCTATTTTTAACATATGTTGCACAGAGTATTTTATTACTTCTGCCAAGACGGGGATGTTATGTTTTCAGCAGCGTATGTTTTAGGGCTGGGTGATACTGCAAAAACTTTGGTATCAATCCAATACCAGGTAAATTCAGGGCAGGTATTGCCCATACTGATACTGATACCAATACTTTTTGCTTGAACTTGCTTAATCATTTAATGATTTTGCCTTTAATTATTGATCATGATTATGATCATAATAAAAAAGTACAAAGATTTTTGTGGAATAAAACATTTTATATTAACAAAGTGAATGGCAGAACTGTGAAATTTAAATTTAAGCTTTTTTGGTTGTAAACTAAATAAAATAATGTCGACAATGTAACAAAATAGTAAAATGACCCTGTCATTCCCTTTAATCACACAATCTCATTTACCGGAAAATAAAGAAAAGAAACTGCAAGAAAAAATATGGATCTCATTTCACTGATATCAAACAATACTGAGACTGGCCTTGGTATCGATACTATCGATATTCGGATGGATCTGCCCAGCCTTAGTACGTTTGTTGTCCATCCGTCTGTTTGTTAGCAACATAACTCATGAAGTAATGGATGGATTTTGAATAAATTTTCAATTGAAATCTCTGAAACGTGTGCAGCTCCAGTAGAGGATCATTCAGTGCAGGGATGTCCAAAATGTTATAAAACACCACAACAGGCCGTCTTCCAGTTGCAGCTAGAGATGAATACTCCTTCTGCATCTTGTCAAGGATGTCTAATCTTCATTCTTCTGCTTCTGTTCATTTTTTAAAATGTTTTTGGCAGTGTAGTCAGTCTGTCTGTCTGTCTGTCTGTCTGTCTGTCTGTCTGTCTGCCTGCCTGCCTGCCTGCCTGCTAGCAACATAACTCAAAAAGTTATGCACAAATGTTAATGAAATCTTCAGGAAATGTCAGAAATGGAAAAAAGGAACGAGTGATTATATTCTGGGGGTGATCCAGATCCCCGTCTGTATCCAGGAATTTTTTTTAAGGATTCTTTACTAGGGGGAGATGGGTATCATTTTGCCATTAGAGCTTCCAACTCAACAGATAATGCCCAGAATCATGGTAGATGTTATAATCTCACATTGTTTGACCCAGGTCGTTGATATTCGAGATCACCAGATCCAGAAGGTTCAAAATATAGGCGGTACTGGGAGGGCTGTTTGACCTTTTGGGTTTACTCAGGTGACTGACCGTTTGGCTTGGAGGAGGTCTGCATTCTCTGAGTGGTTCTAGTTTATTTTATTGCATTGATGCAATGACAATAAAGACAATCAATTAAACTCAATTAATTTCAGTTGAAATCAATTCAATAAAGGAAAGGTGGCAAATCCTGAAATAGTGTTTTTTATATTGAAGAATACTGGGCAGTACACCTTTCATCAGCAAGTTATAAAAGTCAAAGACGGAACACGTATGTAGCTCTGGGCGATTAAATAAGCTATCCAGCTGTGAGTGAAAGAAAATGAAAACTCCCCGGGAGTCTGCATCTCCAGGGGTTACTGACAAAGAAATGTAGAAGGCAAAGCAAGATGTTATCCTTGCAAGTTACCATTGTCAAACAATGACGGTGTGTTGCTTTCACAGACAAAGGATATGTCATCCTGCCTCTGCTCTCCTTTTTCTTCTACTCTGCTGCAGCAAACTACTGACCTTCACTAAGACTGAAGAGTGCATCAAGAGTTTCAGAACAACTACAAGCAAATCAAACTCAGAGGACATTTCTGCACAGCAGATGCTTCAAAGCAAATTTAAACAGTATGTGAGTTGTGTGTATGTGTGTATGTGTGTAGTTTCCAACCATAAAGTGGTCAGTTCCATTTTGCAAGGCGCCCAGTCTTCGGGAGTCTTTGCATGCATTTAAATTGCTTAAGCACAAAAGGAGAAAAAAGGAGAGATGGTCAAAAAACAAACCTTAAAGAAAGAAAGAAAATTGCTGTTTGTTCCTGCAGTACACTTCAAATTGAGTTTTCATAACAATCAGTATAATTGGTGTATGTTTAGGTCAGTGAATTATTAAAAGGAATGCAAATAGTTCCATTTCTGTTGTAAAAAGTTGGAAGAATCTTTAAGTAAAGCATGAATCAGATGAGCATATTGGCAGCATCATTGTGTTTGAAAACAAACAAACATTTGTATCCACAGGATGATTAAAAGGAAGTCTTCTATAGATTTGAAAGTGTCCCACATTTCCATTAAATGTTTTGAAGTTGCCTCGTAATATTTCTCTTTTCTCTGTTTAAAATGCTCAAAGACTTGGTTTGATGTCTTTGTGCTGCTGAGGGAATATTTTCCACAGAGCCTCCTACAAGATTTGACATCAAGAGCTTGGAAACATTTTTTAGTTTGACTTGCTCTTTGTTATATCTTAATTTATGTGACTTAAGAATGAAATGGAAGCAACTTTGTAAGGCTACAAGCGGAAAAATATTTATTTTTCCCAAAGCTAGCAAACAAGCTCTCTGCAGCTGCCCGTGACTCACTCAACAAGCAATAAATCAAATGCAACAGAAGTATTTTGCACAGGCTTTGTTTGCTTTCTTATAGAGTGTCTTTATCCAATGTTTGCAGATCTTACGTGAAGAAATCTTTATCCAAACAGTGCAAAATTGAGCCAAACTTACAACATGAACAGTAAAAGTAATTTGAAACTGCAAAGATGGTAAGGAAACTGTTCATTTTAAACTTCTGAACAGGCACCCTGGGCCCTCCTGCTGTGGTGAGGATCAACAGTGGTTGATTTGAATTCAAAGTTTTTTCACTTTTATTCCCTTTTTTCCTCCTCATTGCCATTCATAGACTGCAGGTTTGATTGAAGCTAATAATATTCTCCGGCTCCCCAAGGGGGAGAGTGGTGCTGAGGCCTCGCCGAGGCACAGTCAGCACAAAGCCGACTGTGCTGATTCAAGCAGTGAAGAAAACTCCCACAGAGCCTAGGTCCTCCTCACACTCTCCAAGGCCACGATTTAGCATGAAGCTGTGTTTCTAGCTAGTCAGCTAAAATAGCTGCTTACTAGTCCTGCAGAAATGCCAGCTGAATAACAACAATAGAGTTCAGTGTTTTTGATCCCAGGGCTGCCACTGTGTCCCTCGCCCCCAACTCCCGACAGTTTGTTAGTCTACGCATCTGTCATCTTCCATCCATCTTTCTCACTCCTGTCTAAGTATCCATCTGTCCATGTGTGTTTGTCTGTCTCTGTTTCTATGTCTCTAGTGTCCACTCCTTCTGTCTACTTCATCTTTGTGCAAACATCCCACATAAACCTCAGCTTTTCCTTATTCTCACTCCTCCTCCTCTTATCCTTGTTCCTCTTGGTGGGAGTCAACGTCGACAAACAAGGTTTACCCGAGGGTTTGATCTCTGCTGGCAGAGCCGGTGAGCTGCGACAGATCGATGACAAAGCCTGTCAGGGCAGCTCAGTGTTACTCCAGACTAGATTGCATTTGAAAGCCCATGCACTATGTGGTTAATGAATTAAAGAAGTGCCCAGCCAAGATTGATCTGAACAGCTGACAACCATCAATATCTTCCTTTTTAATGGGGGTTTATGTGAGGAAAGAATGCCTGTTAAGAGATGTAACCATTGCCTGGATGTAATTATGCTGACATACTGGCTCAGTTTTCATTTATTTAATGGCAGTCACCTCTACACCTCAGAAGCAGAGAAAATGAGCTAAAACAGCAACAGCATGTTTCTCAGTCTTGATGTTGGAAACACCAACTT
>JBBBVU010000008.1:20144671-20162036 GCA_037177055.1 Atherinosoma microstoma
AGAGAGAGAGAGAGAGAGAGAGAGAGAGAGAGAAAGAGAGAGAGAGAGAGAGAGAGAGAGAGAGAGAGAGAGAGAAATATATATATAGAAATACAATTCTGTTGTGGACAATTGCCTAGTGGTTTGGAGGTTTGTCCATGTTGTTATGAGAATGTAATTTCTGTTTCAAGAAATGAGCCAAGCCTATGGAGAAAAACTGTAATGCAGAGTCTGACAGCAGAGGAGCTCTGCACCAGTCCAAACTTTTCTCGACAACAGCTACAATTAGGAACATATGGGGCTTCCTACAGTGCATGTTGTGTTCAGGCAGTCATTACCGCATGTGGTTGTGTGTTACCTGCTTTTAAAACTGTCAGCACCAGAAGTGCCTGTCTCCTGCGTTCAGGAGCTGCTGAAATGTTGGTGATTGTAAAAGAAAATGCCTGCTGTCCTTTTAGCCCATAGCTGCAATTCAGAACATAATGTCTCAGCTGTAGAGGAGAAAATAGCAGTTTGTCTCTCAGTATGTCTTAAAAATTGGGAAATAAACACATTCTTCAACCAGACTGAATTTGTGGTTCAGTTCTTGCTAAAAGCAGCTTGTAAACAGTTTGATTTAGGTCCAACAGCGACTTGAAATGGAGCTGCTTATTTCTATATTTTCCAATGACCATATGTAATATATGATACATATACTGTTTATTAGTTTTGTTCATGGTATTTGTGTTAAAAACATTACAAATATACAGTATATCATTAGTATCGTGCTTTTGTGAAGTTACAGTTCAGTTTAATAGTAAAAATAAGCATAAGGATTATTGAACAAATTATTTGTCGGAAAAAGTTGTAACATTTTGTTGTCATGTCGAACAAAGTGAAGTCTTTTTCTATTTGCAAAAGGTCTTGCTTGGCCATCCCCCTACAGGATTCTTTTACAATGCTTGCTTTGTCAATGCATCATTTATTACATCACTATTGATAAATCAGTCAAAAAGATTGCAGAAACCTTTTATTTATCAAATATTTTCATTTAATCCAATTTCAAAACAAATTTCTCTTTGTAGCTTAATGTCAGTTTTTTTTTTATTTGTATGAACTGGATCTTTAAATTGCCTCCCAGAAGAAGTTTGGGGTTAACAGGCAATGGCTAGGAGCCAAAATATATGAGCTGACATGTTCATCTTTCGCTGTTAACTGTGTTGTGCATCACTGGCCTGTGTTTTCCTACTTTGTGTCCTGCTACTCATTAAAAAACAAGCAAAATGCCAAAAGTGTTTTAAAAAGAGAAGCATGGGTCTAGCCCCAAAAATCAGTGCTAATGGTGTGATCTGTGCTCTAACTCATCAAGGGTCATGCAAAACACATTTGTTATGGTGAATATGTATGAAAATGAACTCCAGATGGAACAACAATAAGCTATTTCAAATACTGGTGAAGCACAAACGCTGAGAACCAAACGCAGCATGCCAGCTGGCACAACTACATGCTGGATGTTGGTTTCAACAGCTGGGAAGTGATGCCCTGAAATTAAACTCACAGAGCAAACTCTCTCTAACAAAGTTTAAATATTTGGTCTGCACTGTAACAGTGGGTTTTGCTTTTTCTTTTTTTTTTCTTTTATCTTTAGCTACTGAGCAGATGTTCAGTGTACTGATGGTTCAGCCAAATGAAATTCAATACAACTTTTCTTTTTCTTTTTTTTAGAACTTTATAAAAATTAAAAAGAAGAAACACTGACAGATTTAGAGTTATAGGAAACTGTGGAAAACAACATTAAATACACTTTGGATAAACAGAATGTACAACAGAGAGAATATTTGGCCCACTAACACGGTTTCAAACTAACCCTACTCTATTACACATCTATACATATGACTCTTTTCTACAAACATACAAACATGAAGTATGTAATGCACAAGTTTCACACAATGTGACTGTATGTGTTGCTTGGTCCTTTTCAATTTCAACCAAAACTAGAACAAAACAAAAAAAAAACCACTTCAGATTATCTGGGAAATTCAGAGTTAATGTTTAAGAGCTGCATTATTCTGTAATGTATCTGATAACTTTGTAACACCTTGATGATACTGTATAAGGCTGTGGTGCATGAAGTCCATAAAGATTAGCGTGAGCACCAAAACTACCAGTTTGTTTATCTGGCATGTGTTAAAATTTATTTGTGCTTGCTCATGACACCTCTGAGAAAATAATCAAAACTTGGGACAGCAGGATGTGGAGCGGAGGCCTCCTTGGCAGGTTCATCAGCGATGGGCTCATCAGCAGAGGCAGCGGGCTCTTCACGACGCAGGCGGCAGTTGTAGTCATACTCTGGGTCACAGTCGGGATCTGGAAGGACTATGCCATCCTTGCTGGACTTTGGAGCCTCAATGTTGGAGGGTGATGCAAACTTGCCACAGTTGGGATCATAGGGATGGCAGAAGGGTGCAGCTGGTGCCTCTGGGCCAGACTTGATTGGGGTGCAATCTTTGTCATAGTGCACAAAGCAGTCGTAGCCCTCCTTGGTCTTGCCGCGGACTCCGAGATTGTAGCGGACCTGGTTGATTGATTGATTTGCGTTTTTGGTTTAAAACAGATGCAAAGCAGATTGAAGATCAAGCTAAAGCATTATTTAACACCCATATGTCATTTAATAAACCAAATGTTAGGAATAATAGAACCACAGAGCAAAATACACTGGATTAGTCAAAAAGAAACGATCAAATTTACAGACAGAACTTCAGACCTGGTGCTCGGGAAGTTGTGGAAGGGGGTTGCGCAGGGCAGCAGCAGCTGCCAGTATGCAGTATGGGTTGTATCTAGGGTCGCAGGTCAGAGGAGCGGCAGGGGGTGCAGGTGCATCCTTGGGTGGATACTCCAGGACAGGCTTGGTGAGGCCAGACAGCCTGGTGGCAGTCAGGGGGTTGCAGCCACCATCAAAGAGAGGGTTGCAGTGCTGCTCCTTAGGGGCCTCCCCATCAGCCAGAGGAGCAGGAGCTGCAATGTTGCTCACACACAGAGGATCCACTGCTGGGTCACAGCTGGGGTACAGTAGATGGTAGAAGCCAGTAGGGGCCTTTTTGACCAGGGGGGGCTGGCAGTAGGGGTCCTTGGGATCACATTTGAGGGCCGCATAGGATGGTGCTGGACCAAGGACTGGGCGGTAGCCATATGCTGCTCTCAGGTGATACTGCAGGCAATCAACATCTTCAGGGTGGCAGATCCTCAGCAGCTCAGCTCTCTGCTCAGCGCTCAGGAAGGGCTCCAGGACTGGAGCATAGTAGTAGAAACCAGTGGAGCCCTTCAGAGGCAAAGGCAGCAGAGGGGTAAGGATAGGAGCTGGCACCTTGGCTGGAGCTGGCTCTGGCTCTGGCTCAGGTTCTGGGGCAGCAGCTTTGGGAAGAATGGGATAGAGGCAGTATGGATCAATGTAGGGGTTGCACATCCTGATGGGAGCAGACTTGATGGGGGCAGGCATCACTACAGCAGCCTTTGGCTTGCTAGTGGACTCAGCAATACATTCTGGATCATCAGAATCAGCACAGTTCTTATAGATTTCACTAAGGTGTTTGAGGTAGTGGTTGAAAGCGGGTCCCTCCTCAGATCTATGTTTGTTCTGTAAGTAGGCCATGTACAGACGATCCAGGTCCTCAACCTGAAGAATATAAGGTGAAATGGAGGTGAAATGAACACATGTTCTGGTCCAAAATAATTTGTGTAATTAAATGTAATTTTTATTGCTTTATCTTTGAAAAGATAGGCTGAAAAATATCTTATTGCTTGAATGAAGTAATGGCATATTATTGCTTTAATTTATGCAATAAAACTTTTTGTTGTTGTTGTCTCTAGATTTGATAAAACAAGGAATCTGCAAAAATCCAAGCAAATATCATTTTCCTGAATAAAATGTTACACGCATATTCAAAAAAAAAAAATAAAAACACTTCTAAAATGCAAATCAATAATGCAAAATGTTGCCTCAATTTTTAAGAGAAAAACAAGTTCAGTTTCATAATCGTGACTGGGAGAATCTGAATGATTAATGTGAAACAAGCTCAACTCACTCCCTCCTGGTTGTGGCTGTCCATAAAGTACTTGTACCATCCCCAGAAGTCGGGCACGCGTTTGAATTGGGGTACAGCCAAGACAGGGACATTCCTTCTGTTACGAACCAGCTTTTTCAAGTTGGCCATGGCTTCAGCTTTCACATCATCAGACAATGCAGCCACTGTTGGGTTGTGAAAGGAAGATAAAAAAAGGGAGTTGAGTCAGTGTGTTGGTGCCAAAGTTCAATTGAATAATTCAGGACTTTAGAGAGCTGAATAACATCCTATTCTCCAGATGACTTTATTATTCAAAAGCTTAGTGACAATGATTAACTTTACTTGTCTTCACAGAAGTGTTTTTATGTGTAACATTGGATTTGATGTGAATTATTTCATTATGTTGAGACCATATTCTTTTCGTCATATTCATTACAAATTACTTCTAGTGAAAAAGGCTTTTTCAAGTTTTTTAAGATCCAATTAACTGTAAGCCATGTAGCCTACAACATCTCAGAAAAATATTCATTAAGTTATCAAAAGAATAGTTTATTCTTTATTTTTTTCTAGAAGGGAGATTAGACTGACACCATCAGCATGTGTGTGAATTAGTTATAAAGCTATAGCCAGCAGTTTTTTAGGTTAGCACGTTAGCTTAGCTCAAAAACAGCTTGCCCAAATATGTCCACAGATGTCAGAATCTGCTGACCAAAACTCTGAAATCAATTTATAAACATGGAAGGCAAAATTTTCTACATAAAAATATAACCATTTTCAATTTTTTTGAGAGTTATATAAGAGTTTGTGTGGTTTCCAGTCCTAATGTTAAGCTAACCAACTGCTTGCTGTAGCTTTACAATTACCAGGATTACTAAGTATCTGTCAGCTTTAGAGCAAATAAGATAATTTCATAGTGTTAAATTAATATAGTCTGAGATTATTTCTGTTCGGTTTTGGGGATAGTTTTAGTTTTTCTACTCTTATTTCATCTTCCAATGACTTAAACTTATTTCTAATGCAACAGCTGTAGCATAATTGGTGAAAAACACAGCTAAGTTACATCATGAAAAACTCATACAAGTAACATTTATCTTTATAGAAATTTTAAGAACAAATCATCTGCATAACGAAGAACCAGCCTCCTCTGTGTTTGTTGACTTGACTTAAAAATTCTTAAGTGCAAATTCAATGCAAAAGAGAAAAGACACAACAAAGTTATATCTATCTAAATCATGTCTCTATCTTCTAGCTTTTTAATACACTAGAATAAATCCAAAAAGCATTAAAGCAAACCTCTTACCGAGAGTTGGCACAGGTTGGTAACATTATAACATAAACATACATGTTATGTGCTTTTGAATTGATTGCAATAGTTACTGTTATCACTGGTCAGTCTAAAAACTTTTTTTCATAAAATCCTCTTGGTCTATATTAGATCAACATATGGCAAACCCAAAAGAGATCCTTTTGGAAAAATAGCCAAAACAATAAAAGGAAGTAAGAGAATGTGAATTAATGTAAGTAATGGAGCTTTTCACACATGCCACGTCACACGACCTCACCTTCCTCCTGCTTGTGTTGCTCCACTGGAACGGCTCCCAGAAACTCTGTAAAAACACAAGCAGCAGCCACATTAGCAGTAGCAACCTTTACTGACATGAACCAGATGTTAAGTTTTCCCCTCAGCATCAGGGAAAACGCTGACCTACTAATAAGCCTCTGGTTAGAACACGGCAGGTATTGGAGCTCTGGCGCCCCGACACAGGCACCATCCCGCAGATTAAACGGCCCCCTGCTCCTCCTCCACCTCCAGGCTTCCACCCAGCCTGGAGCATGTTATATTTTTTAGCTTTGAACTAGACCAGCGGAGTTTATGCCACCACTGGGGGGCTCCTCAATGTTAACTTGTAAAACTACAAAGAGCAGGCCCTCACAAAAACCAATTACTAATATACAGTAAAGTGGCTGGTGGGAGGGAGAGGACGTGTCTATGTCTTCAGCTCTGCCGGGGCTTCATTTATGACTGTAAGAAAACAGTCAACTCAGCTGGTTATCACAGAACCTTCCGGTTCTTCTTGGTTATTAATATGGAAGATTTCCAAAACCAGAGATGGGCCTTTATGACTATAGTAATGTTTTGTAGCACAAAATAGCATCTTAACAGTGTCTTTATAATTCTGTGGCATAGATTAACATGCTGGATCATTACCAGCTCCAAGTTTTGTCTTAAGAATTCTCACAACTTAAATTTCAAGAAAAATCTTTCAATCTTGATTGAATTAACCACAAAATTAACTTAACTACTATTTTTGTGAAATGAGCATGTCTTAAAATGTCTGTTGACATCTTTTCCTGGCTGAATGTCAACCAACACCACAATTTCCAACACCTTGGACACTAAAATGTATCATTTCAATTGAATGGGAAAACATTAACAAAGCAAACTTACAAAGCATTAACATTATTTTTCTTTCCTTGGACCAACTAGAAGAATGTTTTGTATTACATTACCTATCTTTATTTTTTAATCTTAAAATGTGTAGCGTTAGACAATCAAACCAATTATTTCTGTAAAATTCAGTCCAGTCTTTGCAGAAAAACTGTGAAATTTGACTTTTTTCCCACAAATGCAATATATAGAAGTTTCACTATCCAGGCATGAAAATTGTGAGGTGGACACATTTTGAAGGACGGTTATTTTGTCCCTGGTAGCGTCTTGTCACATGACAGGAGCTATGACCACAAGTACTAAACTATGTGGTCTGTGAAAGGGTATACTTTTGAAACCTAATCATGTAGTTTTTAACATCTAAACATTTCCATGTGCACTCATTCTGTGCACTGCCAACATCATCACCTTGTGAGTGTACACATCATCACGTGGTGACAGGAGTGGAAATGTTATAAGTAGTGCAATGGGAATTCAATTATAGAAGAGAACTGAGGAAGGAAAATGTGGCCACTGTACTTTTAATTTTAATTTTTTTGTGAAATTTCCTTATATTTTACCATTGGTCAATGTATGCATTTTACGATCCTTCATGAGGTTGCGTTGTTATTATGCACCGTTCTTAAGAGATCAGTTTCAGTGTGGCTGAAGGTGTAAATCAATGAATAAATAGACCATCATGACAACAATATCCACCAAATAAGGAGAGTCCAGATAAAATAAAAATCTTTTTGACATTAAACCAACTTTGGGGAAATGGGGGGGGGGGTAGCCTAGTGGTTACAGAGGTAGGTTTGTGTCTGGAGGACCCTGTTCTGGCTACAGAGGTGAACCACTGTGGGCACCTGAGCAAGGCCCCCAATCCCCTCTACTGGCCCCTCGGTGCTGAAAGCCCACTGCTCCCTGGTAAATCTCTGCAAATTTGGGACTAATGATGGAAATTTCTCATTTATTATTCTCATAAGATTAACATTGAACTTAGATCATCTGGTTTAATTATGCAATGCTTTCAGAGAATACCTAAAAAATGAAAATAAAAGTCTTACAAAACTTCCCTCAGTGAAACGTTATTTTCTTCAAACGTATCAAACATAACACTAAACCTAAAAAGAAAGAGAAGAAAAAATGTTTTAAAAAAAGTTGATGAGTTTTTATTATTAGAACATATGGGAGTGGTATCATTGCATTATCATATACTTGAGACATCAAAGCTAACAGCATTTTATTGTTGGTGTGATTTTAACTACATGGATTTAAGTAACTGATCATGTTTTGTGTATAAAATGTAAACCAGCAGAAACACTTCATCTGTAGATAATCACCAGTGCAGTAAAGTAGGCTCTTTCTACCAAACAAATAAAGAGAATCATTTAGAAGAATGAAATATATCTCATTTTGGATATCCATAATAGAAGGTGTAACCTGTAATAAGAGATTTTAAGATACTGATAGGCTGACATAAAGATTTTGGGGGAAAAATTTTAGTCTAAAATTGTTTTTTATACTTTCTCAGCTCTCAAGAAATATTCTAAAAAAAAAAATAACTAAATATCTTCTACGTATTTGTATTCTACGGAGAGATGACATTACTTTTGAGACAAATTCAGCTAAATGATGGTAAATTAAACCACAAATGAATTGTAAACTTATTAAAACCAGTCATTAAAGACTCACCTGGTAATAAAACAACTGCTAACAGGAATCCGATGTGGATCAGGCGAAGAGATGGTTGCCCTGCACGTGCCATTTTCTGTTTTATGTCCTTCCTGAGGGAACACAGAGTAAACCATTTTCAAAGTATGAGTGAATCTTTGGTAGTACACTGTAATGTTACAATGCAAAAGGCTTTGATTGCTTTCTTTGTCTTGATGCTTTTTGTAGAGAGTTTTTCAGCTAGCTGTTAGATATGGAAATCCTTGAATAGACAATGCATTTGGAACAAAGAGAGCGCTTTTGTTTTACTGGCTGATGCCAAGACAATGGAGAAGATTGAGGACATGCTGTAAAAGAGCTTTCCAAGGATTACTGAGAGAAATAAGGCTTTAGTTATGCATATCAGAATATCAAATAAAACAAGTGAATTTGACAATCTAACCAACAAAAGCTTAATATTCTTTGTTACTTAGCTGTTGGATTGCAGCGGCTGTTCTCAAAAAGACTAATTGTCTTCTACAGTTACCTTGTAAATCTTCTGAGTTTCTCACTTTTGAGAAAAATTCAAAGCAGTAAAATTTCTAGCTAATCACTCTGAAAATGCATTGAATTCAAGTTAAATTTAACATTGGTCCTTACTTGCAAAGGTGCTGAGGTTGTGGCCTCCTGTGATCACCTCTGGATCCAGCGGCTCTCTTTGGAGGGAGGGGGGGAGGGCGTTTGCTGCACTGTGGGTATCTGAGCTTTCTAAACTCTTTAGCTCTCTGCTCCCCTGTACGGTAAAGACACGGAGGGAAACATTTTTAAGGAGCTGCCTTGATCATTAAATACAAATAGGCATGTCATACAGCTCCAGCATGCTGTTAGGTGCTCCAGGATTGGCTCCTGTAAAGCCCAACGTCCAACCAATAGTGCTCCTGTAATTAGGAAAGGTGAGCAGCACAATTCTTCTTAGAAAAGAAACATAACCAGGGTGCAATTTACTGCTGAGCTTCTTTCCTCATAGGTTTGGAATTTGTGCTGATTTGTAAAGTGGCATCCTATGTGAGCTGACACTTTGAGATTTTTATCAGTTTTAGAATTACCATAAACACTTCAGTGCATGTGCAACACAAAAACTGTAAGCTTTTAAACCCACACAGCTTGAGCGCTTGTGACAACTACCTTCAACATCAGGAAGAACTTTAGAGTTCAGAGAGCAAGAAGTATTTCTGGCATTCGTGGCACGTTCTTAAAGATACATCAGTAGCAGTAAACAAGAGTAACATCCTCCGCTTGTGCTTGTAGTCACCGTTTTGTGTTTATTCTTCTAGTACTTTTCTTCCTCAACACAGCCTTTCTGCAGAAATTTGCTACAAAGACTATTTCTCAAAAAACATATGTGTTGCATCAGTATATTCGCAAATGTGTGAGCAGTATTGTCCAGGATGGCAATAACATGACTTCATTTCACCTCAGTGCAATGTAATATCCAAGGCACTGTTGCACCAGCTTGTTTGATAATGTTTCCAAATTTGGTGTCAGATGTCTGCTGCTAGTTGATGTATTACTCTGCCATTTTATTCAGGAGAGAAAAAAAATTCAAAATCAGGGCAAGAATCCTTTATCCAATTAAAAATACATTTTTGTAAATCTGAGTAAAATGAAAGAAATTCAAGCATCTTGCTGCCCATATAGCTTATGTTTATGCATATGCATGTTTTATATGAAACATGAAGGAAGTTTAAGGTATTAAGGGAAGCAAGTGTCATTTTTAAAAAAAGCCACAAATGAACAAATGAGCCTGCTGTTGAAGGCCGAGCCACCTGGAATGCTTGGGTTGTGCCACGTGGCCTTCACAGCCTGCAGCCTGTGTCAGCGGAGCTTGCAGAATACTGTGGGAGCTGTGGAAACTGCAAAAACATGAGATGGGAAAGATCAAACAGGCCAGGCAGCCTTTGAGGGAACAAGAGCCCTTAAACATTCCAGCACAGTCATATATCTTTGTAAGGTGGCCCTAACATTTTTTCAACAACTCTTAGCTTTCACTATCAGATATATTTTCAGAACAACATCTGATATTTTTACTTCTAATCTTCTCATCACTATGGCTTTTAGCTTATTAATTGACCCATTCACGATTACATGGACTTATTTCATCCATTTTTTCTGACTTAAGCTTTATCAGCTAATAACGTGTGATTAACTTTTGACACACACTAAAGCAGTTTTCAATACCTTTTGTCTGTTACCCACTCATCTTTAAGTAAACCATTGAAACCAGTCCCAACAAACATAATTGTGTTGGAAATATGTTTAAAAACTGGCAATTGATGCCAATGAGAAAAAATCCAAAATGATAATTATTTTTTTTTAAATTAATTAAAAGATTTTTCCTGCAAACTTGGTTTAGAGAACCTCACCTGAACTTTGATTTGCACATTTATCTCATTTTGATGATAACATAATCATTCAATCCTACTGGAACAAAATGACTACATTAATCAAAGGTGGGGATTACACTGGTAACCCACCGTTCAATAAAAACAGAAAGTGGTCAAATATCCACTCAATTTTTTAAACTTTTTTAGAGAGGGAGATGTTTGGGTGTTTAAGTTACCAACTATAAAAAATCAGCACAGCTCTGTCCCTTTGTTGGAGCTGATGTCTGATGGATTGTTTAACAAGGTTGAAAGAATAATGTGCGATGGGATCGTGCCTGATAGTTATTAGTGATTAGGGAGGCTAGTTGTTGCTCTATAATAAGGTAATAACAGGATTAAACACCTGATAGTAGTTTTTAGCCTCCTTAAAACTCCAAGATGGTACAATTCATCCCATAAATGGCTGCTATGAACAGAAGTGTAAAAGAAACCCATCTAGTTTTTTCTCTCTGGTATTTTGACCAAAAAAGAACAAACCTTTGTGTAAGATCCTTGGAAATGTTGTCTTTTAAGAGATCTTGGCTGGCACTTAATGGACTTCCACTGATCGCACTGTTTGAATGCATTTATTAGAGGTCTGTATTTAGTTTAATACAGAGTTGGTTGGTGTGACCATAATGATGCAAATATTGCCTAACTTTTCAGTCTCATTTTGCTAATGCCCTCAATTATGCCAAATTTCCCCTGAAGATAACACATACAGAAAAAACATCTTCAAATTGAGAACAAAACTAAATGAAGTTACTGCATCATCTTCCACAGCTGTTCATAAATATTGCTTTTCTAAAGACAAACAGTTGGCCCCTGAGGACCCTGAGGACACTTGTCCCTCCTGTATGACTGATGATAACGTACCATTAGCAATTTATACATTTCTGGAGGAATCAAACTGTTGTATTTCCTGCTTCCATCAGGAGACATCTGTTTCTTTCCGAGCCTGGAAATCACACAAGGAAAAGTTTTAACTCAGATGACTCACAATTAACACCATGTGTTTGATGGGAAAAGACCCTTGTGGTTTAAGTTGCTCATGCTATAACAACAGATGATATTATATAACTATTAAATGGAGTTGATGAACCTCAAAGACTGGAGGCTATGGAGGTCTGATCTCTGTTTTAAAATCCAGGACATCTGAAACGTCTTTTTCTCCTTTATTCAGATTAAAGCGTCATTATCAGGCTTCTGCAGAGCCTGATGAGAACTACTGAGTTTATTCAAATTATGTGTGATGTAAAATCTAAAGACTTGTTCTCACAAACAGAAGTAATTTATAAAAACCTCTTTTTCTGTGTGTTTTAGTTCATTGTTTCACACAGAAACACAGTTTTTGGTCAGTGAAAACTTAGTTTTTCGAAAACTCCATTAGATATTTGTGTCATGTGGATGGTGAAAGGAGCATTTTTGGCTAACCATGTTAGATTGTGCACCATGATCACCTTTGCTTGCATGGCAACAGCACATGTGGACACGTTAGTGTCGGTGTTGATCTCAGTAGCAGGACTTTTATATGCACATAAATTTGTTGTAAGACCTCTTCAATATTTAAGAATGGAAGTGTCAGAATACACTGCAGAGATTAAGGCTTTAATCAAACACAAAACCTACTACCAACATTGTTGCTTTTATATAAGACTCATCACAACTTTTTTAAAGCCTTTTTGATAGTCTTAAGACTTCTGTTGATACTCCAAATCTTCTTTTTTGAGGGGCGGAGGGGGATTCAAGTCAGATTGTGTAGCACTGGATAACTTACTATGAAAATTTGATGTGATTAATACTTCTGTGTTGTATGTAACTTTTAGATATTTATGTGCTGGGAACTGTGTTTGTTGATTTGTTGATTCTGTATAACTGACTTTCAATAGCCTGCAGTTTTCATTTCATATTCTCCGGAAGCCTCATCACTCTCCAACTTGTGCTGAATAGCAACAAAACTACATCTGAAAAACAATTTGAAAAAAACACACACAGCTAAAAGTATAACTGGCCTTCGGATTTAGCTCATTAGTGCTGGTAATACCTCAAGGCTCACAGCAAAGTCTGTGGTGATTCTCATGTTGGGTGAATACTGTTTCCTATTTGTAAAACTGGTCTTAAATTTCGTTGTGTTTAGTGGCGAAGTTTATAACCCTCGCCTCAAAGCTCTGGACTTCCTAAATTCTCTGTAAAAAAAAAAACCTGTAAAGCCAAAAACAGACATCAACACAGAAAAAAATGATAAATGAGTCTTAAATAATGATAAATGGACATGTTCAAAGTTTGTTCTTGGTCATCATCATGAAACAAGGTCATTTTTGGTGGTGGACATGGCTCAGGTGGTGGAGGGGTAGTCACTGAACCCCGACATTGTCCCTGATATGCTCATCTGTGTGTGATAGTAGAGAAGCAGCAAGTATCTGAGAGGCACAGTATGAGTGTTTGTGTGAATGAATGAATGAACAAATGAATGAATGAATGAATGAATGAATGAATGAATGAATGAATGAATGAATGAATGAATGAATGAATGAATGAATGAGAAATACTTTGTAAAGACATGTTTTCTAAGCCAATTGCCTTAAACTGTAAACTGTGGAAGCAGCTAGAAAGCCTATTTACCAATTAAGGATATAAAAATATGCAACTGTTTTCTCAACCTGTGGTTGCTGGATTTCTGATCATTTCTGAGTGCTTCCAAAAGATCTGCGTTTGGTTCCACAGCATATGGGATCCCACTTCCAACATTGCCCTCTGATGTAGCTATAACACATAACTCAGTGGATGGAAGGGATTTTTATATTTGTTTTGTTTTGTCTTTCTGCAAGTCTGAGCTTTATGTTCTACAGTAAAGTCTTGCTTTAGCCCTCAACTTCATTTGTAAATTCCAATATTGTGGTTCAAGCTAAGTTCAGGAGCTGCATCACTATGGGACTTGGTTTGTTTTCTCACTGCCTGCTCCAGTGAGATTTACAACGGGGTCCCTCAGGACCCTCAGGATCCTAATTCCAATACAGATTTCAACAGGAAAAATAAGCAGCAACAATAATAAGTTAATATTATAATGAGTAATAGTAATGGGTGGTAAGCAAAGCATTATTGCCATCCCGGGAGAAGAGGTGGAGGTGGTGGTGGACTGCAAATACCTGAGTTCAGCTGGACAGCAGAATAGAATGGAAATCATCCTCTGGAACAGCAATGTACACAGTATATCTATCAACAGCCTCAGTGTCTCCAGCTGAGTGTGTTGCTGAGCTAAATATTCAGGAATATATAGCCCTCCAACAACAGTGTGAGTTTACACTTCAGTGTGCTGTCTTGTTTCAGGAAAACATTTTAATGTTTCGATTTCCAAAAATTCCCCTGGAGGTAAAAGGAGCAAGAGGAGAGCAGGGGGGGAGCTGCTAAAGTTTGCAAGTCTTTTCAGCTACTGCCATATCTCACACATTCAGTCCACATTGTGAAGTGAATGACAGGCTAATACATCTTGTTATATACACTTTTTAATGTTCATTTGACAGAAATGATAGAATACATCAGTAGAGTGGATCAAAACAATGGTTATATGCAGGTGAGCCATGTGTCATGTTGGATTGATGTTGGGTCTAAAATATCAGTTCCAAAGCAAATATGTCTCATTTTATTAAATGTCTGTCACCTGGCCAGCTTTTATCTTTTGTCAGTCCTCACCTCTTCCATTCACTTCTCAGTTGGGAGGTACTAAGATGAGGGGAGTTGAGGATGTATAAATGGGGAAATAATCTCAGTCAAAGCTGTAACAAAAGAATTGGACAATGTCATGAAGCTCTGTGGGCTAATGGGAGTTGTTGTCTTCATATAAAAACATATGTGACATTTAATGTTTACAGATTATGTTTAGTCAAATATGTCCACGTCATATATTTTCATCCAAATAAAACAGTAAATCTATTCATTGCTAACTCACCTTCAAACAAGCTAACCCCTCCCTGTAACATTTAGAGCCAAAAGTCAAAACAATTATACTTCAAAAAATGAGTGAGGATGCTGACAGTCCCTGTCATATCACAAACATTACCTTAAGCAATATATAATATATTGGAAATAAATCAAGAGATTTCATAGTAACAGTCCACTAATCTTTAAATGTTTCAATGGAGAAATACTACTAGTTATGACTTTTATCCGAATAGCTCGTCATTCTGAGAATAAATGTATAATTAAGTAGCAAATCTTTACATTTAAGGAACATGTACAAGTAAAAGATTTGTCATTTGCCCGAATTGTTTTAATTAATACAATAACTATATTAACTCAATTTCATTTCAAGGTTTCTATCAGAGCATACTTACCTGTCAGCAAACTGTAGATTACCACATTTCTGAACACCTCTATTGAAGAAGAACACGTGATTTTGTCACCATTGTGTCATGAACCTTTTGACTGATGTGGTCAATTTGAATTAGAATTAGTCATGGGAATCATTACTTCAAAGATGTTAGATGCATCAACTTTGACTTGTGTTATTTATCTCTTAATGCATTAAACTAGTGATGATAATAATATAAACTAGAGCATCTCTCAATACCTTGTAAAGCAATATGGAACTAAAATGAATGACATCTTTTAAAAAAGATACACACATGCTTCTTGATTTATGTATTCTAAGTATTTGTTATGGTTTTGACCAGGTTCATGTGTGTAAATTCATGATGTAACTGGTGACATTGAACATATAAATCCAAACATGCATAATGTATGTGACAATTATTCACTGTCATAGAAGTAATTTGAGAGATTTTAGCAGACCATCATTTATCACATGCCATCTGCAGAACATTTAAGCGTGACAGCATGTGGAGCCACCGCACGGTGTATGTACAGTATAATTATACCCCTAACAGGTGTTCTCCTGTGCACTTAAACCTGCAATCCAGTTCAGGAGCAGTCGAAGACATGAACATGATACAAACTCATAATTTTAACATGCCGAGATCTTAAGAATTTCAAAACATCTGGAGGGGGGGGACAACTTTTCAAGGATGCCTTCAAAAAAAAACATGAAACTTGGACAACTATGAAAGGAAATTATATGTCATTAGATGGAAAATGATTGGTTTGCTACCCACAAAAAATGTACAGGGACAAAAAGGTGCAGATTTCGTCCATCAGTCTTCCAGAGGATTTGTTAGTCTCTGTTTCTGTAAGCACAAAAAAAAAAAATCCCACAATCGAACGTAAACAGAGTAAAATAACATTCAAATTATTTCTGCGAGCCAGGAATTTTCTCATAAAGAAGTTTTCTAAGTTGGTGGGTCAGAGGGGTGCGAAGTGATAAAACAAAAAGGATCTGGGAATGCACTTGCTGGGGAGGTTGCCGAATGGCCTTCCTGTGGGTCTGACAGTTTGTGAGGTCGTAGGTCAGCTGGAGAACTGTATGAACATGCACAGGAATATGTGCAACATCCTCTGTTTCTGCAGCTTGTCGACATTTAACAATCATTAAATTTCAGCTCAGAGGAAAATAAGCTGTCATCTTTGAGTGAATGTTATTCCAATCAGTGTCGCATTTCCTGAGTAAATCATTCCTTGTCAGGGAAAGACTAATATATGTGCTTCTAAAGCACAGTCCTTTTTTTTTCATAAACGATTTACAGTTTTAATTTGAATCATATTTTTGTGAGTTTCATCTTCACTGGGATTAATTGTTGGACAAATACAAAACTGATCTTCCAGCAGGTTTCACTATAGTAGGCTACCTGTACAAAACAAACCAACAATAGACTATTTTCAAACATAGTCAGAAAAATGAGCTGCAGTGGATGGTGTACTAAACTGTTTCTATTAAAGTAGAATCTCCAGATAAAACCAATTAAAACTGAGTATGTAGGAACTTTGCAAATATAGACTTTATGATAGAATTATTGAAGTAGATTGCATCAGCTGATTTCAGAAAAGGTTGCAAGGTAAGTGCAGGTAATAATGTGAATAATCTTGTGTCTCAGCCTTTCCACTGATTTCCTGGTAAAATCCAAGTCATTACAACAATTTTCTAATGCCAATAAATATAAAAAAGTTGATTTTCTTAATATGCTGTTTGATTTTTCCAAGTCCTAGAAAAGAAAAAGTATCAACCCTTATTCTTCAAGTCCAAGCTGATGATCCAAAAGCCAGATATTCAGATTTCTTGACATTCTACACAAAAGAATTTTATTTATGCACTGAACTGTTTTCTAACGTGCTATCTCATACAAAACACAGAAACCTTTGGCAACACAGACAGAAAAACAATATTTTTGTGTAATCATAGTATTTAAAAAATAAGACTAAACAAAAAAAAGAACAGAAAATGTTCTCCTAACCTTTACTTACACCACATTATGTGAACTGTAAACACATACTGTATGATTGCTGGTGCAATCTGCTGCTACGCTAGCTAAAAGCGGAGCGTGTCTGAATTAGTAGTCAGGTCCATGAGTAATCAGAACTATGAAATCTTTTTGGGGGCATTTTAATTCTGCACACCACCACAACGGATTGGAAATAAGGCGATTGAGATTTGATTGCAGTGACCCACATAACAATTTGTCCTACTCTGGCCTGCTGATTTGGTCTCTGGTTTGACTGTCTTGGGAAAGAAGAAAAGAAAATTCAATAAAACCTACTGTACATTAATTTCTCTAATGATAGTTAATTTTTTTCATATATATATCTATTTTTACACTCTGCTATGTACAGTATGATTCAAGAAGAAAATAAATTTTTACATACAAAACAGGAAAAAAATGACTCAGAGGTTGGAGGGAGGAGGAGGGGAGGGAAGGGGAGGGGGGGGAGGGGGAGGGGGGAGAGGGGGGGGGGGG
>JBBBVU010000008.1:20162136-20180223 GCA_037177055.1 Atherinosoma microstoma
TTTTCCGACCTTTTTCGGCCTGACTGCTGTTAGGGGGAGGAAAAGGGGAGGAATTGGGGGGTTTGGTTGGGGGGGGAAGGAAGGGTGGGTTTGGGGGGGGAATGCCACCCCCCCCCCCCCCCCCCGACAACTACTCTGGGCCTTACAAATGATGAGCCTATATGGTTCTTCCGCATCACATCATCATTCCAGCCACCAAGAACTTATCGCGTACCCCAAAAGCCTGGCTCCAGGGCTTGGTGCGTGTTTTTTCTTCCCTGCAAGGTAACAATTTTCTCTCCTTATTTACAGAGGCCCTCTGAGTTCTGGCATGTACTTGTGCAAGGATGGGATTCAGGTATCTCTGTTTTGTTCCTGAGAAGAAAGGAGACTGAAAGTCCAACCAATAGCAGCTGTGACGCAGATGCAGATGCAGAATCACATCACATCACGAGTTAGCCCACTGCATATAGTGACCTTGTAATTATGTCTGTGCAATGATCAAAAAAGTTGTAAATACAAAGATGGCTGCGCTTCTTTTCCAAAGCTGGTTAAGAAATCGGAATCCCTGGTTCAGGTACCTTTCTGTGATGCTTCTTGGGCGCTTCCTTGTTGAGGTGGAGATGCACTGGGTACAACAGGTTTGCTGAAACTTCTCCTCTCCCCCTGTGTCTATACAGCCACCCTGTATGGACTGAGCCCTTTAGAGAATCTCTAGCATGCTTGTTTACTGGTTGATAAATATTGGACCCCTGTACAGGGCCAGAACGATAGAATAGCTATGTTGACAATTAAACTGAAGTTGATGGGTTAACATATATGAGAGAGAAACTCACATATTCATTTATGTATTCAACTGTTTTTAATTTCATTTTGAGATGGATGTCTTGCTTGTGAGACGATGATCATGAAAGGAACAATAGTTACTGGTTTCAAGTTATGAGTCCTGCGGGACTTGCCACAGTGGTTCAGTGACTTTAAAGTCTGAGACCAGGAAATACCCAGAAAAGACAGCCAAAGTGGATGATAGAGAATTCCTTCAGTGGTGAGAAAAAAGGAGCACTTATCAGGAGGTAAGTGCATCTTTGCAGAAGTTTACGATCAAGGGACATTTTATGAATGTAAATACAGATAGTTTACTGCAAACACTCCAGCAGAGAGCTGAATTAGACTTTGATAGAAAACATCAAAACAAGCGTATCCAGCTCTGAAATGATATTTTCTGCACAGTTTAAATCTAGTTGGGGCAACTCATCAAATAGACCATCATCTAGTGAACATGGTGGAGGCAGTGTGAAACAATGGACATGAGTGACTACCGAAGAAAGTGAGTTTCTGGTGTTTATTTATGACTGCTGGTATAAACAGCAGAATAGATCTGAATTGTGTACATATACCGTTTGCTCAGATTAAATCAAATGCTGCAATGATATGATGATGGTCTGCCTCAGTACAGATGAATGATACCAAACATACCGTGAAAGCAGCCTCAAAACAAAGGTCAGAGTGCATATTTGTTCAGGATCTTTCTGTAAGGCGCCATACACAAACAAGAAAGAAAAAAGCTATTAAGTTGCACTGGATTTTCTTTTGATGGTTTTTCCATCTGTGTGATATACAGCGTAAAAATATTTCCTTTCTGTCACTTGCTTTATAGTAAACTGCATGTGAAGATGCCCTCAAGGACAGAATGTTGCTCTTGCAGGCTGAATGCACATCGCGGTTCTATGAGCACAGACGTCTTGTCAAATGCAACCTTTATCTAACCAATAAAATGCTTTGGAAACTAATTATCTATTATCCATGCACTATATAACCCATGAGGTGCCTGCCGATCTAACTGTACATATTTGTAGCATATGGATTGCCATGTGAATTGGTTTGCGTGTCATCTCCAGGTTCCTGATGATTTGATACGACCAGCCACACGTTAATTTCCAAAGTACTTAAATGAGTTGTAAAACTGAGAAGGATGGGTCATTTAGGTAGATTTCAGCTTAGAAGCTGCTTAATAAAAGATCTACTTGGTTAGAAAGATGTCCTATGGGATAAATAGCACAGGATTTAGTTCTTAGGGTAATTAGTGTCTAGTTTTTAAAGGGACTTTACTTGCCTTTGGTCTCTTTTCTCTATTTAAGATTGAGGCCTAATCATTAACCAAAAACCCACAGCATATGTACCAGAGATAGGGAAATTCTTCTCATAGCTAATCTTTGCCACCCTGATCCATTAATTCTCACAGAATCTGTTGACATTAACAGATGCACAAGCCTGGGCAGAAGGTTTTACAGCAGTCTTAGTACCTCAAGGACTATGATAGTACTTTGGAATTAATTGGAACAGGATTTCACTGGACCGTGACCATGATTCCAAAGCAGTGACCAGATTGGCATTTTAGTGTCCACCCAAACAAGCTTACATTTCTTAAGGCAAAGAAATGTCATGGTCTTAAATGGCAGAGTCAATCATTTGGCTTCCACTCAGCATAGTGTGATTTAAGCCCGCTGAAGATAAAACCCACAAACAAGCAGGCAGCTGGTTGCAGCAAAAGGCCTTTTGATGGTATCTCTTGGTTCCAGACTTAAGGCGGTCATTAAATGCATCAAGTTGTACAGTACAGAACAAAAGTTTTGCGCCAACCCTTATCTCTTTATACATTGCCAGGAAAATGGTAACTAGATACAGCAACTTACTGAAATATGCAAACATATACGGAAATGCAGTATGCAAGAGAGAAACAGAGTTTCTGCATATCTGATGAGCATTAAAGTCCATTTTATGAGCATTTCTATTCTTCAATATAGCTAAACCTTGTTAGAGAAGCTGTTTTGTAATTTCTTCAGTCCTCGGGTTCTCAAGGCTTCTTGAAGGACATTTCAAAGCTCTTCCTTCTATTAAGATTATCTCACAGTGCTTCAATAATGTTGAAGGACTGTGGGGACTGGACTCTGAGGAGGATTCATTACTCCATAAGACCTGTTGGCACTGGTTTTCAGTCCAGTTCTTGTATTATTTGTCATATCTCAGCCTTTTCTTTGAGTTTCGCTTCATTAAGATTTGCTTTGACTTCCACCTCACTATGGAAAACATTTCCAAATGGGCTTCAATTAACAGTAGATGGGTTAACTGGTCCAAATAAATCTCTCAGGTTCTGTTTTTTTTCTGTTTCTTAAGGATTCCATTTTCAGATACTATTTCGCTTATTTTTGAGGCCTGACACCTATTATTTGGTCTTCAACTTGTCTAGTTCCTTCAGCTAATAGTTTTTTGGGAATCACCTTGTTGGTCCAAAAGTGATATTTCATGTCTGTCAAACTTTTAAAACAGTCAAAACTTATACCTGATATTTTCTGTTAGTGAAATTAGGAAAATGGAGCAAAACGAAGAAGAAGAAGAAGAAAAAGAAAACACCAACCTTTTCAGCCCTGTGCCTACACTCATAATGAAATAATATATCTCTGCAACCAGAAGATGTAATTGTGTAACTGGTGAAGAATCACTGAAGATGACACAGCACAATTGAAAAAGGTGGTCAGGTAGGACTGGGTAAAAGTTAAATAAAAAAAGAAGTTAATTCCCCTTTAGAAAGCCTGAAGAACTACTGCTCAAGATGATTTTAGGAGCTCATAAGAAAGTTTGACCTTGGTTCCAAAAGCAAGTTTTCTTTGGAATAGAACATTTAAAATGAGTTATGGCGAGAGATTGAAAAAGTCAGTCTGGAGGCTCTTGGTTCTTCAGAGGTGGCTCTGGCTTTTCCTCTGGTTCAGGATGGCGAGACCACTAAATAGTCCTGTTCAACAGGCTGGCTGGCAGCAGTGGAAAGAAAAAACTCCCTTTTAACAGAAAACCTCCAGTACAACCAGACTCAGGAAGAGCAGCCATCTGTCTTGACCAGTTGGGGGTGGAGAGAAAAGGAAAGTGGGATCAACAGCATCATAACTCAAAGCCAGGGATGCCTGCTGAGAAACAATAAGAGGGGCACAAATCAGTGACAACAGCATTGTCATGTATCTATAATAATGAACACAAAGTGCAGGAAGGTGCTCAGTGTATCATGGAACATCCCCCAGCTGCCTCAGTCCATGGCAGTATCACAGAAAAGGGATGGCTAAGGGTTACCCAAGCCAGCCATAACTATAAGATTTATCCAAAAGGAAAGTTAAAAGCCGAATCTTAAAAGGATGTGAGGGTGTCTGCTTCCCAAACCCAAATCGGGAGCTGATTAGGGGGCCTGATAACTGAAGGTTCTGCCTCCCATTCTACTTTCAGAAACTCTAGAAACCAGTCTGCGAAGTGCTCAGGCTGAACATGTGAGCCCATCATGGTCAAACTGGACTGAAATTCTAACATTTTGCATTGCATATGCAATTCCATAAAAGCCCAAAGAATTCTTATTTTATTCTCTGTAAAAGTTTTACATCAGCTCAAAAGCAAAAAGCTGTTAAAGCTTCAGCAAGAAACTCACAAGACAATAAAGTTATTTTTCCCCAGAACTTCTGTTGCCCGAATATTTCATGACACAAAGTAGGACAATTTGTCAAAGCCGTTTACTCCTGTGACTGTGACAGAACGGAGCCATTGTGCTGCAGATTGTTTAAACTAATGAACATTTAAAATCTCTTCATAAATGTAGGCCAGCGGATTGGGAGCCGCTTTTGTGGGCAACGGGATGGTTAAATGGTACACATCTATATCGGGGGGGAATAAAGCCTGCCACCCTAAATGAGCCTCATACAAAGCACATCAACAAAACTCCTGCTGAGGGGTCTGTGTGGAATCTGTGTCACACATGGCGTGAAGTTGTGGCTGTTTGATGTAGCAGGGCCTCGGGACAGAGATCACACTCCAACATAAAACACAGTTTGTTAAATGGGGGTGGGGAATCCAGACTGTTTTAAGGCCAGTAAAAAGATTTCCTGCTGTGGAACCAGCAGCGCACTGACGCCCAGGAGCTAATCATGGCCCACTAATGGATTCAATCTGCCCTGACTGACAATTTCCTATCTGAAGATGACAGACTCCTCCTTTGTTCACTTCAAATTACCCAACTGGAAAAAAATAACTTGTATTTGTTAAATTTGTCAAGACAATCAGTACATCTGAGAGTGCTTTAATGCTCTGTAGCAGGGTGTTTGGATTATTCAGTATCTTTTAGACAATACTGAAGCCTAGAAGCTGCTGTTTATGATCAAAATCTGGTCTAATTTTAAGAAAATTTGGTCTCTGCAACAATCTTGCAAAGTCTCTTTAGTCAAACATCTTACAAAATGCTTTCTGCCATCTAAAGAAAACTGCCATACTTACTGTGTATTTACAAGGTAGCCTTGAGTCCAAAGTTGGACTTCACAGAGTTGTTGACAGATTATTTTTAGTATCCAGAATATAAAGCAACTTCTGGCCAACAACTCTGCCCACAAGACTGCAGTAACTGGAGACATGCTTTTCATCTACCAGCTAAGAAATGCCTGACAGACACTGAAAATGGTGCACTGTTGTTTTATTTATCTTAGATACTGTTAGTTTGAGGATATATTAGCTTTCTTCAATTTCTGTTTTAGCAACATTATATCCCCATTAAGTGTCAAATTAGCCAAGATCTTTACCTGAATCTTGACAGAAATGTTCTTACATCACACCGTAGATAGCTTAAATCTTGATTAGATGACAGAGCTCTAATTTACATAACATACACTGCTCCAAAAAATAAAAGGAACAAACAATCATTACCATGTAACTCAAAGTCAGTCCCACACAAGAAGTAACACTGATTGTGAATCCATTTCATCTGCTGTTGTACAAATGGAACAGACAACAAGACAAGAAGATGTGGAGGGGGCCGTGAGAGGACAACAACCCAGCATCAGGACCACTATCGGCTCCTTTGTGCAAGGAGCAGGAGGAGGACTGCCAGAGCCCTACAAAATGACCTCCAGCTGGCCACTAATGTGCATGTTTCTGCTCAAACTGTCAGAAACAGACTCCATGAGGATGGTATGAGGGCCCAACATCCACAAGTGGGGCCTGTGCTTACAGCCCAACACTGTACAGCCTGATTGGCTTATGCCAGAGAACACCCAGATTGGCAGATTTGCCAGTGGCGCCCTGCCCTTTTCACGGATGAGAGCAGGTTCACATTAAACACATGTGACAGATGTGACAGTCTGGAGACACCGAGGAGAACTTCCTGCTGGCTGCAACATCCTCCAGCATGACCGGTTTGGCAGTGGGTCAGTAATGGTCTAGGGAGGCATGTTCTTAGAGGGCCTCACAGACCTTGTGCTAGCCAGAGGTTTGTTGACTGCCATTTGGTATTGGGATGAGATCCTCAGACCCATTGTCAGACCATGCTGCTGCAGTGGGACCTGGGTTCCTTCTGATGCATGACATTGCTTGACTTCATGTGGCTGGAATGTGTCAGCATTTCCTGCATGATGAAGCATTGATGCTATGGACTGGCCTGCCCTTTCACTAGACCTGATATCATGTCTCGTTTTATCCTCTGCCCCCACGTCACACCATAGACTGTCCAGGGGTTGACTGATGCCCTGATCCAGATCTGGGAGATCCATCAGGAGAACATCCGTCATCTCATCAGGAGCATGCCCAGTTGTTGCATACAGTCACACACACTACTGAACCACATTTTGAATTATCTTGTGGAATTTCCACAGAAGTTGGGTCAGCCACTGATCTGATCTTTACTCTTTTATTCTGAATCCAGGCCTCCAGGGGTTAATGATTTTGATTTCCAATGATCATTCTTATGTTATTTTGCTCTCAACACATTCCACTATGTAAAAAATTAAGTTTTTTTTTTTTCTGGAACATTTCATTGATCAAGATCTAAGATGTATTCTTTAAGTGTTTCCTTTATTGTTTTGATCAGTGTATATGCTGGGAATTGTATTTTAGTAGGCCTATATATAATTTATCTGGTATTCGTTGAACTGCTATTTTGCCACTCACTGAAAACTAAACTAAAGAAATTTTTTTGTTCTCTAATATCTTTGTTGCTCCTCTTGGAACCGCACAGCACCAAGAAGCAGATATTGACTTTGTAAATACAAATGATACAAAAAGAGGTGCCTGAAACATTTGCAATGAAAAGGGCAGATGTTTGTGACTGTGAAACATAAGTTTGTGGGTAGCTCGATTTGTGTTTAACTTGGAAAGATACGTTCTGGTGAGTTTGGCGTATATGAAAAATCTTTACTGTTGAAGAGGTCTGAGTGAAAAGGTTGTTTATTAGCAGCTCGGTCCATCAGCAGTCCTGTGCTTCCCCCAGCCTGCCAGACCGCAAACATGCAGCTAAAAGGCTCAAACTTAACCCAAGAAACCAGTCAGCATCTTGCTGGCAGCACAACCACAAAATCTAACACTTTTATATGTGTAAAATTACCAGCAAACTAAAAGAAAATCTCAAACCAGTTTTTGTTTTTTTGTTTTTTTATCTTTCTATTATTTTAGTTTTACTGCTGCATTCTCAATCACCTCATACAGGAGCTTCTTAATCCAATCAGCAGCTCTTTTGAAACTTCTGTTAGAAAATCTGATAAGATATTTTGCTGTGACAGGTTGCTGAAACAAAACAAACCTCTGTACATCAGATTTCCTTAAGGTCTCAGATGCAGAGAATTTAGGGACCAATCAACCCAATTGCTAAGTAACATGCATTACCCTGACATGTGTCAAAGTAAGATGCAGAGAATCCAAGGAAAGAGTGCTACCTGGTAAAGAATTGCCCAGAGCAGCACTCTGCCTCCACTAGCTCACCAACTTATCCTGCAGATATGTCTGCCTCTGGTGATGATGCAAAGATACTCCCTCAAGGGAACAACACAGGGCAATGTCATATGAATGCATACTTTTGAATGTATCCTCTGCCTTCAATTCAGTCCCACCTCACCATACACTAAAATGTTTATGTGGTCTTAAAGCAACCACACGTAAGTTTCTGACCTTAAAACTCTGAGCTTCTGGTTAGTTTTGATGGCACACTGATATTCATTATGTGCATTCCTGGAGCTGTCGTTGGCCTGCCGCATCCTGGAGCTGAGAAACCCCACTTCACAACTTTTTTTTCCAGCCCAGGGCATCCTGTGACAGCTGTGGTTTGCTTTAAGGCACCATGTCACATGCCAGCACTGGATATCAACACACTGGTCATTTTGATCATGCACCATGGCTGATTCAGTAAAGAAACACAAGAGGATATTATTAGAAGATTTGGAGGAAAAGAAAGGGAGAAAGTGACAGCAAGAGATAAGACAAGAGTTACCATCAGACTGACTTTTACTGGATAGAGAGATCTCAGGGAAGAGACAGGATGTTAGACAGATTGAGAATTAACCTTCGTTAGGGCGGCGCCAGAGTGAGAAATTCTGCCAAAGTTCAGTAGTGTGGCTTTAATGAGAGAAGTAAGGAGGATTAGAGTGTCTTAGAGAGACAGACCTCAGCAGGTCCGCATTAATACTGTTTTAACTTTAACACTACTGTTCCACAAGGATGTTTTTTTTCCTTTTTTATTTTCAATATACAAAAATTAGGTCAAACAAAACACAAGATATGTTATTTTATGGATTTTGTTCTATTTGTTCTATTTATGTTATTTCTTTTTTGTTTGTTTTTTGTTTTTTGTTTTTTTTTTGGGGGGGGGGGTGTCTAAAAATGCTGAATATAAATTTCCATTTCATGTAGATTTAATTAACTATGAAGTTAAAGGCATAAAACTGCTTCCCTTACAATGAGAGAAGTCTTTCATTGCTCTATAATCCTAGTTTGACTTTCCGTAGGCAGCTTTGGCAGTGGATACGATGAGCCTAGATGCTGCAGCTAAACCCTGAACTTTCTGTAAAACAAGAAAAAAAAAGTTTAATGTTTGAAATCTTCATCACAATCTTGCGTCATGGTTCTGTTTGAATTTGGATTGGACCACACTGATGTCTCACATGCATTTATGAGCCTTGTGTTCCCATGACCTTGCTTCTGCTTTACCTGTTCTTTTTCCTTGAGCCTCTTTCAAAACTAACCGCTGCATGTCAGAAAGACGCGACCTTTCACAGATTATCTTACCCAGTTGTCCCACCATCACAATAAAATGCTTGTCACAGCCTATGCTAGATGTCAAAGGGCAAGAGGTGAGGCACATGGACATGACACCACAACAAGGCAGATGAAAGAGACAAACACACACATGATGTGCACCAAACAACTAAACACCAGCTCTAATATCAACCACTAAAGGCTGGATGAAGCAAAAGCCTCCAGAAATATGATCCAGATGATATTGCAGAGTCTTCACAGACAGTTTTAGACGTCAAACTGTTAAAGCCTTGGAAACTACTTATGGGATTATGCATCCATCTGTGTGATTATCTGTGGCAGCATTAAGTAAAATTTGAAGTTACATTTCAATACTAAACAACACACTAAAACTAACCTAAAAATCATCAAATCTGACACTTTTAATTCTTTTAATCCACTGAACGAAGTGGTCCCATGTTTCCACGCAAGTGAACTGAGCTGAAATGAAATAACCAGAAACACATGAGCACATTTGTTTTAGTCTGAACAGAACAACCGTATGTGCATTATATTGTGAAAGAAAATTCTGTTGTCACATTCCAATAAAAGACCTTGTCAAGGACAGATGGAGGTTCAGCTGTGTGTAACCAAGAAATGATGTGTCTCTTTAGACATGACTTTAGATCCCTTGGTAAGATCCTACAGTGGCAGCATTGTGTTAATGATAAATATGAGCAATATAAGTGATGACGGATGATGACTGTCTTCAAGTCACTTATATATAGTGCTGGATTTATAGTTGTCCAGATGTTTCTAAGTAGTGTGCAGCTTGGTAAGTATACTGACTTGCAATAACTCCTTAGAGAAAACTCTCCTTTTAAGTAGAAGTTGCTGCTTTGATCTCTTTGGAAATCAACGATGTGATCTTTTGACAAAGGACTTGGCTGAAAACTGATGGTGAAATTAGTTACGTAAAGATTAAGATGTGAATATCTAAGATTTTTTTAAGGAATTTGATGAAAGCCTTTAGTTTAAATTGGTTGTTGTGGTGCTGTTTGAAATCTCAATTTAAAAAAAAAAAACAGCTTCTGGACCAACAAAGATCACATGTTTAATTGACTTTTGTTAAGACTAATGAGACCCTTAATGTTTCTAGTTTGTGTAATGAATATTGAAATTGCTCAGGATCATGTGGTTCCACTGTTAGAACATCGCTTTGCTCCAATGAAGCATTCTTTTTAGCTTGCACATTGTGTTATGGAAAAAGAAGTAAATTACGTTTTTATGAGATATATATAAATACACATCACGTCAGATTACTTACTTTAATTTATGTGCAGGCAAACTGTTACAGTGTTGTAAACGTGCATTTAGTCGTTTTTCTCACACAAACAAACACAAGAAAGTCAGTTGACTGTACCCAACTGTCACAATCACCAAGAAATATTAGAATAAAGATTTTTCTGGACCAAATTCTACAATCATTTCCATCCCTCTGTCAGCAACAGCACCACCTTGTGTTGCATTTCCGTTGCAGCTCAGAGAGTTTTGTCACAGCCCTGCTGCCTGCTGGCGATCATCCTGGTCACATCAATATTGTTGGTGGCAAAGATCTCTCTGGCTCTATCGATGGTGGACTCCGGCAAGCTACGTGTTCGGCCCAAGATCCAGGCAAAGTCGACGTGGAAGAGCCTGAGGACGTCCGTGCAGGAATACACCAGGGCCGAGTTCACATAGTCAGTGGACATGATCCAGTAAGGGGAATAGGGAAGCACTGTGGTGGACAGAGAGGAAGACACTATATGTAATAATTCCACAGCACGAAACACAAACTAAATCAGATCTTTGATTACAATTTGTTATAATTTCCTCCACAGAACAGAGTCTCACCAAACGCTGGCTCCACTCACCGTAGGAATAACTTATTCCAAGTTTGGCTGGATTCTTCATATCCTCTATGACACCAGTCCCTTCGATTTTCCTCAGCTCTCCTTTTCTGTTTTATTCCATGAGCACAAATTTCATGTTGGGTTAAAGCAAATTCACGACATGCAAATATCACCTTCTGACTCCACATTTGCACTAATGAATTGCACTTACAGTATTTCAGAGCTGACCACTCGAATGGAGTTGTCGGTCCTCATAGTGAAATTGGTTTCAATGCAGCGGCCCTTCTCAAACTGGGCAGGCAGTTTGGCAATTTCAAACCATCTTCCCATGAACTGCGAGGGCAGGGGCACACGAGTTCAAAGGCAATTTAGAACAACGTTAGAAGAGACTATGAATAAATCTGCATACTGTAATGAGTTGTGTAATATGTACGACAGATGTCCTTTCAAACTTTATAACATTGGTGGGAAGTCATTAAGTACTTTACTCAGAACAGCACAAGGGATATTCAAACCTTTCCACTTGAGGACAATAATGTTATCTTATTTACTCAACAGCTGCACTCATAGGTGCAGTTTTGAAAGATGTATATTTTTCCATGTGCATTTGTGTTTAAGCTTCTTCATATTTGTAAGAAAACATGTAAAAAATAATTAAAGGTGTTGAAGCTGTTCGAAATAATCAGTAAATGAAATCTGTCCTGATGGATAAAAAAAGAAATTCAATTTTGTGCATCTCTATGCATAATAATCTGATTAGATAGAAGCTAGTTGAAACTGAGTTTACTGAGACTCTTTGAAAAGTTAACCATTCAAACAGGGTTTGTAAGAGGATATAGTGTCAGTCACAAGCAATTTCTCCAACATATTCTGATCTCTCATTGGTACCTGCTTAAGGCTAAAGGCGGGTTGGACTGCTGGCTCCGGACATGGGCCCCAGTGGGGAATCTGAGCCCAGATGACTGGGAGGATGAGAGCAAAAACCAGAACAAACTTCATGATACAGGCGGGCCTTGTTACCTGCAGAAAGATGTAGAACAAAAACAAACAATCACGCCTCATTATTCAAACACATAGTTTAACTTTACTTTTAGCAATGCTCCATGAGAAAAAATGATCACTTCAGATAAATGAAGTCTTACCACAAAATGTTGTTCTAATCCATTATCTGTTTGTAATTTTAACATTTTAATACATTATGAAGTATATTTCCCTTACCTCTTTGCCCCGCTGGTCGGATATGTGCTCTCTCTTTACAGATTCTAGTATTTGTCTGAGAGATGTAGTTCTCCCTGAGGTTTTGCCGTTCTCTGACTCTGTGTCATCAATGGGAGTCTTTGTGTTTTATTTCTGACATGAAGTAAGTTATTAGCAAATTGGAGTCATGGGGGACATTCCAGTGAAAATGTCATAAAACAATCAGGATGCTCTGCTGCTCCAGGAGGGGGAGAATGGGCCTTTTTTTTATAAGTTAATTTGTTTGTTTACATCATTGTGCTGTTTTCAATCCCTGAATTTATTTAGCTAGTTTGTTTGACTGCATGATGTCTCTGTTGTGAACAAAGCCGATGTTGAATTATCTAAAACCATTTTAAGCAGAGGAAAGTAGAAGATCTACAAATCTGAGAGAGAACTTGGCTAAATAAATTCTGTTTATGCAAAGGGATGGTTTAGAATTATTAGATTTAGCCTAATTTAATAATATCTTTTCATGTTCATATCATGGAAGCTTACTGGCATAGTTCACGGTTGAGATTTTAGCAGTTTATCTTCAGAAAAGAACATCAGTCATTAAAT
The DNA here is from genome assembly GCA_037177055.1 of Atherinosoma microstoma. Lineage (NCBI taxonomy): Eukaryota > Metazoa > Chordata > Actinopteri > Atheriniformes > Atherinidae > Atherinosoma > Atherinosoma microstoma. The sequence goes on from JBBBVU010000008.1 coordinate 20,174,826, forward strand.
CAACCTTTTTGCTGCAGGAATATGTAAACAGAAATGTTTCTCAGAATATGAATACTAACATTGTGTGACGTTAGCATATATAGAGAAGATTTGTGTTCATTTTAACAGCTGATGGATTGATTTTCATTGAATTTGGCTTATGTACAGTAATCTTGTTTTCACTATCCTTTGTCTTCCATAAACCAATTTGATCTATCAGCAATTTGGGAAATTGTCCTCTAATGCTGGATAAAACGTTTCCCTTTTAATCATAAACGGATGCAAATTGCATAACTTTATTTTTCCAATAATTTTTGTTTCATATTTTGTTAAAGTTTAAGCACCTAAACCTTTTGGCTACATTTAGGAAAAGATTTTCTATATTTCAGATCAGTGATGACCAAGATGCAGCCCCATACATATGCAGTAGCTCAGGCAGGAGTCAAACAAAGAAACTTTAATCACTCATTAAACAGGAAGTCAATTTAATTAGGTGCACAAGGAGAAGAAACATAAAACAAGAAGTTAAGGTAACTAAAATGCAGAATATGGAAACATAGTCAACAAGATCAAAGTCAAATCAATGAACTTTGCTAAAACTCAAAGATTATGGCAATATCATAGCTTTCCTCACAAACTGTACTTCTCACTAGAATGATCTGGTCTTTTGGATACTTGGGTGAGGAATTCCAGCCAATACATAAACAAAACAAGGACACTCAAAAAATGCAAGCTTTCAGAAACCAGAAAACCAAGTCTGCTTGGAGAAGACTGAAAGTTAACGTGGGAGTGCACAACTAAAGCAAATTATTTCCAACATTTATACGACATCCAGCGATGCATAGTAGAAAGGAAAAAAAGACATTTAACTTCTGGCTTTGGAGTGCCATAAGAAAGTGTTTGATCAATATTCATCAAATGACTTCAGTAGATGCAGGTACTTACTGGCTCTGATCTGCTTTGATGAGAAACAGACTGCTAATGCTAACTTGGGGGGGGTGCTGCACTCAGGGTTGCTAGAGTTGCCATAGCTCACTTTTTCCTAATAGAAAGTCACTTTTATCATTTTTAAAATCTCACATAGAGGTTCTGAAATTGAAAGCAACAACTCAAAGACCAAAAAAAAAAATATAGAGACCAAATGATTTTACTTGTCCGTAAGATGGCGAGCTCACTCGCATCCCTGCTGTGTGGAGCTGACGTCCACAGAGCAGTCACAGATAAGAAATTAGTTTAATGATTTAAAAACGTTGTGACTATCAGAAATTGGTTCAACACAGCCTATACAGAGCATCCTGTTGCTTCATGTTGTTCCATTTGCAGGCATGCCGTGTTAATGGTGAAAGTTACTGGGCTGGTATTACTGGTAGAATATTGGGTGGCAATACCAAAAGATTTAATAAGCTTGTTTTTGTGAGAAGACAAATGCTTCAAAAACTTGCTACTTTCGGTATAAAAACAGATTATAAGCTTGAATCTGCAGAGGAATGTATGTTAGCCATTCACTGAGGAAACATTTAAAGCAAGAAACAAGATCTAAGTGTTTTCATAAACCAAACTTGTCAAGGGGGACATTTAGTTCATAGAATATTTTAACATAAAAGTGTAGAAGCAGAGAAGCGTTCATCATCAGTATCTCAGCCTTTTCCCTGACATTTAATTATCTGAAATGTCCTGTTGCTGTTTAACATGCAAAATAGTTTAAACAGAACACTGTCAATTACATGCAAAAACTAATAAATGCTGTCTGTTTCTAGACAAAGCCCCCTGGCTACAAGCATGTTTGAATTAAAGAAGAAAAAGATCAAAAGGCTACATTTTCAGCTAATACACTTCAGAGAGGAGTGACTTGTTAGCTGCAGCCAGATACATCAAAGTCTGGTTAAAGCAGAGATGCCTGGTTTTTCCCTGGATGAGGGCGATGAGCGCGACTGGTCAGAAGATCAAGGAAAGAACCAAGCACACCACCAGTGTGCTGTAAGATAGAGAGAAAATATCAAAAGGCTGAGGGACGTTAAAGATGCAGCATGTAAGGACCATGAAGATAAATTTCTGAGGACAACCTGGCCCCACTTGTTTTTATCTCACACTTTTAAGTTATGATTTTCTTTCCGCTCTTCTATCACTTGAAGTTTAGTAAACGGCGTATCCAGGACTTTCACTTTTTTCTAAAATTAAGTCAAGATCAAGTGTCTTTTCTCTGCAGCTTCACAAAAACAAAAATTCTGAATCTTTAAAGTGTTATTGGTATTAACTTTGAATTTCACACTGACGTGATTTTCCTGCTTATTCAAACTAGTATGATGCGATTATTTTCTACAGCAAAAATGCCGGATAGATGTGGAAGTTTTCTTAAGTCTGAATTAATTTAGCTTTTCTCCACTTGGGGGCAGCACAGAAGGCCGTTGACACAACAGTTTTACATTATGTCAGAGGATAAAGTGAATTCATTGACCTTTGGGTCATATTTGAAATACCGATCAAACTTTTATTTACAATGATAACAGACAAAAGGGATTTCTCTTTGAGAATGAATAAAGCTATCATAAAATTCTGGACCTGCTTATAATAACTAACAACGCTGCTTCTGCAGCTGTACACACAGACACACAGACACACACTGCATGTTTAACATGAGAAGAGAAAACGCTTGAAAGTGTGTTGCTCAGAGCTTGGGAATATTTCCTGCTGCTGAGGGACAAAAGAAGGCACAGCTTCATTTTGGCTTTTCACTTAAACTGAACCGACAGCTCGCGGTATTGAAGCTGCTTTTATATTTTAAAAAATGTTTTAGAAAGGGGGGATTGTATTCAAAGTTTGTAATGAGTGTTTTGACTCAATGGGGGAAAAAACAATGTCAGAGAATGTCTGGCAGCACAATTGATAACTGATCCTTGCTTTAATAATTTTCTTACGAGTATATTCTTAGTTTCAAGTTGATTAGAAATGCATTCAGGACGAAACTAAAATATCGTTAGTTTCCAGTCATTTTAAATATACACCATGGCTAATTCAGCAAAGAAATACAAGAGGACATTATCAGAGGAAGAGAGGAAAAGAAAATGACAGAGCAAGAGATAAGTTAAGAGTTAACATTGGACTGGTTTTAATGTCTGGAGAGAGTTCAGACAAGAGACAGGAAGCCAAATTAGCTTTTGTTAAGGGGCACCAAAGTGTAAAAATCTGCCATAGCTCTGTAGTGCTGCTTTAAGTTGGGGTCATTTCATGATATCTGTAAATTGACACATTCTTTGTCCTGTTAAAACAAGAAGTAAAGACGTCATGGCTCCTGTACTTGTCATGAAGCAAACTACATCATCCCGCAGGTGCTCCTGATGATTGTTTGCTGTTTTTTCTTAGAGACCTTAGGATGTTTACTGGTGTTGCTGGTTGTCTTTTTTTCAGTTTGGGTTTGATTGCTGTTGTTTTTTACCTTTTGTTTCACTCTTCCTTTTTCTCTCTTATCTCTTTCCTTTTCTCCTCTGTTCACCATGTCCCTATACTATACTACACAGTCGTTTAGCAGAGCTTCATATACAAAAGGCTCTTCTTGGTAAAGCAAATTTGTTCAGCATAACACAGCAGGCAGACCACCATTCTGCTGTTGTGTTGCTGGACAGGACAGGTTAAAAAAATAAATAAAAATAAAAACTTTTGTATGTATTTCCATGCAATGCTTTTTAATCGTGAATCTCCTAATGCAGAAGGGACCCTGAGGATCCCCCTGTGGACGATAACATTTGCTTTGCTAACACCCACATAAACCTTTGCAGAAAATATATTTTTGAACAATGACTTCAATACAATCAGTCATTTTATTATTTTACTGTTTGTTGATCCATTGAAAAGACTCCACTTATTTTTTCAGGTCCAACAGATTCAAATGAGGTAATTTCATGGAGCTTCCTTTTTGAGTTTTCAGACATTATTCCACTCTTGAAAGCTTATGGATTTGAAGTGACACAGCTGCACACTGAATGATTAATTATAAAACAATGATCTCTGAGCCATAAAATAACACATTTAGTTGAATGTAAAAATGTATTTATTTTTCTAAGGTTATGAAAGAGTAAGTGTTTTAAACATCAAGTGTTTAAAAGATCAATGTGCAACTCTGGATAAAACTCATTAACCTATCTATTCATATGCTGTGGATTGTCCATTACTTCTTCATTCAAGAGATGTGAGTATTTTGTTAAACTGATACGAATAATGCAACAACAGAAAGCTTTCATGGTCAAGGTTATGGAAAGTAAGAGGTTTTCTCTGAAGTGAAAATCCGTTTTTGATAAAAACCTGATTGAGTTCAACCCGAAAGCAACAAAATTATTATTTCACCAAGGATCAATATGAAGGCTGGGAACAAAATAATTCAGTCAGAATCTATAGTTTAAGTAAAGTAAGTAAAGACATAAAATGATCACACATCCAAAAGAAATACCACAATATACATCAGACATAGAGAAAGAAAAAAGATATAATATAAATAGTAAAACAGGATAAACAAAGTAAAACATTTAATTAAAATGCTGCACCAGGCTGGTTCAAATGCCTGCCTAAACAAGTATGTTTTTAATTGCTTTTTAAAAATCTCAGCATAAGAAGCTGCTCTTAAGTCACAAGAAAACTCAAAAGAAAAATCAAACTTACCATAGACTGTGAGTCACATGGTATGTTTGTTTTCTTTCTAGTCACAGTCTGTGACTAAACAGTGATAATTAACTGTAACATTATCAAGAAAGAATTAGAATGGTATTTTCTTTTCAGTCTCCATCTACAAGTTATTATGTGTTTTCATGAATTTGTCTCTTGCAGCTCTCCGTTTTCTGGTGACGAACACATAAACTGATTTAACTCCAAACTACTTCCAGTCCAACATCCAAAGCTCTTTGTTTAAGTAGGGCAGGGATTTAAAGTTAAGCCAGAAACAAAGAGAGTTCTTGTGAGTTAATTTGCCTCATTTCTCTCCTAAAGAGGTCTGGTTCAGATTCATAGAATGACAAAAGAAAGACAATTTGAGATTTTATCAGTATTTATTGGCAAGTATTATGTTTGGTGTTAAATTGTTACAAAAATCTTGGGAGAATCTTTCCCCGTGACACTCTTTGTCACTTTTGTGTGTTGTGTTTGTGATATAAAATAAAGTTCTTTGTAATTTGGTATTATTCAGCCTGTAATTAAACCTCAAAAAGAGTTGAATTAAATTTCACTCAATCTTGCTTTACTTTTTTAAAAAAGTTACTCTGCAAATAGTTACCTGGACAAGTAAAAGAAAATAATAAAGTGGGTTAACAAAACACAACTCAAGTGTAATTTATATACTAGTTTGCCCAATAATAGCCAAAGAAAAAAAGAAAGAAAGAAAGAAAGAAAGAAAGAAAGAAAGAAAGAAAGAAAGAAAGAAAGAAAGAAAGAAAGA
>JBBBVU010000008.1:20191011-20215888 GCA_037177055.1 Atherinosoma microstoma
AAGTGCTGAACACATTATGGAAATAAAGTGCAAAATAAAAACAGGCACAATAGCGGTAAAGCGATAAAACAATAAAACCCTTAAAAACAATAAAACAATAAAAAAAGAAACAAATAAAACTCAGGAAACCAATAAAATAAAACAAATAAAAACAAAACCCCAGTCTCATGCTGGTTTGAAGGCCAGGTCATAAAAATGGGTCTTCAGACGGGTTTAAAAAAAAAAAAAACCCTAGTCAAGTTTAAACAATCTCTGCTTTTATTTGGTCCATCAACATCAACAATAACTGTGAGAGTTTAAAATCACTATGTAATGAAGGTAGCAACAGCGCTCTGTGTTTTTATCACTAGCTTTTTTTATTTGTTTTTCGTTTTGTTTTTCGTTTTGTTTTTTGTTATGGTGCTTTGAAAACATTGTGGAATCTAACATGTGTGGGTTAACTCCTGAAAATAAAACTTTGGTGATTAGATTTAAAACATTTGACACTTATAAAGTTAACAGCTCGTGTTTTGGTGTTCAATACATGTTCAATTTCCAAGGTTTTGAATATCAAGCTGAAAAAAAACCTGTTTTGTTATACATTAATATGCTCATTTTCTGTAGTGATCAATTGATAGACTAGTTTATAAAAGATATCAAAGTCTTTCATTAAATTTTGATAGAAGTGGAAGCTTTACAATTTGTAAATTTTCTCAAAACACAAAATCTAATGTAAAGATACACAAAGAAGAAAAGGAAAGAGAAAAGCAGGAAATCCTCCCTTTTTAGATTACTTCATGTGATCAGGTGCCAATTGATTGATAATAATCCACAAAAGCTAATCAAATAATCAGTGAAACTAAATGTAAATAAAAATGATAAAGGACTGTTGTAAAGGGAGAAGTACAGCGCTTCTCTCTTGTACAGCACTCAAGTACATGTAGCCTACTTACTGAGTCTTTGTGATGGCTAATCTTTCTAAAAATCAATCTTTTTTATATATATATATATAAATTGTCTGGAACCAGACCTCAGAAAATAATGGTACAATCCCAGTCTGAAACAGTAGAGACACTGTGAAATGTGAATAGAACACAATCTTTTGCTACTGTTTGAAAAAGTGAAAGTCAGTCAGACAGTCTACATAGACTATTTGGAGGAACCAGCAGCGACCGATCCAGACTGTTTGTGGGATAGTGCAATACATCTAATATGAATGTGCTGCAAGGAACAGATTAAATAAGCAGTTAGAAAACTATTAAATATTAGTAATTAATTATTTGTACAGATGGGGGAAAGGATGAGCAAAAAACCAAAGCATTTGATGAGCCGTGACAGGCAGCAAGAAGCTTGTTCGCTTGGTCCTGGTCTTACAAAATGCACCATCTCCAGGATGACTAGAAAGGGTCGAAAACCGCACTAACACCAGAAGTAGCAGAGTGAGTGATGAGAGTGTCCTTCAGAATATTTGGAGATAAATTATTTCCGGGTCATTGGCAGAAGGACATGAGAGACAAGGAGGCTAAAGTTAGACAAATGAGATGAGCCTGACACAGACAAGTGCCACTTGGATTACAGTACAGCCATTTTGCAGCTTCCAGTTGTACCAAACTCTTGTGCCCTATGAATAATTGAAATCCTAAAAAGATGAGGGGGTGTGAAGTAGAGGGGGTTTAGGGCCCTGGAATTTTCTTTTTTTTTCCAGAAATAATCCTAAAATCAGATTATAATCAAGCATTTCTATGCAGCGGAGTTACTCTGATGTAGTATTAAATCACTGAGGACTCTGCAGCTCTGCGCTGTATTTTCTTTTCCATCAATTTCATGTGAGTTCAAATAGCCGATTAAAAACTAGCATCCTGTATCATAGAAATACACATACATATATTAAAGGTCTGTCGAAAATAAATAAATAAATGATAGTAACTTTGAACATTTAGTAAATGGGATGTATTAACTGTACATTGGTTAATGAATTCAAAACTGTGGCTACAGCCCAGCTAGTGATGACTTGACAAAGTGCTCACTAAGAGGACACGACTGCGTGTGATATTTATGATAAACAACACAGCAGTGTGTGTAATAACCTTTACATCCAGTCAGCTCTCCAGGAGCTCTTTGCTTTCCTGCATATTGAAGAGGGATTCAGAAGCCCCACACTGTCTCCCTCCACATTGTGTCTGCTGTTTGGCTTTCTTACCAGCTCACCAACTGTGCATAGCTTGCAGCCCACCAGGCTTTTAAGAAAACATCATTCAAAGGAGTGCAGGCCCATGCTGTAAGCTTGGTGAGCACAAACTGTCAGATTAGGAGGTCTGAGAGGATGATCCAGCCAACATTCAGGCGGATTTCTGGCAAATTACCACCAAGCATGTTTGGGTCAGCTCTTTAGCACCCTGGGGAGTGAAACACTTCTTACACCCAAACTAGACATGTGAAAAAAAAACTAGACTGATCTGTTGGACTGTTGAAGTCTACAACCAGCAGCATGCAGGTTCTCTGCATGGTGCCACAGAGCAGCGAGGGAGGGGTTCACCATTTTGCTACTGGAAAAGGAAGCTAAGCATTTAGGTGTCTTAACCATGGCCTAAAGTGCTAACAAGGGATTAGTGAGGTAAACGTTGAAAGAGGTTTAGCACTCCATGCTTAGGACCAGTGCTGCTACAGTAATTACACATCAGTTGCAAGGTGCAGCGAGCGGTTGGATGGGAGATCATAGTGATGTCAGGACAGGGAGGGCTTATTGCAGGAGATAAGGCCAGCTAATGGAGATGAAATGAATCGGTATTTAAAAGGTCTCTTTTAGTTAAGGCACTTGGATGGCAGCAGACCACACTCCGAGCAGTTAACTGGCCAGTGGGTTGCAGAGTAGTTGGAAGTGAAGGAAGAACAGAAGCGCGACTGGCTCTGTGAGATATAGAAATAATTTTTGTTTTCTTTTTACACTTCTTTATTGTTATTGCTTTTACTGAACTGGGACAAAACAAGCTCGAAGCTGTGCTCACCAGTGTGAACTCGAAGGTAAGTCGATATGAGAAGAAAAACATTTTATTTAGCTGTAGCTCTACATGTTTCTCCTTGTGTCTGCTCTGTTTGGCTTGTTCATTATTGCTGTTAAGTCAGAAAATCAGTGCTTTATCATTTTTATTAGCATAAGCACATCTAATGTATTTCATTTCAGGCTTTTTGTTCAAATAGCAACAATTACAATTAAAAAGTTCCCCCCCCCAAAAAAAAAAAACATTTAAAAGAAAACTTGTTCACTCAATATTTTGTCATGTTAGCTTGTGATCCAATTTTTTTTTTACATTTGATCAATTCTGTCTACAGGTCACTGCTTATTGTACAAGTCTCTAGAAATGTAATCTGCTTCATGCAACTGACAGAATATGCATGGCTTTAGCTCATGTATGTTGCGTTAGGGGATTAGGATGGGCTAGACACTGCTTCTGTCTTGTCTGATATGACCTCCTCAGGGCTCCATCTAAGTTGTCAGCAATTTTTCTCTTTAATTCATTCTTGTAATGAGATTAACCAGGCAACAGCAAATCCAAGGAGTCCAATCCCCGGATTTGGCAGCTGTGGTGTGGCCTCTGCTCGCTCAAGAAATGTGACAGGGGTTTTTGTAGCTCATCTTTGGCAACAGTTTCACTCACAAAATGTTACAGTTGCTTCAAAACATGCATGTAAGACACATTTGCCAAAAAAGCAAGAGAGAAGTGAGATTAGAGTGTGTGTGTGTTTCTGCAGAATAATACAAGTACTATATGTTGCTGTAGAGATTAATAGTTTGAACTGTGTCAAACAGGCTGTTACAGCTCAAGTTCATGCAGAAGCTTTGGTTTGTGTGACTCATGTATTATATTTAGATTTAAGTAACAGAGCTGAACATCTTTATTTATTTATTTTGTTCAATACTGAGAAATGCTGGAAACATTGAGCAGACTTAACAGCACTGTTGTTGGACAGTTTCAGCCTTGTGGATGAGAAAATGTGTCTGCCACACTGGATGTTTCCAGGAAAATTGTTTCTGCAGAATAATACAAGTAACTATATGACTGCAGAAATTACACTGCAGTTTAAAATGTTGAAATACAAGCCAGCAAAACTCACTCACTAAAGAATATGCTGACTTTGTTTACACTTTATGTAAATTGAAGGAGAGTTATCATACAGGCACATATGTGACTGCAGTATTGAGAAGGATGCAACAAAATTGACTTGAGAGAAATGCTGTCGTCAATAGAAGTGATGTTTTTTGTTTTGTTTTGGAGGGGTTTTTTAATACAAAGTGTCATTTTCAGAAGTTTATAAGTCTTTTCATTCAGGAAATATTGCACAAGTAGATGTAGGAATCATTGAGAATTCCAAATAGAAGGAGGATGAAAATTAGATGCTTTCTATTCTGTGAATTCAATGTACTGGCACCTAACGAGCATCATGTACGGCTAACACAGACAACAGTTTTGGAATGCATCCTGAATGCTGATGCTCAGTTTGACACTCGGATGAAAATGATTTTACTCAGTTGACATGTTGAATAATTTGCCAAGACTGAGTTCTTAACTTTTTGAGTTAATTCAAATTACAAACCTAGAGACCCAATCATCTTGAGTATGTGCTGCTGTATTTAAGTCTCAATTGCAAGTATCTAAAGGGGATATCATAACAGGGCCTGAGGCATGGAGCTTAGTGCCCACTTGGGTGTTACTGAGATATAAATATATAAAAATAAAAAAAAAGAACTGGGGAAAAAATATACATATTTCTTCTCATTTGCTGATATGAGCTGTTGTGACATTGGTGGAAAAGGAGGTGGAGGGTGCATGTATTTGCGCCTCATAGCTCTACATAAACCGATTGCATCCCCAGATTTATCCCCAAGGTGTTTTTAGGACATCCAGGAAGCTAATGGACACTAATAGGCTTAGCACTTAGAGGTGTATTGTACGGGATGCTTACTGGCAAGGTTTGCTGAGGGTAAAACTCTAAACCTTCAGATTACCTCCAACACATCCCTTTAAAGTGCTGTATAGCCAGGACTTAGCTAATAGGATCCTGGGGGTAGTGGGGGCCTGAGAAGGTGGGGATGGGGGTTGGACAGGGCAGGAAGGTCAGCAGATGTAGGCAGCAGACTGTTGCTGGACTAACAGGAGGATTACAGCCGTCAGATTACATGGGTTTCAGAAGGAACTTGAGGGACTGTGGATAATGCACAGAGCCTCGGGGCAATTCTTATGGCAGCATTTGTCTGGGGGAGGGGAGAGCAGAAATAAAAAAAATGCACAGTTTATGCATACCCCCTACATAGACAGATATATCAGCCAAACAATGTTTTAATAAGCACAAGCTAATATATACAAGGAGGTAGTTTGGAATATCTACATGGTGTGTGTTCATGGTCATGTATCCAGATGCACGTCACAGACTGGCCTTGGATTAGCAGAGCTGGATTATGTGTTGTTTACCCTATCATATTTTAATGGGATAACTGCAGTGTAGATGGCTAATTAAAGGTGCTTAAGTTGACTAAACTTGGATATACAGGCTGCTGGCTCTGCCAAGAATGACACAGCCATCTGAGATGAGAATATGTCTGTTTTCTTTGAAAGATGAGAAGAAATCTGCAGATTTTTGCTGGTCATCACATGAGAGGATTTGGATTTACAGGTTTAGGATCAATTTGCATTGCAGTGAAGGTTAGCATTAAGGTGGGTTTAAGATTAATAGTTAATGCTATAGAGGTGAGGAAAGTGAAAGTAAGGGTCAGAGGTTACTGTGCTAGCTGTGCAGGTGTGGGTAATGTCTGTAAGAGGACATCTCTAAAAACTCAACCAGGAAGTTCACAGTTCTGTTGTTCTGCAACAGCAAGAATATTTCAATACTGCAAAAAAGTTTTCTTAACAGTCTTAAAATTCCCTTTTTTGTTTGTTTATTTTTGTATACATCTTAGTGTCCCGGTAGAATTTATACATGACTGTGGTATTTTGGTGAGATTATGCAGCCTTCTAATGATCAGCAATCTGTAAGTAAGTGGTAAGTGTGATAGATAACTGCTGCACTCCAGTGGTCATGAGAAGAAACTACAAAAACATCCAAGCTTCTACCTCAGCTTGACTTTTTAAAATCATAACTAGTTAAATTTCAAGTATTAACACAACAGTTACCAATTTATTGAAATTTCCATGAACAGAACTGAACAGGTACAACTTGCCCCTGATTTTGAGTCAAACACATTTTAAGAATTGGCTGTCATTTTTTTTTTCAGATTGGTGGAAATCAAGTTATTAATCATCTGAATCTTCTTACAAACAACTATAGGTGAAAGGCTGTGTGCATGTCATGACCCCCCGGGAGCAGTTAAGGAAGATGACAGCGCTAGGAGAGCAAGGCACTCTGGATGAAAAGCACTGGTACAGGCTGGTCAACGGCATGTCGGCTGGAGGTGAGAACGAGCACTATAAAATAATGCAATCTCAGTCCATTTTGTAGTTCTTTAATTTGATTGATATTGAAGCAGGTGCTTAAATTTGGTTAAAAAAATGTGCAGCGGAAACAAGTTTAGCAACTTTGCAATCTTGTATGAAGCATCGTGTTCGGATTTTGGTAGATTACTGAGTAGCAGCAGCTGCAGGCAGCATATTGAACAGTCAGTACATGTTTCCAGGTTTTGTGGTCAAACTGGCCTTCAGGTGGCCTGAGGTGCTCTTTCCCCTTTTGCAGAGCTGAGGCAGAGGCAAGAGCTGATAATGAGGAACCAGATGGCCATGGCTCCACAGATCCTCGCTCAGGGGCAGCAGAGGTTACAAGGGGTACCGTCACAATTTGAACCTCGCTTCATGGAAAGGTCTGTTTGTGAATTCACTCTCAAACTTAAACACTAGATATGGAAAGTGTCTAAGACCTTTTGTGCAATTAAAATGTTTCAAGGCCAGAATATATCTTAGTGATCAGCTGCATGTTTTTTGTTTTGTTTTGTTTTTTGCTGTTTAATATTTCATTTTTTTTACTTTCCTCCCATCAGGGAGTTGGTGCCTCCTAGTGAGATGGTAGCATCTGATGCCAGACAGATGCACATGGGACCTCACCTCGGTCCCCCTCTACCCCACCATAGTAATGTTTTGCATGGGAGATCATTCCCCGGACCAGGTGAGCACAGCAATCACAACTGAGATGATTTCTCAGAATGACTGTGTACAGTTTTAAGTAAAAAGAATTAGCATCACCATTCTCTCTTTCTTGTTATTCTGTTTCTCAGCTGGCTATGGCTTCTTGCCTTCCGAACCCATGGAAACAGTCGCCCGACGGCAGGAACTCATACACAAGCAAAATATAGCCAGGTAGTGCTTGCAGAATATCATCAGCATCATAAAATTCATTTATAAATACAAATGATCCATTTTGCTGCAACAAAGTTTGTTATTGTGTTTCTGTCATTACTGTTGCACAAATATGAAAAAACATGTGCGTGTGCTCCTTTTCAGAATGGAGATGAATGCCATCCTGCATCAGAAAGAGCTGGAGAATGCACACCAGAAAGGACTGATGGGAATGGATAATCCCATGTCGTATCCCTCCAACCCCATGTTGTTCAGAAGTCGTCAGCGCATGCCAGACGGCCATGACGTCTTCATCCACCGGCCATCCCTGGATGAGCTGCACTCCAACAGCATACTCATGTCAGCCAGCCCTTACCCACCAATCAGCACACTGCAGAGAGAGAGGGGACGGAGGGCCGGAAGGAGGCCAAATGTTCACAAGAGTACAGAGAGCCAGGTGGCCAACCTGAAGGGCCAAACGGAAGATAAAAGTGTAGAGCAGAGCCCAGAAGCCACATCAGGGGAGGAGAAAGAGATGGAGGCAAAAGGAGATTTGGGAGAAGAATGCCCCACCAGTAAGACACACCATCAGGCCAAAATAGACTCTGAAATTACCACAGGAAGCAGAAAGAACTACAAGGAGGGGGAGGCAGGCCTGCGTAAGGCCTGTGCAAACTCTCAGGATTGTTCAGATGTGAACAACAGTGGTGCAAATGATAAAGACATATCCAGCCAGTGCTCTGCTTTCCAAGAGAAATTCATGTATCCCTCCACTGGTGGAGCTCTGACAGGGGTGCCTTACATGTTCCCAGTCCCTGGAAATGGTTTCCTTCCACCTGGTGAGTTTGGGGAGTGAATATATGTTAAATAACAGTGCTTAAATTCATTAAATCATTTCATTTATATTCATTATGTATTTTTAAGGTCCACCAAATATCTTTCTTAATGGTGATGAGGTGCCTGAGGACATAAGGAAGTGGACAGTTAATGATGTTTACAACTTTGTAAACAGTATACCCACATGTTCTGAATATGCTCAGGTAGGTAACTGTGATGTTTGTAACTTTTCTCTTCTGTACTTGATCTGTTGAGTCTTTTATTGTACTAATGCGAGATGATTTCACCAGACGTTCAAGGACCACATGATTGACGGAGAGACACTGCCTCTCCTATCAGAGGAGCACCTCCTGGACACACTGGGGCTCAAGCTGGGGCCGGCTCTGAAGATCCGCTCACAGGTACACAAACAGAAACTAACTGAAAATGAATCATCGAATCATCAAGGAACTTGAATCTCATTAAATGAAAGTTTGCTGAGATGTGTAAGTTTGTGTTTTACACCTCCACCTTCTTTTGTCCTCAGAGCCGGATGTCCGCAAAAAAATATACACAAAATTCAAGAGGTTTAGCATCAACTTGGTTATTTAAGGTTGAGGGTTTCCTTTACAAGAGAAAGAAAAGATATATCAGTAAAGAAAATGAATTATTTAAGAGATGTAAAGACAAAAGTATCTTCTACATAATAATAACTAAAAAATGTTTCTTACAAATGACAGTAAAACAGGCCTTTTTCAGAGCAGATACTTTGAAGATTTCAAGAGGGAATAAAGATGGATTAATCTAATAACATCAAAAACACTTCTGTTGAAACTGCTGAAACTGCAACTCATAAATGGAATTAAGCCATCACACTGTGTCCTCTATAGAAGGCCTGCTGCATCAGGTGCAGTTTGTGTTACAGTGCAGCATCATGTAACAATATGGATTTCCTCACCCATCAACAGGTGTCACGACGCTTGGGCAACATGATGTACATGATGAACCTACCATTATCCAGCACCACCCTGCAGACCACCCCTGAAAAACCCGGTGACCGCTCCTCAGAGATTGGTTCCCCTGTTAACTGCAACAGTGAAGACATGATGGCGAGTCCGAGAGACCCTGAGGTCCTCAAATCCACTGAGCACCTTCATGAGACAGAAAACATTTCCCCTCCATCTGCCAGCAGTGAGATAGCCTGATGTCAGCCTGGTGATCATAATGTGGAAAAAAGCAAACCGAACAGGTTTCATCTGCACGGTGAGACCTGATGAACTGCTGCTGCCATAGTGGTGGATTTGTTTACATGACTCACTGAAGTGAAGATACTTTTTTAATACTACACAGGTCCACAATATGCCCAGGTGTCTGCTAAATATTTGTATTTTCACACATGTATATATTTTTTAAAAACAGTTGAGTGAATATAGTGTGGAATTTGATTTATGAGATCTTTAGAAAGTTCTACCAGACTTTTCTTTTCTTCTTATCATTGCACACATTAGTGTCTGATTGTAGCTTTCTCTTATCATTTTAAGCTGCTAAATTTTAATTTTCCATTAGCCTGGAAAGAAAGATTATAGGAATCATACTGGAAATACATTTAAAAATCAGATAAGAACACATTAATGGGGTTCAGATTGGATGTTTAATACTTTTTGCATTTGTTGGACTGTAAATAAAGTTTTTCTACATATAGGAACTTGTGGAAGCTTCCTGTCATGATGAATAAATGTGTCAATATCAAATATTAAAAGTTTCAGTATTTTTCTTCTTTTTTTTTAAATCCCATAATTGTAATAAAACCTTTGAGATCTGCAGTCATGCCTAGTAATTGAATTGTCATTCTACTTATCAATGACATATTGGTTAATAGAAAAATACTATGTAAAAGACTATTATGATCATTCTAAATATTTTCTGAAAATGATTTAATGATATAAGCTACAATCTGGTTTATGCTTACTTTCCTGCTTTTGCATATGCTCCATTAAGCCAAATATAATGATGAAACACATTGCCTATTATAATGCAGCAACTCCCCTAAATTGAGAAATTGTTTCCCTCTTCTTCTTCTTTTTTTGTACAAAAAAACCTGTATTCAAACAAAAGTATAACAGTATTTTTTTTAAATACTTTTTAAACAACAATACACATTTTTAAAGTTTGAAGTTTTGTCAATGGCTGATGAGGACGACACATACGGATTCCTTGCCGTTACTCGGGTAGTCTCGCGATACTCACTGCGCGTGCGCAGCCTCGAGCACGAAGAAGCTGAGTTGGAGGATCATGGCGGAGCGCAGGAGGCACAAGAAGCGGGTCCAGGTAACATCACTTTATTCCCATTTAAATCCTGCTCCTCCAAGTTGACGTGGCACTGGTGAAACTGAAGAGCAGATATGTGATCTGCTGTTGGCTTTTTGCTTACGGCTGCTTTCACACGAGTACTCTAACAGGCGGCAGTTGAAGCCAGATGATAGCTAACGGTAGCTAGCATTAGCTGGGTACAGAAAACAAATATTTTTATTTAATCTAATTCTATCTAGATGTTTCTAAGTTTATTGTTCTCTTCATTGCCGGCAACACTCGTGTTGGTTTAGACTATCTAATGGCGTTGATACACTTTCCAATGAGTTGTCTCTGCAGCCATTTTTTATGTTAATTGAGATTGAGCTGACTGTAAACGTTTTCTGGCTAAGCTGCGTCAGCTTTAACCAGGGGTGTTTACATAACATGGGGCAATCTGGAAGAATTTAATTAGTAGGTCAACATAATACATTTCTTTAAATCTCAGTTTGGAGTTAGCTGAAACATAATGTTGCTCCAGAGCGCTTTGCTCTCTAAAACTTGAATTTAAGTTGGTGCAACAGTTTACAGAGTGGTTACAGGTTCCTTTAGCTGCTGCATCTCTCCCAACATAATAATGAAATTAAATAAAAAGTACTTCATTAATCCAATTATTCCATACTAACATTCATTTGTAGTTCTATTAAATCTGAATTTAAAAGTCAACAGAGTGTTTTGCTCAATTATAACTGGACGCTGATGGTGAAAACTTTCAAACAATTCCCCAACAGGGAAAAAAACAGCCTATTATTTATGCTCCCATCATCGGATGTACGTAAGATCTGAATGAGCCTGTTAGTTTAGTTGAAATGTAACTTTAAGTATGATCTTTTGACTGAACACTAACCATAAGAGTTTGATTAAGGCTGTGTGTTTATCAGTCGAATAGATAATTGGTTGTAAAATTGTTTTAGCATGTTCGGCTATTTCATTATTGACCGTTTTAAACCATCACAATATACACCTGTATACTGGGGTAGTTAGAAATGAACAATAATAGTTTTTTTTTCCCCCTAAAAATAAATATACTAGAGCAAAGCTAAAAGTTTAAATTGAAGATGTCCACAGGACACCAAATTAGAAAAGTAAAGTGTCCTGACATGACAAAAGTCAACATTTACCACAGGTTTCTTAGTTGTTATTTGAATTTATCCTCCTGAGATTAAGATTGAAATGTTTGACCAATGATGCTTGTGATTCCTAAGCCACTGAATTGAATTTCTGTTCAGGTCTAGGAAAACTTTTGATTTCATTTATTTATTTTTCAGTTGCCAGATTCTTGTTGGGTGCAAACTTTAAATACTGTATAAAGTTCTGCACAGTGACTCTAATATGAGTCAGGTGTGTTGGAGCAGGGACACATTGAAAATCTGAAGGATTGTGTGGCCTTGAGGACCAGAGTTGGACAGACCTGAACTAAATGGAGAGGTTGTGCTAAATAATGGCTCGACTGAACTGTCCATATAACCGCAGTGTCTGACCAAATAGATCTCTCTTATGAAATATGTCATTGCTTCTGTAAAACATTTTGGGTTGTACATGTTGAATGAAAAATGCAAAAAAAAAAAAAGCTTGATTAATTCATTCGTTGAATTAAGTGTCCAAAGTTAGTGGTTGGTTACCTGTTGGATACAATTAGATTATTTAACCATATTAGACCAGACATTTGTGGAGGGTTTATGGACAGATCCTCTTTCTTTGCCCAACGTCCTTCACTAAGTTTACGTTTTTGCTTGGTGATGTTGACAGACAGTGTTACAGAAAACATACTACTGTTTTGGCAGGACAGATGTGGGGTTGTTCAGATCAGATAGACCTCATACTTGAATCTAATGTGTAGTACAGCACTGCACTGTAGCAGCAACAGTTCTTTATATTGCAGCAGCAAGCAGATAGAGTACTATGGACCCTCACATGACAATTTAAGGGCAAAATGTGAGGGCTGAACTTTTATAGTCAAAGGTTTTATGTGATGTTTTCTAAATATTGTATGGATAACTATATAAAAATTTGGTGTTTATCCTAATAAATATGACCCTGCAACATCTAATAACAATTATAATGATTTATTTATCTCAATCCAAGCTGGTGCCTGTCTAACAAATTACAATACAAAACAGGCTGCTGTATTTTCTATTAGATGAAGTAATAACTTTTCATCAGTGCAGTACTAAAGAAAATTATAACTTGTTTATATTAAAAAACAAAACATATACAACAAACCATATAAAAGTAATGGCTCCAATGTGCTTGTAAAACTTGTTGACCTTCCAATAAACAATGACTGAAAGAAACGAAAGCTTATAACAAAAAACTTAAGATAATGAATAAATCAGTGAACCGGCTTCCCATGTTGCTTCAGATCAAATGTTTGACTTGATTAGGTTCAAATGAAGAATTGACTGGATTTTGAATACATAAGAGGTGACTGGCTGGTTGCAAACATCTGGTTTAATGTTATTGGCTGTTGGATCAGGCAGTTTAATCTGATGAAGTTTGCGGTATGAATAGATTAAGACCACTACAAGAACTGTGATTTGATCATTGTTGTTGTTATCCATCCCTGGAGTTAGCTGGATGTTCTCTTCTTTGTTGTTGGCTGTAGTTCATCCCCAGAAAATAGCAAAGCATTATTTTGCCAGATGGGAGAACTACATGTAATTGGGGTTTCTGTTTGTTCGGTCCACAGGAGGTGAGTGAGCCCACCAAGGAGGAGAAGGCGGTGGCAAAATACCTTCGCTTTAACTGCCCAACCAAGTCCACGAACATGATGGGCCACCGAGTTGACTACTTCATTGGTTAGTACTCAGCTGAACACACATCTTCATCAGCTGGAGTATGTCTCGCAAAAGGGCTGTCCAAACCCGCCCTCTGTTTCTTTGTCCAACACACACACTGGCATTATGGAAGAGTTGCACTTAGTTTAGTCACATTTAAACACCATGCTATGTTGAATTTTTTGTCACTTTTTATATCCTCTGTCCCCCACACTGTGTTTATATTTGTCTTGTTTTGTGACACAGTGGAACATATCTGTCATTTTTGGGAAATGCTGTTTACTCAGTAGCTGTGGGTGGAGCATGGTATGACTGCCAAGGCCTGCTATTCTTCATCAGCATCACATAACTTTTCAAGTGCCTACCTCAGCTTTCATCTGCTCTATTTTCTGTTGTTTGTTTGTTTGTTTTTTTTACAGAACCTTATCAGCAAAAAACCTAATTAACCATTCTTCAACTTTCTACCAAGTTTTAATTCAGCCTAGTAAGTTTTGTGAAATCTTGCCAACAAGCAGAGAAACTATTGGCAGGAGTTGCAAACCTCCATCAAAGAGGTCTGTCTCCTGGAGAGAAATTCTTAACGCTAAGTTTCCTCTTCAATTAAATGCTGTAGATTCTTAAAGCTGCTAAAATGAATTTATTTATACCAAAAATGTTTCTTGTGTGCGAATCTAAAGACAGATATAACCCCAATCTGCAGCTCCTCTTCATCACAACTTTACAGGGACATAATGGCTTATTTTCTTCACTTTCAATCATAACTGTGACCATATTTCACACTTTGTTAGATACTGAACTGGAGGCTGTTCTTAGGTCCTCTTCTATTTAGTTTCCTTAGTCTAGGGATCGACCGATATCTTTTTTTTAGGACCGATACCGATTATTAGTAATTAAGGAAACCGATATTTAGAACCGATATTCATTTGCAGCAAAAATATAAATTTTGGGGTCAAAATTGAGAATAACACACGATCATACTGAATACAGAATACTGGTCGTTTGTTTTGTACACTGTGAAAATCTGTGATATAAAGACCTTAAACTGTTGGATAATAACACAAAACCTGATTAGTTTCTAGTCTTATGAAAAATGAATAACAGTTAATGATCTCTCAGGTACATCTAGTCTGATTAAGTGGCAGAAACAGGAACCATGGCTCACTTCATTTATTGGTTGCTTTTGTAGTCATTTTTCATATACATATTAACATCAAATAGCATTATTAGTTTATAAATAAAAATTTAACTTTCACTGGTTAAAAGACTTTTTATTAAAATAATTTGTAATTACATTAATGTATTAGTCATATATGTTTTCTGTAAAATTACTACTTTTACTCCAATGCCAAGTAAATTTAATTGATATTCTTCTATACTTTTTAATTGTAGGTCTTGATTGTGTACATGGTGATACAGATAGAGCTACAAGTAAATGATCTGTTATGTATTAATATGTGATAGCAGGAACATTCAACAGGTCATTTAAAACTAGACACAATGAATCACTTATAATTACTAACATAGGTGAAGATAGTGACTATTAACTTGTTGACAAGGTTACACATGCAGCCTATTAGTGGAGGGGTGGTTTTGCCTTCAGGCAGAGAGAGACTGCTGCATGAGAACCAAAGGAGCGCGTTTTAAAATAAACTTATTTTATCGGCTATCATTGGGAAAAATGGCCGATACCGATTATTATAAAATTGCCCAATATCGGCCGATATTATCGGCCATGCCAATTATTGGTCGACCCTTACTTTAGTCTTCATTAGTATGAATCTGGAGAGGATTGAAAATATACCGCAACCTGACTCACTTGTGGAAGCAGCTACCTGTGTGTTGATAGTTGTCCTAGTTTCTTCCGGCTCATTGTTAAGCTGTCTGGTCCACAAAGTTACTGTTTGTGGTGTAATTTTTAGTGGCAACTATTTTCACAGAGGAGGCTCTCATTGCTAACCTCACTGCAGAGTTGTTAATGGAAACCAAACATGCTTCAGAGGGAATATTGGATTTAATTCACCAGGTAGCCAAGAACAGAAATCAGAATTATTTATAAAGGTAGTAGGGATGGGCATAATTAATCGACGCTTGATTAATCGATCGTTAAGAATTTCATCGATGACATATTTTTTTTAATCTATAAAAGTAATGCATCTTTAGACTGGTGCTGAAGTTGTATGTGAGTGCATATTTTCCAGTGTAACCATTAAATGAATCCCATTTAACTGCCACAAAAGTCGTTAATCTTGTAATAAAAATCTAAATGAGGAAACGCACTGTGTTTTTTCTACATTCACTTCATTTTAATATAGCCTATAATAATAATACTACATTTTGATATAGAAATATTAATGATTAATCAAAAATCGATCGTTGATTCTCCTGATGATCGATTAAGACAAATGAATCGAATGCCCATCCCTAAAAGGTAGTTTATTACTCCTGAGTTTGCAATCAAGCCACAAGTTTGACAAACAAACCTGTTCACAGTGGGTTTCTGTTCCAGTGTCAAGCAGTTTGGTTGAAATTTGCAGTTATAAGGATGTCATCTTGTCAAGTCCGACATCTCTTTTTTTTTTTACTCTCAGTTTTCAGATGAATTAATTGAGTGGATAGATGTTAACTGAGAGGCTATGGTATGTTTTGCTGTAATCATCTTTAATAATCACTGTATGACATTTTGATTCATAACCAGATTGATTTTCTGTCCTCCTACATTTAGCCTCCAAGGCAGTGGACTGTTTGTTGGACTCCAAATGGGCTAAAGCCAAGAAGGGAGAGGAGGCGTTGTTCACCACCAGGGAGTCAGTGGTGGATTACTGCAACAGGTCTGCTGTGTAACACACACTGCTACACCTCAGACATTCCTCACAATCTCTACTTGTATAGTATGAAAAGAATCAATTCCCCTCTCTATTGTAGATAGTAACTGATACTCGGTGCACTTACTACTGTTTTGTAGCATGGCCTTGATTTTGAAGTAAGCTGAGCTGATTTTGAAAGGTGATGTGAAAACACTGTATTTATTTGTTTATTTGTATCAAGGATCCCCATGACCTACTGCCAAGGCAGCAGCGAGTCTTCCTCGGGTCCACATAGCAACAATACAACAATACAAGCATTGATGGGTCAGAAGAGAGGATTGCCTCCTGTAGGCCTAGCAACAGTGTCTGTGCACCCCAGCATCTTAATTCTCAACACCTGTCTGTTTAGAGCCAGTCAACAGATTCAGTGGTGCACTGGGCACCGTGTGTCTGCATCACAACAGTTTCATAATCTCTTCCTCCCGATTAAATCTTATGGGTTGTTGTCTGTAGTAAGAAAAGTTAGAAAAGTAGGGAAAAATGCAACTGGTTCTGAAAGTTAGAAGAGGGGAGTTGTTAAAAAGAGGCTAGAGGGATTGGCATGTAAGACTGTAACCCAGTCTTTTCATTAATGATGTTTTTATCCTCAAATCATTTTCTTGTTTTATTTATGGAATGAAAATGACAAGTTCATCTAAAACCTTAGTAAATAAATTGGTATCGAACATAAAAAATGACCCAAATGAAGAGTGATTTTTTTTTCTTGTCCATTTTAATGACATTAAAACATTAGTTATCACTAAAATATATTTTACTTTTGCAGATTAATCAAATTTAGAAAATTCAAAGCAAAAGTTTTTACTTTTACAGATCAATGTTTACATGACGTCTGAGATTTAGCACCTTTTTTTTGTTTGCCAAAAATGATCTTAAGCAAAGCATTCATTGCGCTCTGTTATCAGATGTTGTCTTTGGTTCTTTGTAGACTTCTAAAGAAGCAGTTCTTCCACCGAGCTCTGAAGGTAATGAAGAAAAAACCAGAGAAAGACGCCAAGAAAGAGAAAGAGGAGAAGAAAATCAAGGGTGACAGCAGCAAAGAGGAGGAGAAAAAGGGGAAAAAGGAGAAGGAGAAGAAGAAAGAGTCTGAGACGGTCGAAACCAAAAAAGAGAAAAGTGTATGTGACTCAATACACTGACCAAAAATACACGGGAACATTTTTTTACTTTGCTTATACCAGAAAATGTGGCAACTAAGATACAGAGAAAATACTCATGCATCAATAGCTGTGTTTACATGGAGCATCTGAACGAACATCCAATCAGAAATAAAATGCGTCGCGTAAACACCTCAGCTGATCCAATCAGCCTCGATCGGAGAGAAATGTCATTCAGACCGAGAGAGGTGGTTTAAACCTTTTCACGGTCGGATCAGCTGGAAAATATAATCATATATACACTTATTCAGATCATTTCTGTGATATGTTGTTTCTGTGCATGCTTGAGCCATGTCTGAGTTGGGTGACCTAATGAGGGGAAGAGTTTTGGCATTTGGTATTTTTTATATTTGTTTGGAACTGAAGATAGTAACACAACTATTTGATTTGAAAAAACTTAATTGTGTTTTTGTTGGAAACTGAAAGAGGTAAATATAATCGAGCATTTTGATGGTCAAAAGGTTCAAAATAATTTTAAAAAACCTCCGTCTTCCAAATTAGTAAGCATTGTGCATGTCAAAGGCGTTAGAATCTGTCCATCATGTTAAATCACAACTGATCGGATCACTTTATCTATCATCTATGTAAACGTTTCAGCTGGATTCTCTGATCTTATTGATTACAATCAGATAGATTAAATATTTGTCCATGTAAACGTAGCTAGCGGTGTAGGAGTCCATGATCTGCTGTCAAATGTTGACATTTTTAAATCTATATGACACAAATATCCTCCTAAACTGATTTTGAATTGCACGTTTATTTTGAGTTGCCTTGGCCGTGTGCTGATCTGATCGACTTCCTAACCTTACTGTAAATAAGTTAAAAGTGCAGACCTTTAAAGGTCCCAGAAAGGGGTTCAAAGTCATGTTTACACATGGTCTGATATTAGTCATGAAAAAGATGACCATGTGAAAGAATGACTTTTTTTTTTTTTTTGTGGAGGGGGGGTTTAGCCAATTATCTGTAGAGCAAATTGAAATTATGCATTAAAAGTAAATTAACAGCTAACACTGACCATGTAAAACTCTATGACAAGATTGTAATTCAAAATGCAAATTTGAATTTCTTTCATTAACAGGATGACAGCCCTGGAAGCCCCAAGAAGAAGAAAGAGGTGAAGAAGAAGTTCAAGCTGGAGCCTCATGAAGATCAGATCTTCTTGGATGGAAATGAGGTGAGAAACTACAATTAAAGGGGGGGGCTGTTAATGGAAAAACATGTGAAAAACCAACATTTTGCGTCTCTCTTCTTCAGGTGTATGTATGGATTTACGATCCTGTTCATTTTAAGACGTTTGCTATGGGTCTGATCCTCGGTAAGTTAGATTTTAAACCCTAGATGGTTTTTTGCCTCACAGAAATAAAAAACATTTTTAAAAAATGGAGGATAATCTCATTTGAATCTTTCTACTTTTTGTGTGTCAGTTATTGCAGTGATAGCCGCCACACTGTTCCCACTGTGGCCAGCAGAAATGCGTGTTGGAGTTTACTATCTAAGTGTTGCAGCCGGCTGCTTTGTCGCCAGTATCCTGCTTTTAGCTGTTGGTAAGTACAAGTACAGAAGGAAGAAGCAGCTTTTGCCTTTCAAAAAATGGAAGGTATATGTTGTTTAAGAAAAATAAACAAGACACGGGTTCCAGTTGTAAAAAAAAATCTAACTAAAAATGATCTGTAGTGCTGTTTGACAGGGTGATATAGATGATAGCATTTTCACGTCTGTAGACTGAGCACCTTTTTTAAATTCAGTACACTGTTGTGAAAGATTGGTTGTGTAATGACTAATTGAGCAACAGCTTTGAGTTGGATGCAATTAAATGCTTCACTTAAAGCAAAGTAAAGCTGTTAAATGTTAAAAATTATGAAAATATTTTGCGAAAATAACGATTGACCAGTAATAGTTATAATGTGGTAACAAAGGATAAGCTGTATTAGCTATGTTGCAAACTAAACATGTTACCATTTGTTTCCTCTTGTCAGCCCGCTGCATCCTCTTCCTAATCATCTGGCTGGTGACCGGTGGGCGCCATCACTTCTGGTTCCTCCCCAACCTGACAGCAGATGTTGGTTTCATCGACTCGTTCAGGCCACTCTACACTCACGAGTACAAAGGACCTCGAACCAACGACAAGAAGGGCTCCGACAAGACTGATGAGAAGGACAGTGGCGCCTCCTCTAAAGCTCAGAAGTCAGACAGCGATGAGAAGTCAGACAGCGAGAAGAAGGATGCTGATGACGAGGAAGATGACGAAGAGGAGGAGAGCAAAGAGGCAGGGCGAGAGGAGAGCCAAGAAGCCGAGGGGGAAGGAACGGAGGAGCGCCACTCGGACACAGACAGCGACCGCCGAGAAGACGAAGGCTCGCAGCACAGCAACGGAAACGACTTTGAGATGATCACCAGGGAGGAGCTGGAGCAGCACACAGAGGAAGAGGAGGAAGAGGAGGATGAGGAGGAGCAAGGGGAGGAAGATGGGGAGACGCAAGTAAGGAAAGAAGGGGATGGGAGTGAGACTAAACCCCAGACTGCTGAAACATAAACTTCTTCCAATCCCATCACTTTCTTCTCTTTGTCCTTCCCTCCCTCCTTGCTGTGATCCCAGGACCAGATAGTCTGGCCTCTCTGAGGCCACAGAGAAGCTCCATCTCATTTTGTTGAGATCTTCCACTAAACAGTACCGGGATAGACACAAAACTGAAAGGTTAACAGCTACGACAACGGGAAAAAAAATGTTTAATAGAAGCCTTATGGTGGAACTGATTCCTCCAACCCAAACGTTATTTATGCTAGAATAAAACGTCTGCTGGACATGTTCGCCTGAGGAACCCATCAGACCAAATCAACAACTCCGATGGTAGTTTTGTTTTGTTCCCTCGTGTCATGATGTTTTCTGTCACTTCAACTCACTCTTCTATTTATGTCCGGCCATATTCATGTGGATGTTTTGTTTATGAGGTCAAATCTCTGATGAAGAGGAGCCACAATGTTTGAATAACCAGTAAGAGAAAACACGCTGGCATCCCTTGTCCTCTTTTTTTTTTTTTTTAATTGTTTTCCTTTAGAGCTCCACATTGCGGGTGTAATCACCTAAGTTGTGGAGCACGCTTCACATCCTGTTGAATGCCAGTGAGTCTGATAGCTTTCTCAGGCAGCACTTTAAGCAGAATGAGGTCAGCTGAAACCCGAACTAAGCTGGATGGACCAAATCCTGTATTCAAGTCAAAGAAAACTGAAATCAACCATATTGAGGCAGATTGAGTGTTTGGACAGCAGAGTAGTTTGGATCTTGAGGTACTAGCCATTTTTTGTCTTTTTTTTTTTAAAGGCTCATGATCATAGTGCAATCCTCCACTCAGTGCGAAATACTTCTAGTTCATGTGACTTATCTTTAAGAGTAAATATGAGCAACTGGGGCACAGCTGGCTTAGTTAATGTTCATATTCTTTTTTTTTTAATATTGTAGAATTTGCTGAACAACTAAAGTCATGAGAAATTATGTTTGAATTATTTACTATCAGAACCACATACAAGGTAAAGAAAACTCTAGTGCCAAACTGCAGATAATAAATGCAACGCATGCTTTAATACAAAAAGTGAAGTATGTGTGTGTGTGAGAGAGAGAGGGGGGGAGGGGGGATGACTTGTTAATTTGGTTATTTTGTAACTGCAGTGTCAAACTCCTCCATTCTTTAAAAAAAACTTCGCAGAATAAGCACAGCATGAGGTTGTTCATGTACAGCTAAACAAAAGATTTTTTTGGTCTCAATGAAACCATTAAGAATGTGTTTGCACTAGACTCGGTCCCATACGTGTCCCGTCTAGTCTTCGCGCAAGCCATCATGTGAAAACGGGGCGTACTTTTTGAATCTAGCTCCTCCGGCCAGCTGAAGCTGGCGGCTGTGGTCCAGTTACAGAGGTCCAAGCTGTTTCCTTCACATTATCCTCTGGCTAGAAATGTCTTAGATGCTCTTTTTTTTAGTCATAGCGAGGATTATATTTAATTGTAAAACATAGAAATGTATCATTTATATGTGAACTCTATTGATATATCAGATATATGCATACGATACTCAAACGTTTATGAAACAAGCTTCTCTTCCTACTTTTATGCTAGCAGGTGAAACGATGTTCTCCGGTGTTTTGGTTTTCTTTTGATACATCTCATGTACTCATTACAATTTGGCATTAGAAAAAACAGTGGGAATCTATTAGATATCAGGATTTTTTTTTTTACGTCTGCCATTATTTTGTGAAGTGTGATCTGGTTGGTTGTGTGCTGCCACGTCAGCATTTCTCCAACAACGGTCGGTCATTAACTTGAGCTTATAAAACCAGTGGCTTGTGTAACACTGCCACTAACCCGCCAGCTCCCACACAATCTGATTAAATATTTTAATATATTTCTACACTGCTTTTCTGTACGTTGTTCTTTTTGTTTCTCTTTAAAACAAACTCGTCCAGACTGTATTTAGTTGGTTTCTTTGGGTTTCTGTCTAAGGCGTGTAGCTCTCTCTTTCTTACATGTTGCCATGTTGTCTTCTCTCTTTTTTTGTCTTTTTCTTCCCTAAAACAGGCAAAGTGCATCTCTTGTTTCTTCAGTTGCCAGAGTTCCAGTTGTCAGACTAGAAATATTGGCATAACCATTTAACAAAAAAAAAAAAGAAAAGACTATTTTCCCAGTTGTTCTTGACTGTTGCACAGTATCGGTCTCTTGTGTATTGTAGTATTACTCTTTGCTGCTGCTTCTCATCGCACATTTCTGGGGGAAGTAAAGTGAAAATGTTGAACTTTCACGTTTTATCTCTGTATCGAGAACCGTGTCTTTTGATCACCTAGTTGTCCACATTTGGATCGATATCATTCTCAAGACCGTCTCCTGCAATATTGGAGTGTAATTTAATAAAATTGGATGTCTGGAATATAACTGTTATGTTATCATTGCAATAAAAATATATAAAGCACATGTGTTGTGATTTCTATTTTTTTTACATTATATCCTAGCTTGAGAACATGCTATTGACAGACAAAAACAGACTGACAAGCAGAAATACAGTATTTATGCTTTATTTTGTCTTTGCTACCTTCTGACAGGTTATCAGTCATGAAATTGGCAAACCTGGTTCGTGATTCTGCCTCATTTCTTCTAAATGCAGTCTGAAGCCTGAAAGGCAGCTAAAGCTACAGAACGGAGGCTCTGTATGATGCAACAATTGCTTACAAGTCTATTTGACTAAGCAATAACAATTAAGTTTTAAATTACTATCACAATCATTCCAAACTCAAGTCTTGAAAATATATAAATATCACATAAATATGACATTAAATAAAGTCAGAGAACCTTTTATGTACAAATTTACATTTGAGAGCTGAATAGAAACGGTTCACACTGCTTAATTCACCTTTAAAAGTATTTTTCTGCCAATCAATGAACAGAGTTATGCCTGTAACATACAACTTTTCCACTTATCGTGCTGCTTAAGTGATCAAAGTAAAGGAGTTTCCAGAATATTAATGAAAAGTCTGGGTGGTCATTTTGCGTTATCATGTAATCATTTGGACTTCTTTGATTCCTGGGTGGGAAACATGCATTTTTAATGGAAGCTACAGATAAAACTACAGTGTGTATACCCTGGAATGAAATGACATGATTGTCAGCTGAATTTCTTTTGGCAAGAAAAACACACGGGGAAAAACTTCAGTTTTCTGTGTCTGATGAGTCTGAGATGTCTGCGAGTCGAGCCTGCCTCTTGCGTACGTTCCAGTGCAAACACTGAGCCAGACTTTCAAACCAGTCGTACACCAGGTCATGACAACAGATAGACGGCACGGGGTAACAAGACGTAGTGATCTTAATGCTGTCAGGAGAGAAAAAAGAAAATCAATGAAAATACGAGGAAACGATCTAATAATGAAACTGAAATAGATAAGGTGAGATCATGAACTTCACCAGTCTCCATGCTGGATCTCCTGTCTCCTTCTACCGTCAAACGACACCCATGCAGTGTTTCTTGCATCGGGAGAGAGGGTGATCTGTTTCAGAGGAGATGAGGTCGGACTATGATCAGAGGCAGCTGATTTGAATCCAATTTCATATAATTTCCTGAAGAATAAGAAACTCAGAAAATAATTCAGCAGCGTTTCTATGTCTCTAACCCCACTCTTACCATAAGTTCCACTCCTGCAGGGACAACGATGGGCCTGAAGGAGAGTGAGTGTGGACAGATGGGTGTGACCATGATGGCAGGGACATTAGGGTGGATCATTGAGGCTCCTGCTGCAGCTGCATATGCTGTGCTGCCTGTGGGTGTGGACACAATCACACCTGGAGGACATTATAAACAGACGGTTATTTACATTTTTTTTTACCATATTTGTTTCAGTAGCATAAATTTGTCCTGGAAGTGAAAACAATATGGTGAAACAAGGAGGAAAAAATGGTGATTTCACATTACAGAGGTCAATCCACTCACCATCTCCCTGAACTGAGGTGATGAGACGTCCGTCAAGATACAAATCCACATTGGACAGGTAAGAGGAAGGGCCTCGATCCACAACTACCTCATTCAACACCTGTAAACACATTGACCTTAGGTTAGAGGGCCTTTACAGAGCACAGAATATCTAAATTATGTTTAGAAATACTAAAGTGGGCAATACCACAGACTCATGCAAGTTATAAATGTTACTGTGGTGCCATCTATAGGCCAGATGACAGAAATGTTCTCAAGTGTTATGTACAATACAGTCTATGTATCATATATGTGAATTTGAATCTATTGAAAAACAAAAGCCCATAGTTGGATGATTTAGATGAAATAACTATGAGTCTGATGTGGAATAACTGTACAGCCATCAATCAAAGTAAATAACTACATTCCGATACATATCAGAGCTCACTGCAGTACGTACTTCCCTCTCATAGACATAAAATCTAATCAATGCTCTCAATAAAAACAATAAATTGTCCAGCAGTCGACTCAGAATTGCTCTGAATTACAGTTTCACATCCCTGAGGGAAACTACAAGCAGACTGGCAGCATATAAATCATGTTCCCCCATTTCAGTCATACAGGATACAGCAGCGCTTAGCTGGGATGTCAGGCAGATGTTCTGACATCAGCTGAGCACATCGCAAACATCCTCCTGGATGCAGCAGACGTGACGTAATGGCAGGTCTAAACTCAGAGGGCTAGGAGTCCAGGACAATCTATCACCATCTCGTACTGATGAGAGAAAAAAACTTCAGGATGAGACAAAAAAAAGAGGGGAGAGAAGCCAGGTGTGTGTGTGTGTGTGTGAGATTCCAGCAATGAGGTATGTTGTTTAGTTACAGTGTTTCAGACTGAGAGCATCAGGAATCATTAAATAACCATTTGGCGCTGACTTCACTGTTGACGCCACTGTCTCCATGGCAACTGCCTCAACAGAACTTCACAACATCCGATGTTCTCTCCTGTATCTGCACCCAGAGCTTTATTATGACTGTCACTATGGTAACCTAGCTGATGCTCTACCACTGACCCGTACGCCATGTATGCAGAACACTTCTGGTATGAAATGGAACACACACACACACACACACACACACACACACACACACACACACACACACACACACACACACA
>JBBBVU010000008.1:20219169-20230573 GCA_037177055.1 Atherinosoma microstoma
TATTGTCAGCCACTAAACATAGTTGATGGCAAAACAATTGACAAGAACCTTGTTCCATTGGATGTATTTTTATTTTTTATCTACATTATTCAACAAATATTAAGAACAATGGAATGCGAAAAAACGCAAATCGGCCCGATATATCGGCCGGCCGATAAATCGGTCTACTATTCAGAATCAGATCAATCAAATTAAAGGCGTGTTGGTCTATGTCAACATTGCTAATGACCAACATTTTTAGGTTTGCACAAACTGATTTAGCAAAAAGTCCAAGTTTACCTTCGAACACTTTGGCCACTTCAGTCTTGTATGACTCAAACTTGAAGGGCGTCAGAAAACCCAGAGAGCCGAGATGAAACGCCATAACTGGCGGAACACTGCCCTGCAAGGAAGGAATGCCATACAATCATAAAGTGCTCAGTTAGCCATCCCAGGACATAACATGACTCTCTTAGTACACAATATGTGCATAATAATGTCAACAACTGAGACGAATTATAGAAAACCAGCAAGTGTCTTAAAATAGTAATTAACCAAACTTATGGGATTTACTGCTCTTTGAAATGGTGTTCATAAAGTAATTTCTCTGTCTTTATGTGACAACTGAAATAATTGCTTTTCAATAAAATACTGAACTGAAAAATCTTCTTTTTTCTACAGCCTGCTTTAATCAATTTATTTTTTCTCCCAGTAAAAGGAAAACATGAAATTCATAGATGCAAATATTAGGGTATTATAGAAACCCTTTTGTTTTATATGGTTATGATTAAATAATTTCTAAAAAATTAGGTTGCAAAGATCTTCAGTAAACTCATAAAAAAAACAAAAAAAACAATGATACCTGGAATAGAGAGGAGGCGTACAGCAAAGTCCCATCGCCACCCAGACAGATGATGAGATCGATACAATCAGAGATATCATCATAACCTGAAGACAAACAACATCACTGTTTTATGTAACATGCCATTTTTACTTTCAAACATTTACAATATTACAATCCATAATACCCAGGGGAGGCAATTTTTATGGCAAAAACAATCAAATATCCTTAAAGCTCTTCAGGGCAGCATCTGATACCTTTTAAGACTTGTGAGGAAACAGTCACCATATGTGTTCAGTGATTCATCCGAAATGACTGAAGAATGGCTCAGACATGTTTTCTGTCCAACAGCAAACCTCTGACTCATCCTTCAAACAGTTCTTTAAAAACAACATTCAGACTAGAGACAAATGCTCATCTAACAAGCCAATGATACACGATCAGAAAACACACTGGTCCTTCCCTCGTGTTTTTTCTGTGACAGATGGTAAAAGTAAATCAAATCTCAGAGATACACGCTGACATTTTGTCAACGTAACATTCGCCTGGCAGCTTTAGTTGCTTTGAGCTCTGGAATATTCTGATGGCAGCACTCGTATTATTTACCTTCTCTAAAGTAGGTGGATGCAGCCTACCAATATGGTTACTATGGGGTTCTGTTTATTCATCTGTGCATCTGTACTCAGTGCACTGATGCCTTCTTAATGAACACACCCTGGCAAACAAAACTTAAATCAACATAAGATAATCCATAGTTTAAGCTCACAGAATTAGTACATTTAATATAGCTGGTTACATACTTTTATATAAGAGTATTACAAGCTGTCTTTCAGTATAGATTGAATACTTTCAGCTCAAATGCTCCCTTCAGCACAGAATGAATGTAAGGCTGCAGGAGTCTCACCCTCTCTGAAGGTGCAGAGCTGATTGCGGATGGAGCCAAAGGCCTCGTCCTTTGACAGCGTAGCATCATCCGCTACCCTGCGCTCCACATACACCATCATCTGCTTCTCCTGATAAACAAAAGCATGCTTTAGTGACAACAGCCAAAACACATATATCCATATTTCAAAAGTATGCTATTTTAAAATAAAGCTGAACGTATGCCAAACATGTGCAGCTCACAATGACGGGGCTTGTGTGGAATGCAAAAATGTGGGTTCGCTGGCCAGCTTGGATCGTTTGGTTTCACAAAGACTTGTTTTAGAAACATGTGGCTGCTGCAGACCAGACTATTGCTTATTCCTCCATGTCTGAACCGCTTCCTGGATTCTTTTTGTTAAGGCTTGTTGCTCTTTGATACCATAAATGTTTCTTAGCAGGAAAAAGGGTTCAGTTACCCAGCTGTGGACAAAACCATCAGATGCTGTTTGCCCAGACGCCGAAGTCAAAAGCAGAACTACGACCTCATGGAGTCTCAAAATTATTCATATATATTTAAATTCAAATATTCTTCACTGACATTAAATCATGAATGTAGAGCATTTAAGGGGATTCATGCAATTCCTTCCTCTCAAACAATTTATTGAATCAAAAACTGAGAACAGTGGTGGGTAAACCACAACATAAAATGTCTAAATGTCTCAATAACTTGTCATGTGTTAGGTGTTGTCGTACGATGAAGAGAACTGAACCATAACTTTAAGTATTTGATTCATGGTTTGACACTTATTTTGGATTTTTCTGCAATGAGTAACGTCAACATTAAAAAGTTGGTCATGTGCATTCAAACGTTTAGAGAAAGTCAAATTAAGTTCACCTGTAAAGGTTAAAGTGCACAAGTACACTCTGACAAACAAAAAGCCAAATATCCCTAACTTTTTGTGAGTAGTGTATGTCTGGAAGTGTGAGTGTATCCATCTGTGTTGATCTCACCGCATGCAAAGAGTTTTAGGTATTCAACCAACAGAACAGGCACATATGCATACAGCCCCCCCAGAAACCTAACAGTACATAGTCCTTTAAGATGAGGCAATGTGTAAGCTGAATGCTGACTGGGTGAAAGTGAGCTTGAGACCACAATCTCTGAACACATATCTGACATTACAGCATTACATCATAAGTCCTGTTGCAGCACATTTTGTACAAGCATGTTATAACATTTCCACTAAGTCTTGTGCATGTTTTGTAGATATTGTTTATAATTCAATCATTTAATATAAAAGATAGAGTATTTATCTTCAAATCTAGTGACAATGCTCATATTTCATAGAATGTATTGTTTGTTGATCATTTAACTTGTCGGGTGACCTGTTGTGATGTAAACTTGGAGGGAATATCTCTGACTCTGGCGGCGGCCAACACCAACAGCTTTCATCAGAAAGAGGACAAAGTGCCCAAAAACTTTTTTTTCTTCTTTTTTTTTTTTAAAGTGCAGGTGAAAACTGGACATTCTTGACTATCTTAACACTTAATTTCACCCCATCACCGAGCAGATCTTTGTCCACAACTGCTGTCTTTTCTACAGAAGCCCAAAGCTAAAGGACCAACATCACCACCAACACAACTGAACCCCCACACCTCAGATTGTTTTTCTACATATTTCTCAATCTCCCCTTCCCTCCAAGTGGCAGCAAAACATTATAACATGTAGACATATATTTGTAAAACCAGCAACACAGCATTTCCAGCACCACATTCTCATCAGTCAGCATGATGTAACAAGTGCGATCAATCAATACAATATATTTAATCTTTTCCAAGTTTGGTCACACTGACCACTGCTCCAGTATAACCATAAGCCTGAGGTGGATCACAGTGTGTTTACATCTGTTTAAAAAACAGAGCTGGAGAGTTCATGTCCACACTTCCCATTAACATAATGTAACTGCAGGGCCTTCAGAGCACTGGTATACTATTAATGTTTGTGTGATTGTCAAACCATACAAAATCAATTAGATTCAGTGAAGAGAGTTCTTGTTTTGTCTCCTAAATCACTTTAACATAATGACACAGCCAGTATTTGAAATATATATTATAACAAAAGAAAAAACCTTCCAGAAGTTTCTTTTTTTTTCCCCCTTTACCTCGACTAAGAATCTGCAGAGCTCTTTAAAAGGCTCAACCAGACTCTCATCTCGGATTTTTCTGATGACGAGCACATTGACTGGGGGCTTATTCCAGGTGAGCCTCTGGCTGGCAGGGTCCTGGATGTGCCTGAGACACAAATACAGTGGAAAATATACAAACAAATGAGCAAGCAAGCACTTTAATGTGCGTAGAAACACTCATAATGACTGTCTAAAGCAGTATTCAAACACTTAAAAAGCTAAGTTAAACACTGGACAAGTTAACTTCTGACAAATAACATTGTACAGAGTTTGACTCAGTTTCCTTCAGATCCTGACACACCTTAAAAGAAAGCAAAGGCTGCAGTGACACCATAGCTTCTGAATTAAATAAAGATTGTTCACCATTCTTCAAGCAGCAGACTTAATTATTTACAGTTATAACACTATAGTGCAATAAGTAAGGGTCAAAGATGACAAAATAAACAAGACCGCTCTCTTTTTCTCTTTTACCTTTTCTCTTTTTTCTTCTTTGCGTGGGAGACGATAGGCATTGTGCAGATAAGTTTATCAGCAAAGTGATTTCAGTTTATATGCTAGGAAACTCTTTCAAACAGGGAACAGCTTGGATAAGTAGCCTGTCCACTGAGCCTTCCCATCTCATCAAAGAACCAATAACAACATGCTCATTTTATCTTATCTCACAGTTACACAAACTCTTTAGTGTCAATGTCCTAACAAGCAGTTTACACACAAACTTTGACGTATTCAGCACCCTCATGCTTACATGACAGAAGTTGGGTTGGGAAGAATACAGGCTTTGGGTCCGAAGTGAGTGGCTGGATACGGTCCATGTAAAAAGTGGGCTTTTCTGTGAGATGGGGGAAAAAAAAAAGAGTTACGACAATATCATCTCCCGTCCAGTACAGCACATTTATGACAGTGGCACAGCAGACCAGCTGGTAACCTGCAGAGCACACCTCTTAGGAGAGCTTTCCGCTGTGTCACACGACGAACCAGAGGGCTCCAAGTGCTCGTGTTGGCCTGGCAACCTTCGCCGTTCCATCTCCCACAGCAGCTGTTCATGACCATCCCCCCGACGCTGCGACCTCTTCCCCTCCCGCCGTCTCCTTGGTGACTTGGATGGCTGCTCATTGTGCTTGGACGGCCTGGCTGATTCCAACTGCTGATCAGGGGAGTCTGATGGTCTTAACATGCCTCTATCAGGCACTGCAAGGGGTCTTGGTGATTGACTTGTCTCTGAATTTTCCATTCTTTAAGAAAAAAAATTAATAAAATAAATACAACTTTGAAGTTAGAAAAGAAAGTTATGACTGCATAAATCCTAAAAAAGAAAATACTGTAGATGAAAAAATATTGATCACTTAACGAGATACGGCTGGAAACATGTTGTCTTTTATGATAATCATTAATGACTTATTCAGAAAGTTGAAATGCTAACATGCGTTCATGCCAACTTTGAAAAAATAAGCAACTTCTGCTGCTTTTCATGGCATTAAATCATTTTATATTCCAGTAATGCTCCCTGAATTGCTTATCTAACGCACAAACACTGAGAGGAGATCAAATTAGGGCGTAAAAATCACCCTGCGTGTTTTACTGTTTGTCATCTCACAGACAAAAAAGCAAATTAACTTACTACTAATATTGTTAAGTCAGTTTACTTTAAAGTGAGCTCACAGAGGATAAATATCAAATATTCAAAGCATTACTTTTGCTACTACTCAAAGTGATTGAATGACAAATTATAGGTTAATCATGAAAAATAAATTATTAAATATTCTTAGTTTCCTATAAATGTCAAATTAATATTTTTTTGTTTGTTTTCTTATAGTAGACTTCAGTTAGTTTGTTCTTTTTCCAATAGTGATTGATCTATTTCCTTCGGGATCCATAAAGTATCTATCTATCTATCTATCTATCTATCTATCTATCTATCTATCTATCTATCTATCTATCTATCTATCTATCTATCTCTATTGATCAACGAGTAAAGCGTTTCATGTCTGGCATGTTGAAAATATATTCAAAGGTCACTTTACTACTTTGAAAAAGTCCTGTATCTATTTTTTGAAAGATAAGCAAATCATTCAACTGTTAAAGAGAAATGTCTTAAACAAACAATGGATCATCTAAATAGCTGCTGATTATTTTTCCACCTGTCGGCTGAATCATTTCAGTTCTACCTTTTCCTTTTCTTTCGTATGACGAAGGGAAATTATCTGAAGGTTAATGTGGTTACTCTGTAAATTAGAAAACACACAGTACAACATACCAAGCCCAGGTCTAATATCACATCCACCGCACTGATCTTGATCCAGGTTTGATAATCAGCTATCAGACAAACAATAAACCACCTAGCTGTCAGCTGTCAGTCTTAGCACAACAGACCGTTCATTTGTTGACAGCTGGCGTTACCTAGCAATAGCTAACAAGCTAACGGGTCTGAACTGCCGTAAAACTGAATGAAATTATGTCTTAGTTTTTTTCAAAAAAAGCGAACAGGCTCATATCAACACTAGCTCACGATGGTTAAAGTATTCAGACGATACAAGACGTCTATTTAAAGAGACGCTAAAGAATTCAAGAGATTACAAAATGGTACATGACCAGAATAGTGGGGACGTTTCTACTTCAAGCTACAGTCAGCGGCAGCTCCCTTTCTGCGCGTGACCACTGCACACATAAACTACAGCGCCAATCTTGCCCCTGCAGGTCACATTCAGAACTACACTCACAGTTTGAGCTGATCATTGTTTGTGTGTTTTCTTAAAGTATATGGGTTTTATCCTTTTCAAATTATTTTCTACGTGGAAATTCCTTTATCTTTCTAATTGCTGGGTTTAATATATTTGTAGTATTCTAATGCTGTACGTATCACCGGAGCAATAAACAAATAAGAGCGTAATTTTAAAAGTCCTGGTGATCTTGTTGGCATACCTTTAAATTGTGCTGTTTGGACAAGAAGTGTTGTGTTGTGTCTGTAGATTTAGATCAGTGGCTCTCAAAATGGGGGTTGAGAGCCCCATGTGGGTCACAAGATCATTTTTAGGGGGTCACCAGATAATTGTAAAAAAAAAAAAAAATGATTGCCAACATTTATCAAATAAATTTGGGATTTGTATCAGGACTGTCAAAATTAAACCACTTATGGAGAGATAGATCTAAAATTAGCGCCATAATTTCTTAACACATTAATGCAGAAACAACAAAGTTAGTACATTTGCCATTTTAAAATCTGCATTTGGCATCATCTCAGTGAGAGAACTGATTTTGGGCAAGTCTGGGTTGTCAAAGTGGTGGACTGAAGCCACTAAAAACCACTTTATCCTCTTTATTTATGACAATTCTGATTTCTATTTTTCAAGCCTTACATTTAGAGAATGGTTACAGAATGATCTGATATATCATCCAGTTAGTCACTGTCGTGCCGGGTTGGGGATCACGAACACCAACGTATGTTATCTTGGGGGTCGTTGCTCAAAAAGCACAATAATACATTCATTTGGAGCCTTTGCTTCTCAAGGATGCTGCTATAAAGAGACAGACAGAGAGAGAGAGAGAGAGAGAAAATGAGAAAGAGATTATTAGTTAAATTCAAATAAAAAAAAGACAAGGGAAAAAATCTGATTTTTCTTGAAACTTAAGTTTCAAAATTTTCTCAAGGCTAAAACTGTAAAGTTTATGTACTAGGTAACAACCATTTAAAAGTTCACCTGAGTCCGTCATTTAAAGGTAGTCAACAGTGTTTAAGAATTGTTGATATCTAGTTCTAACGATGGTCATAATAATAATTTCAAATACCAAGCACAGTTGTAAATAGACAGTGGCCGTTAGTGACCACAATTCTTTCAGATGTACACATCTTTTCATCTGCGAGTGGACTGCAGACTGCACTAAGATAAGTATTGGAAAATTGTGTACTTTTATTAATTTATTTATTTATTGGAATGGGACCATTAAAGTTAATTTAGATGTTAAACATGTGTACTGTCTTCTTCAATATGCATTTTAAGGCGTTACTTATCCCAAAAGTTGCTCTTGCACCTATCAAACAAAGCCAGAACTGTAGTTTTAAAGCTCAGTCGGTTCTCACGTGACACACAAAGTTGTTTGTCCATTAAGAGACACAACAGTAAAAATGGTGGCTGACATATATGTGGACCCATGGCAAGTGGATATAAATGGCTCTTTTTTTTTTTTTTAAGTACAAAAGAAACATCACAGTTACTTTAGCAAAATGATTATACACCAATTGAAACAGTTTTTAATGACAGATTTTTTTGTCATTGATTTTTGACTGCACCTTTAAACAGTGAGTATGTTGATTTCCATCTTTATTAATTCAATGGTCACA
Organism: Atherinosoma microstoma; assembly: GCA_037177055.1. Lineage (NCBI taxonomy): Eukaryota > Metazoa > Chordata > Actinopteri > Atheriniformes > Atherinidae > Atherinosoma > Atherinosoma microstoma. Next base: position 20,227,376 of record JBBBVU010000008.1, read on the forward strand.
GTTTGTTAGCTGTTGGCTTTCATTACAGTCAATATTTCCACACGCTGACAGGACCACATAGAGCTTCTCTGCAATATGAGACTGCGTGTAGTTTGTGTGCCGGTTGGTTGTTTGAATGCATTGTGGTGTTAAACGAACATGAATTTCCTGGTTCACATTCAGTACAGTGTTGCCTTCATTGGTTCCACTTCCTTTTAAGAGCCACTCCTCCTAAACTTAAAGAGGATACAAAACCATCATGCTCAGCTACTTTTCAAATGAGATGGCTGCATTCAAATTTTATTTCTAAATGACATGCCTTGACCTTCAGGGGGCCAAATCTTGGCAAATTTTTCTTGCCTGTTTGCTAAAAGTCGATTTTTTTTTTCAAACAAGAAGAGGCTTCTGCAACCTTGAACAAGATGAGACAGGCGTGGAGAAACAGAGACATGCATGAATTCCATGGAGCTCAAAGGATACAAGTTAACTTTGACTTGGTGTCGTTCAGAAAACACTGATCTTCGGACGAGTTGGGTCTTCCTGTCTTTTTATCTCTTTGGATATTTTATTACATATTCTCATCGTTTCAGGATGTGGTATGTACAATGTACAAATAGGTCAACTCTTTAGTCATTCTGCACTGGGGTAAAGGTAATATCCATCACTGTATTTAAGTGTTAAAGGAATGAAAGCAGTGAGGTAGCGGCACAAGGAAATTTAAACCTGTTTTCTTGTGTTAATATTTGATCAGTGTCCAATTCATATCAAACCAGGAAGATAAACTTACTATGGACTCCGTATAGATGCTGTAGTATGAATGCAGATTCAATTAAAGCTTACAATAAGAGAAACTAAATTATTGCTTTAAAAGGCTAACTTATAACTGTACACACAAAGGGTAATTGACCTATAAGGTCCTGGACAGTTTGTACTTTAAAGCGCACTCTTCAGAGGAAAAGAATAAAGTGAGACTGAACCCAGCCTTAATGAGAGGGTTGCTTCCTACACCATCAAAGGTTTATGAAGAGGAAAATCTAGATGATAAGGTGCACTAGGTTTTATACTTTCCTTAGACACAGCCTTGGTTACCGTGGTAACAGACTGCACATGAGGTCAACTGAAGCTGAAGCTCCTGATACAGTGACTATCAGAGGGGGACAGGATGGGGGAGGATTAGGGTCATCTTGACCTAACACATACAAATCGTCCAAAAATGATTGTTTTCCTCAACAGAAATGTCTCAAGATTTTTAGCCAGTTATAAGCACTCAAAATTAATAGAAAAATACACTCATTGAAAAGTGAGTGGTTTTTATTTCTTCATTTTTTATATATTCTAAAAAGTCACTACTTGGATATGGGCAGAGGGATAAGCTCCAACCCACTCAACAATGATGACCCTGTATTGAAATATGTAGGTGTAGAGAAATGGATGTTTGATGAGATATGATGACATTTCCAGTTTTGTTGAATAACCTGATAAAACTCCTCGCAGCATTTTTTTTATTCTTAAGCCAATTTAACATCAATGCATTCTAATCATCATCTCATAAAGTATAGATGTTGTGCTCTTCGAAACCATGAATCATTCAGTGAAAAGCATAAAGGGTTAATGTTTAGCCATTTCATACTTTGGGATTTTCCTTTTTCCTTCTCTCTATAGTTATAAAGCTAAAAGTCTACAGTGAAGGGAGTTCTTTTTTTTCACAGGAGATTCTGCTCCTGAAATGTTAAAAACACCCTATTTATATTCCAGGTGTGGTCTTTCTTGTAGGCCAGTCAGCTTTGAGCCGACTTTCGTAAGCAATCAGAGGAATTAAGTTAACTGCACTAAATCTTGCCTTGAAAGAAGTGTTGTACCAACAGTAGTTCCTGTCTTTATATTGGTGGAAGACTGTTGAGCTGGACCTGCCGTGCTGTGTATGAAATCCTTGCTCAGCAAAAGGTAAAAAAAAATTTGATATTATTATCACTATTTAATTGAATTATAGATAGCATAAGTGACACAGTGTTCCTGTTTTAGGACCTGGACAGTGCTGTTTTGCCTACAAGAAAGAGCACATATGGTAAAAACCTCGATATAAAAGCCTCAACCTCTTTAAAATACCCAAATCCATGTTTATGTCAGCCTATGTGAGCCTGTGCTTACAAATTCACACTAAATCTCAATTGCAACAGTCAGTTGACAAAACCATAGATGTGGCTTCCTGGAAGGGGATGCATTCAAGGTCCTACACGTTTAACAGGTTTCCTACTTTTTTTCAGACCCCACCTTTAGCAAAAAGGCAAGCATCAACGCGTTTCACCATATTTGACTAATGAGCCAACAACTATAAAACTGACAGGCATTGAGGAAGTAAATTTGACCCCAGTTTAGTCATTTTCAAACCAGAGGTGACTTAAATTTGGACAAGAGAGTAGAACCACAAAGCCTGGAAACTTGACTGGACCCAAACATGTCACTTTAAGGACAAACATCTAATTGTGGAATTAGATTTGATTAATTTGTTGATTCAAAATTTGTTTATGTTTTGAATAAGAGGCCAAGATACTTTGGAGGTAGTAGGTACCATTCAGAGGTATTGTACCTTCAGGAATTTTCTTGTTGATCCCTTTTTCTGCACATTTTAGATTTTCATTTCTTATTTATTTTATTTTAAAAGGGACAATGCATATTGATGGACATACAAATGTAAATATGCCAGAATCAGCCAAAGGTTAAATTCCATCTGCAGTCCCAAGCAGATCAAGAAAATATAAAATCAGTGTAAAGCATTACAAACAGAGAATCAAAGATAAAAATCCTCCATAATTTTTTTAACATGATTTTTAAACAATAATGTTGAGTCCAAGGTAACAACCAAGATACTTAAATTTGTCTACTATCTGTAGCTCCTCTCCTTTGAAAAATGCATTTGGTTTTTACCTTGTTGTTGGGCGTTTTGAAAATATCATGCAAACAGTTTTCTTTGAATCTAATAAAAGGCACAAGTTACTGAGCCATTCGTCAACATAGGTCATTGCTGAAGTCAGCTTTTCTGAAACGTTTGCATCAGACTTAGCCTCAGTAAAGATGACTGCATCATCAGCATAAAACTGGGTATGATGTGTTGGAAAATATTTGGTAAGTCGTTAATATATAATGGCCCTGTGATAGACTGGCGACCTGTCCAGGGTGTACCCTGCCTCTCGCCTGATAATTGCTGGGATAGGCTCCAGC
>JBBBVU010000008.1:20230673-20245277 GCA_037177055.1 Atherinosoma microstoma
ATTGCTGGGATAGGCTCCAGCCCACCCGCGACCCTGCATGGATTAAGCGGTACAGAAAATGGATGGATGGATGGTTAATATATAATGAGAATATTATGGGTCCAAGTATGGAGCCCTGAGGAACTAAACCTGGCAGTCTAAAAAAGGAAGATTAAATGCGAATGGCTGTCACACAATGAGTTTGGTTCGACAAGTATGATCCCATCCAGAAAATGGCTTGATCTGAAAAATTTAATTTGTTCAGCCTAGACAATAGAATTCGGTGGTCAACCGCATCAAATGCCCTCTTTAAATCAAGAAAGATGGCCCCAACAACAAGGCAACTTTCCAAATCATGTTTAACTTTTTTAAAAAGAGGTTTATTGCTGTTTCTGTTGAATGTTGGGCACAAAAAACAAATTGCATGGGTGGCAGGGGTGTGTGACCCTTGTTTAAATGAGATGTCAATTGTTTAGCAACTCTTTTTTCAATCATTTTTGAAACAGTGAGCAATAAACTGATTGGTCGATCATTTCTTACATCACCCTTGTTCCAAGACCTAAAAACTGGAGTAATTGTAGCGACTTTCCATACTGTTGGCACAATAGAATCCCTAATTGAGAGATTAATCATATGAGTGACTGGATATACCAGAACATCTTTGTGAGCCTTTATAAAATTGGTATCTATCCCATATACATCTTTAGTTTTAGAATTTTGCAAAACTTTTATTATAGAGTCTTCTTTCTCGTTAATTTATGCTATTGTATAAATAGGCAATGACTCATTCACCGGATAGGTGACATTTTCGTATGACGGAAAAAGTTGTGAAATTTTAGAGACTGAATCCTTAAAGAAATTATTGAATTCAGTTGCCACAATCTGTAGCTAGTTCATTGTCTTTATCTGTCCCTCTTCCAATAATCTTATTAATGGTTTGGTTTGCCATCACCATTAGCAGACTCAATAACTCTCAATAAAATTTTCTTTAGCTTTGCGCATTACTTGAATTACTTTGTTTTTTGCTGAAGTAAAAAGTTGGTTATGTGAAGCAAGTCCAGTTTTGAGGGATTTTTTAAGTAACAAATCCCTGGTCTTCATTAGTTTTCTGCACTCTTCATTAAGCCATGGTAGGTCTCCTTTATTTGTTTTATTCTTCTTTCTCCTCTATGTAAAGGAAGCGATGACCCTAATGATCTTGGAGTTGAAAGTAATATAGTTCGTTAAGATATCCATGTCCTTCAAGGTGCTTGCCAAATTTTGAAGTTGATTTTTTTGGGGACAATATTATAAAATGAAGAGCTCTGGTCAGATGTACAGGACCTTTTAAAATGCATTTTAGTTAGTTGTAAAAAAAAAGAAAAAAAGATGGCATTATGGTCAGAGAGACCACTTAAAAAGTTGTATGTTTTTACAATTCGTTCAGCTTTATGTGTAAATAGTTGTAGATCTATTTTGGTTTTAGATTGATTAGTCACACGAGTTGGCTTTCTGACTAATTGTACCATGTTAAAAAGGTCAGTTATCTGTTTCAAAGTTTTCCTGTCTCTCTTATTGTCCCAGTTAATATTAAAATCTCCAATTAAGATGACCTTTTTCTTTACTAGGACAGCAAGACTTCAAAAGTAATTTCAACTGATCATAAAATTCTGTATTAGCTGAGGGTCTTCGATAGATGCAAATAACCTTAAAGCTCATTTCCTTAGAGAGCTCTATATTTACTCTGACACATTCCAGTGTAATTTCTTCAGGCCATTTAATCTGTGAACATTTAAGACCATCTCTTACATAGATCACAACCCCCCCTCCTCTTCCTTGATGGCTCTCTTTTCTAAATACATTGTAACCTGTCATATCAATGGTAGCTCCAGGTGAAGAGCTCGACAACCAGGTTTCTGTAATCCCCATAAAATCAAAATTAGATCGAATCAACAAATGCTCCATTTGTTCTCGTTTTGGAATTATGCTTCAAATATTCAAGTGTCCGCCCAGTAGACCTTTGGGTTTAAGATGTGGGTCCCAGATAGTCCTTGCTTGGTTAAGCGTCTGAAAAGATTTTTGTGAACGATGTTTTTTCATAATTGGATTATGTTCTTTAGTGAGTTTTTCATATTTTAAATTGGCATTTACACAGTGAGAAGGTGGTTTGGTCCTGACCACCACTGACTTGTTCCTCTGTACTGCTGTTTAGGGAAGTTAAATCTGTGATTTATTTCAAGTTAAATCGTTTTATCCCACCTCATGTCATTGATTTGCTTTGTTGTGTTTCCATCTTAATTCTGCTGCCCTGAAATGGTCACAAAAATCAACTGTTAAAGATGAAATGATGTGTGTTGCTGCATGATGATGAATATTTAATGTTACAGAGTAAAGCTCAGCATTTTTAGTTAAGTGGAGGCTAAATTTGAATCATGTGTGTTTTGCTTTTACAGTTTCAACAGTGTCTCTTGAGTGGCTCGCTGCTCCTGGTGTCCTGCTGAAAATCTCCTCCAGCATACTAATCATGTATGTCTCCATCACCTCCATCCTGCTGGCCCTGGGAGGAAAATGTCTGCTCAACTGGGTCCTGGTGTTTTTGCAGAAGCAGCATGCCGGCAGAAGCTTTCTGGGAGTTTTCAGCGTTTTTCTGGCTGTCTTCGACGCGGCCCTGACCCTCACTGTCACCACCATTCACATCTGCAGTGATGGATTCATCATTGTCTTTGGTTACCTGCTGACCAGCTACCATATATGTTTGCTGACTCAAATCATGGGACAAGTCCACAGAGTGCTGCAGTGGCCCGTTGTAATCCTAGCTGCTTTGGACTGTTTCTGTACTGTGATCCAGAGATTGGATGCTGCCACTCTCAGGGCAAAATGTCTCGTCTATTTATCTGTGACTGCCTTCCTGTGGTGCCTCGCTGCTCTTTATGTCTTCCTGCTGTCTGACTTCATTCCCATCTTGGAGGATGTTTCCTACCACCACATAGACAGGTGCTGGGTCTTCCCCTCCTCTCAGATCCTACATATCGCCCTGCTGCTGCTCTTCATTCTGGGCTGCGCTGCACTGCATGCTGGGCGTCCTACGATGCTCAGCCACCACATTCATCTGCCATCACTACACAACCATCTTAATAAACTAACTATAGACCAAAGTCAAACTCACTCCCGGAAACGTTTTGTTCAACAAGCCCTGTGTACATTTCTCCACACTTGGACCCTCTTCCTGGTTTTCCTGGCTGTGCTCCTCCTTCTGCCTGTGGGAATACCCTCATACCTGGACCTGAATGTGGCCTGGCTCTGCTTCCTCAACAGCCTTTTGATCGCACTTGTTTTATGTGCAGTCTGTCCAGCCTCACAGCTATCGCAGGGATTGGTAGAAGTTCTTCCCGACAGCTTCTGTGAGTGGAAAATTTAGTTAAGTTAATTTTAGACTGACTGCTGAGGACAAAAATCAATGCAGGACACAAGTAAGAGAAACTTCCTGCAGCTAAATGGCTCAAAAACACAAGCACATCACCCCCATCCTCCGCTCTGTGCTCTGGCTCCCCGTTCACTTCCGCATAGCATACAAAGTCCTCCTGCACGGTGCGGCCCCCACTTACCTCAACGAACTGCTCACACCCAACACCTCAACTCGGACCGGTCAGGCCAACAGCACCGACTGCTCCCGGCCAGGACACGGCTCAAAACGATGGGAGACAGGGCCTTTGAAGCCGCTGCTCCCCCCCTGTGGAACGCTCTCCCGGACCACCTTAGGGCCCCACAGACGGTGGACTCTTTTAAGAAAGGACTAAAAATCTTCCTTTTTAGAAAAGCTTTAAATTGTTCATTTCTTTATTTTATTGTTGTTTGCTGTTGTTGTTGTTGCTGCTGCTGTTTTTATTCTGCTCATCGTAGCACTTTGAGATTTGCAATCAAATGTAAAGTGCATTATAAATTAAATGTATTATTAATAATAATAATAATAATAATAATAATAATAATAATAATAATAATAATAATAATAATAATAATAATAATAATAATAATGAGAGTGCCTTGATCATGAAATACAGTCTTGTTCAAAACTCTTGAGCAATTATTCTATTTTTATCATATCTGTTAATGTATTTATTTATTCACTATAATACCAGAAAGCTGGTTACTACTGTCATCTCACAACAAGATGATTCATGGCTTAAACCTTGTCTAGGACCTTTTTGTGTAGTACTTGTGGGTTCTCTCTGGGCACCTTGGTATTTTTCTACTTTCCTGAAACATGTCAGGTTAATCAATTATAAATTCATAAAAAGGTTTGATGGACCAGCATGTATTTTGCCTGATAGATGGTGACATAGGCTCTGTCTCTGCTGCAACCCTAAGTTGGACTAAGTGGGTATATAAATGCATTTTGCCAGGAAAAGTGGAAAATGGCTCAGTGACTCATTGAAATGTGTGCAAACATCAATAGAAATACATTATTCAAAGCAATAACAAATGCTTCTTTATTGTCATAATGCATACACATAGTAAAACCTTTATTTGGTAGTTCTCAGCATCAGAAGAAAGCACGGAAACTTGAAAATACATAAACCCACTATAAACAGCCTATTTACACATAATGTCTGTTTAATTGTAATGAGCTTGAAAGTCAATATTTGGTGTATTTATTCTTCAACACAGTGTAAACACCTCTAAGACAAGTTTTCCTGTGATTCCCTAAAGTAGTCTTCAGGAACAGATCTCCAGGTTCTTCAAGAACATTGCAACACTTTTCTCTTCCTTTTGTTTCATTTTCTGTCGAGATGATCCCACACTGCTTCAATAATGTTGGGGAGGATTCATCCAATTCTCTGTCCACTTAGTGTCGTTCAGCATGACTCAGCATTTTTTCTCCCTGTTTTCCTTCCTTAAGCATGGCTTCTTGATAGCAACTCTTCCATGGAGACAGAAGATGGATCAACACCAGGTGCAGATATGTCTCCAAGGTTCTGTGTCGGGTGTTTGCTGGATGTTTTTCTCTGAAAGACATCACTTATGTGCAGACCTTCAGAAAGCCTGGGGAACTACTGCTTAAGAATTCTTTAAAAGATTACACGTTTGCTGGTGTTGCGATTTAAGTTAAAGTATGATTACAACGCAGTGATGGCATCTAGTAGGAATCATGCATAACAGAGATAAAGAACTAATTCAGAACCACATGTGTAGATTTCCAGTCTGATTTCTTCCACCTTCTGAGAGGGTTCATGCAGGGAAATTGCTCTCTAATTAATGTTGAAACATCTTCCAGCACAGAAAAGTTCATTTATGTAGGAGTAATCAAAAATTTTTCAAAATCTAAAAAAGGTGCCATCTGTGAGTAAAATTACAAGTATAATAGACTTAACTTAAAAGTAGGTACCACTTCTCTTATACCTATTAGGAATAAGGTGTTTTTCTCCCGTTGCATCCATCTGTTGCAGGTCTGTGTGCGTTTAATCGAAAATTTTCCATTGAGCAAGAAAGGTTTGAGTCATCTCCAGAAGTCAAATCTTACTATTTTCTGTACATTACAAAAATGGGTGCAGCTGTGAAATTTGGAGAATATTTTGTTGAAGATCTCACATTTTAATTCTTCCATTTTCAGTTAACTATTGTGATTTGCCTTCTACTATTATTTCATTTCTCTTTCATTCTTTTTATTTTTTTGAAGCATGATACATTTTCTTACTGACTTAAATTATGGATAAATGTCAAATATGTGCTTTCCAAAGTTCCAAAGTCAATGAGTGATCGATAAGTGAAGTAAATGAGAACAATCAGTAACAAGAAAAACTTAAGACAACACCGGTTTTGACACTACAGAACTTTACTTGAATTTGATCCAAGTTTCTTTTCTATACAGGGTTTATTTACAAGATCTGAAATCTGGGAAGGAAAAAAAAAAAAAGACAGAAATAAACAAACACTAGATACAACTGAGGTATCAGCTAAAAGCATTTACAGGTATGTCATTTACTAGTAAATAATGATGATCAACAGTTAGAGATGCAGTGTCCTCTGCTTAAAAAACATCTTATATCACAACATGAGGTAGGAGAACATTGTCTCTATTCATGCAAGAACAAAAGTCTCATCACACTTTTAGTATTGGCAACATAGTATGCAATGGTCATATACAGACACTGCGTTTCATGACTCATGATCAAGGGGGGTTCTTTTTAGCAACTTAATTTCTCCATCTTTTACAGGATGTATAGAAATTGAAATATGGTTCTGGTAGGAACCAGTGATCAGTGTGATAGTCGCCACTGCAGCTCTACTTCTAAGAATATTTAGTGGCTGAAAATTGCGCACCTGACCACAAAGCAACGCTCAAAATAAAAGTTAGTTGTTTGATTCTTTTTGTTGTTGTTGTTGCATATCTAAATCTCTTACATGTTCACATGGTAAAACTCGGCTCCTTCGCTTTGTTTCAGTCAGTTGGGCAAAATTCACACCTGTAAAAATTCTGTACAAATCATATCAAGTTCTCATAACACCCCAAAAAGCGAAAGAAAAAGGGCCCAGCATGCTGTGTTATACGGATTATTCTCTCCTATCAGTTAGTCCTTTTCTCATCACTGATGTACACTTAAAAGGCAAAACAGCGCCCCCTTGTGTATAAAATGCAAACTACTCTGAATATAAAAAAAGAGCAGACTTCAGATTTCTGTTTAGACGTCTGCTCATGTGTTCAATCAAAAGACTATTTCAGGTTTCTCTTTTGCCACAGAGGTAAATAAGTTAGTAAGAAATAATACTGATTATAATCTGAGTGACCACCGACGAGGATATTCATAATGGTTTAAATGAGAAAACGCAACCGCACATCCAAAGCAACATGAGCAGGTTTTTCTTCGTTCCCATTTTAAATCCACCATGCTTCAGATGATCGCTCACAATTTCTAATCAAATTAGGCGACAATTTACAATCTTCATAATCTTATTCTGAGTTTCTAAGCAGCCAGCCTCTCAGCCATGAAGGATATAAAACTTGCTCGTGTTCAATATTCATGCATATGAGCCTTCTTAATGAGGAGGGAAACCCTTAGTCTTTCCTTTTTTTTTTAACAATAAAAAGATTGACGCAGTGGCCCGGTGACAAAATGTAAGGGCAGCAAAACATGCAAAAAGAAAAAAAATCATAATGAAATAAAATAAAAATCTTTTTTTGTTTGTTTTCTTTCTTTCTTTTTCCTTTAAAAATTTGCAATTTAGCTCAGGAGATGAGGGTCAACAAAGAGCAAAATATAAGCTTATGTTACACATTGAAACAGTTTGTTTAGATGAAATCCACAAAAACAATTGCATCAGTTCAGAAGGGGGTAGAAGTGTGTAACAAAGTATTGTTTTCCTATTTTGCTGTTGTCCTGCTTTATATCTGAGTAAATCATGCACTTCGCTCCCCCTGCATCCACTCAACAAAAGTCAAGTTTCCATATATGCAAAGATTATTTGTTTATAAAAGAAAACAAAAACATTTAGGCCGACTTAAGCCTTAGTTCTGGTCCAAATGATATAACCTTCTGAAGATTATTTATATAAGAACAGTTAATATATTAATGACTACTGTATTTACAATGTGAATATAAATCTTTCGTTAATATGTTAAATATTTTCTTTCGATATTTCAATAAAGGTTTAAATGGAACAACAGTAAAGTGTACATTTGTGGCATGGGTTTGCTTTAACCTGCACCTGCTTTCATGACAGTCAACAAACCAGAACTGTACTCTGCCCGCTCTATAAGCTCTGATATTGTAAAGGGAAGCTGTGTAAGAAAATCTGCATCGAACAGGATGGAGCACAGTGGAATGTCTATCAATTTGCATTAATAGCAGATGCATAAAAAAAAGCTCAGTTTAGCTGAGGCCGATCCCATTACACAGTTATTTACACACACACACGCGCACACACTCGCTCAAAGGGATCTTCTTAGTGGCAATAAAAAGCGCTTTTGCCTGGCAACTGACACAATAAAAGTTTTCTTCCTCTGCCTGGATGTCTGCACGCTCTCATGGGCATCTACAAAACCCAGCTGATGTGGCGCTGGAGATCGGTGGACGGGCATGAGGGAGGTTTCTGGGAGCTGGGAGATCCAGTACAGTGTCGCCCGAGAGTGGGCAGAGGGCCCCAGACGGCAGCAGCTGCCCTCATTCTGGCAGTACAAAACAAAAAAAAGAAAAAAAGAAGGGTTCCCTCGGTACCCCTGGTGTCCGGGGCCACCCAGCCTGCTGTACGGGGAGGAGGGAGTGCACCAGTCCTCTGAGCGCTCCCCTGTCTTCCTCTCTTCCCTGTTGTTTGTTCAGTCAGGCAGATCAACTGGAAAGAGGGCCCACACTATCCTGGACTAACTGCTTTCACCTGCGACCCACATTCTTAAATGACATTCTGACAAACGGGGTGGGGGTGGGGTGGTCTGTTAACAAGGAAATTAAAATTATACAAAAAAAAAAAAAGAAGAAGCCAGAAAGCATGGACAGACTGCAGCTTTGATCATCTGCTGGGAACTCTGTGGCCATTGTTCTGCATGAATGCCTGCACTGCACTGACACACTCTAGTGTGTGCAGTCATGTGAGGATGTAGTATATATTATTATGGTAACACGCTGCCGCTACCACACATACACACACATACATGTGAGACTCAGCCTTTTCTTCTTTTTCAGAAAAGCTACACCTGTGTCCAGACACATTTCTCTCCCAGAGGATTGTGAAGGAAGAGAGCACGGTAAGCAGAGAAACACCGCTATGGAGCTCCTTCAAGCCGAGCCAGAGAGGAGCTCAGTGTTTTCCTGTCTTCCACAAAGCAGGTATGGTGGGAAAAGGGAGGGGAGGGTTTGAGGAGACACTAAGCAGAGTCCAGGTGCTGCCCAGCAGAGAGAAGAGGAAACCAGTCTGTGATCCAGGCCAGAATATTTCATAGCTAGCTACCTTGTAGGGCGTCACACTCAAAAAACAGTCACTTCAAGTTTGTAAATTTTCATGAGGTTTTACGACATCTGCAAATGTCTTCTTTTGTACAGTAAAGGTCTCTCTCCTCCATAAAGCCTTGATTTTTTTTCAACATATACTTTTATTTTTTGTGTATAAGTAGTCCAAAACAGGAAAAAAAAAATCTGTTCAGTTTCCTGTACTCGCTGGTACTGTGAGTGTTTGGGCTTCATGTATACAGAGACAGAGGAGCCGGGCAGCATGAAGTGTCTGTGGGCACCGGCTGCTGTGCCAGCTAGTAGCATGAAGTGTTGTCAGTGAAGAGTGGATAGTCCAAAATCAAGTTATTAGTTCCAGGAACCAGAGAGCAGGAAGGAACATGAGAGGAAAGTCACTCGAGATGCAGAGATAGAAATGGGTTGAGTTGGTCTCGACATGACCATCCTCCTGTCTGTAAAGCAGCTGTGTTTGTTCAGTAAAATCCATAAATTAATTCAAACATACATGCCCAAACATTTTTAAATACTGTTTTAAAGATAAGAGAGGGAATCCGAAATAAAAACTAAACTAAAAAAAAAAAACAAGACAAAACTTGTAAGTCATGTTAAATTATAAAAAAACAAAAGTCAGTCCTACACTGAGATAAAAGGGGAAGAAGGGGAGCTGCACAACTCAGAAAAACAGCCTGAGGAGATGAAGCTCCGTTCTGCTTCGGGCTGATTTGTGTCTGTAGAGTTGGCGGGTGACTGAAGAGGAATGAGGGAGGGTGACGCTGGGAGGGAAGGAGGGAGGGCGACGCCTGGAGGGATTGCAGTTACTTTTGGCCAGCCACTGGGGCCTCAGACATGGAGGAAGAGCAGGGTGGGGAGTGGGCATTCAGGGGTCCAGTGGAGGGGGTGAGAGGAGGAGAGGGGCTGCCTCCCATCGTGCCAGACTGGGCCATCTGCTGCTTGAGCTGAGCAATCGTGCGCTCTAGCTTCTCTCGCGCCTGCCGCTCCCTGCGCAGCTCCTCCTGCAGCTCTTGCCGGTCGGCCTCCGCCCGCTCCAGCCTCTGGCGCAGCTCCGACAACTGGGAGGAGAAACAGACAGGAGGCAACGTGATGACTTCATCAGATCAGAAATCAGATAGCTGGTTGTTTTCCGGAAATATGTTAAAAGTCATGATCAGGTACTCAGAATACATTACTTATGTTATCAGTTTAGTTTAGTTTTTTTTAATTATAAGAAAATATGAATTTATCTCGTAACCACACAAACATACAAGCATCTCTGCTAGCTGGCAGAGAACTGACGTTTTCTGCCAGTGGAAGCAAGGCAGGAAGAACCTCAATGACAGACAGGAGCAGATACCGCAGCCCTGAGCTCAGGCCAACATAACACATTTTATCTCAAGATAAAGACTGGTGGAAACCCAAACAAAAGATTCTGACTGAGTGTTTTTACATTCTTACACAGCACTCATCCAGGGTATAATTGTCTGTATTTGCTAGGAGTGTCACGATTTCGTTTTTTTTAAAGTTAACAAGATTGTTAACTTTATATTATAAATAATTTTCTAAAATTTGACTATTAGTGACTAATGTGAGACATTACACAAGAATGGAAATTGCATCACTTATATGTCACCCATCTTTTGAAATAAGATTTACTGTACAAAATTTAATGAATAAATCTAATGATCGTAGACTAAACTACTCTTAAAATGGTATAGGCCTATGTGTTGTAAGAAAAAAAATAAATAAATCAAGAATCGAATCGTGACCCTAAAATCAAAAATAAAATCGAATCGAGGATTTGGAGAATCGTGACACTCCTAGTATTTGCCATATCTAAAAGAAAGTGGGAAAACAATTAACTATTCAACTAAGTATTTATATGTCAAGCTCTGTGATTTACTTTATCTTTCCTTAGTCACTGAGATCCACCCTGAATCCATCCCCTCACTGCTCATACCTGTGCAGTGTAGTGGGCCTCTTGTTGGCCTTGAGCCCCTGGCTCGCAGGCGCAGGCCTGTTGTCGAAGTTGCTCTAGACGGGTCTCCAGCTCCAGCTGCTCCTGGCGGGCCTGGCTGAGCTGCCGAGCCTGTTCGCTGTGCACCGCCTCCAGCTCGCTGCGCAGCTCTCGCTGCTCGGCGCTCAGCTCCCGAAGCCTCGCTGCTTCACCCCCACGCAACGCCTCCAGTTCCTGGAGACACAGAGACTAAAAGTCAAGGAAAATAACAATCATAATAATGTGACCCATGTAAGAAAAACTGCTTTACATTACAGTCAATCCACAAGGTCTTTTAGTTGATAGCAGAAGCTCATACTGCTTATCCGACCCTACTGCCTAAATCTCTGACACATATTTGTACATATTTAGTGGAAGTCTGAGATGTAGCAGAGGGCAAAAAAGATGAAAGTGAAATGAAGTTTTGCGTCTATTTAAAAATAGCACAAATTTTCTATTAGAATTTGAAGAGAATAATAATGTGAAATGAGATGTTCTCTATCAGTGAGCTTCAATACAGAAACATAATTCAGCAGCTGTGAACATCACGGTAATATAGTTCAATACTATTTCCATATGTGCAAATTGAGATTTAACTCGTGGGCTTTAATAATGTCTTCGATTAGTGAAACTATGATTTATATGTTCTGCTGACTTGGAATATAAATGGGAGACGGATCTGATTTCAGCATGTTTCATGTGATGTGGGGGAGAGGGGGAATTGAGGGGTCAGTGGAAGGCGAGCATCACCTCCACCTCTACGTCAAGGACACTTTTAATAGGCGGGAACAGTAACGTTATCTCAGACTCATTTATCTTGGGCTTTGTGCCTTGTGACCAGCGGCTCACCATTTCCAGCTGCAGCTGCTTGTGCAGGGTGGAGTTGAGCTTGTCCTGCTGCCTGCTGTACATCTGCATGATCTCCTCAACAATCCTGTCCTTGTCGTCCTCCAGCCCCCCCACCACTACTGCATCGTCGCTCGTGGCAGAGCTCATGTCCTTAGCAGCTACTTCCGTTACCGATGACAACGACGACGCAAAAGGAGGAGGGGTGTGGGAGGGGATGTGGGTGGCTTTATTGCAGCCTGGGCTGCTTGTCTCCATGGAAACTGGCTGGGTTTGGCAATCCCGCTCGGTGGCTGAGGTAGCAGCAACGGCACATTGGGATTTGGCCTCCTCGGCGCCAGCAGTGACGGGAGGCGACGCGTGAAGATCTGAGGAGGAAAGGGAGAGGAGGATGAAGGAGGGAAAAAAAAAAACAGAAAGAAGAGGAGGTGGTTGAAAGACAGGAAGTGCGAGCCATGCTGGTGCACACTCCCGCCCACACTTAGTAACACCCTCACACAACCTCATAAAAGCTCACACTTCTTCCACAACGAACACGCACACATGCGCGAGTACGGCATGGCAACAGCCGAGGAACCAAACACTCGCCCACAAATTCTCTGTGTGTTTGCCCTCAGACTCACAAAAAAAGAATAAAAGGCCTTGTGTAGGAGCGCTGCGCCGCTCTGTGCAAACTCTGGTTAAACTCTGGTTTGTTCCCTCGCTGTGTCCTTTAAGGTGTGCATCATAGGAAATAATAGGTAGGAGGGTAATTGTGGTAATATCAACATCAAAAGTGATTCTGAGCATTAAGCTTAAATTAAATCATCTGTTCAAAAACATTCCTCATCCAGTCACTGAAAAGGAGTCACTACATGTTGGGTTTTACCCAATAGTACAACTAACCTACAAATGAAACATAACTGAAATGATTGACAGTCATTTTCAGACTTACCATATTATTTAGAGTTGTTTTTAGAAGCTATTTAAGCTAACTGCATCAAGTTAAAAACATTTTAGATCCCAATTCCTGTCTCTAAATTTAATATGCTGGCTGTGATTAAAGCTAAATGTTTTGTTGTAACAGGTAAGTGTGCTCTAAGAGACAGAGAAAAGAAGATTGCTCAGAAATAAGCTGGAGAGAGGGAGAATGGGAAAGGGGGAGAGCTTGCAATGAGGAGGGAAAAAGAAGAGGAGTGGGTGGAAGGGTTGACAGCAGACTGAGAGGGAGGCAGAGATGAAGGGAAAGAGATGAAAGAGACAAGGATGGATGGGTGAAAGAGGAAGTAGGGGAACAGACGGAGAGCCGACTCAGAGAGGATGTGGAGCTGACTGCCAGGAGAGATGGAGGGAAGGCAGACAGATTGGTTGGAGAGGAGAAAGGGGAACAGGACGCCTGAGAGATATGAGAGAGAGAGAGAGACAGACAGAGACAGAGAGAGAGAGGGGGGGCAGCCTGACAGTCAGATGTCGCGTTAATAATGGTGGACAGAAACCATTCCCATGATTCATCCTCTCTTTCTCCATGTGTATACACACACACAGAAAACACAGAGAGGAGGTCACTGCCATTTAACCCCTCTTGTTCATCTACAGTCAGGTACCCTCAGTTGTAATGTGAAGGTCAGTGGATGATTACATGCATCGCTGCAGGCTACAAAGTGTGGGTTTGGTGCTGTAAGTTTATAGTAAAGCATGTGTTGGCTCTGAGTGAGATGCACAAACCTACTCTGCCAATCATTTATGCTTATGTTGCATGGCGACTGCTGCAGCTGGCTGTATCGATGTCAAGTATTTATAGGCAGACATGCATCAGACTGTGTCTGATGTGTATACACACGAGTGTTAATCAAATATTAATTCATATTTAATGGAAAAGTATAATTAGTTGTCTCAGATTGTTTGCGGAACCCTAAAATCGGTTCTAACAGCTCCATAAATTATTCAAGTTGATATCCAAACAATTATAATCATCGTACCCTAAACTGCTCATCACAAGAAGAAGATTTCTGAACACTAAATTTGGTCTAACATCAGCACTGCAGAAACTTCCAATATATTTATTTTCTGTATACTTGGTCAGTGTACGTTTGCTCTGTTGGATGTTTCACTACTGACCCATCGGTGGCTCGTCGTGGCTCAGCACTCGGTGGCTGTAGTGGTGTTTGAGCAGCGCTCCAAGCATCTCGGGGCTCATCTCTGCCTCCCTCCTCAGTGACACGTTGGGAGCCACCATCTTGTCGTATGTGTACATATAGTAACTGAGAAATAAAAGAAGAGACAGAAAGAAGACATTTTATAACTTAGCACACACCCTGTGTTTTAAATCAGTTCATAATTTCCCCTCAGTCACATCAAAACATGAGATAATGCTAATAATGTTAATGAGTACAGCATCCGTTTTGTTTTGCCTCAGTTATTCTCCATCATGTTGGTGGCAGCGTTTCCTTTCATGCACTCTGTTGTTCTAGTAAAGGTTGTCAAATGTGAGAGTTACATACTCCACAGATCGATGTACAATAACTCACACGACCCTTCACAGCAAACAACAGAATCCTAGCAGCAGAACAATCGCCGTTTTGCGTCTGTTTTAGCTCAAAATAACGGGACCATCTGACAACAGGAGCTGAAAACACAGGGTGGAATATGGATATTTCTTATCATGTGTTTACAGGATCTTAGCCTAAACAGACCTGAAGCTTATCACACATTTTCAGGTAGTGGTTACAACTGAGAAAGAGATACTGCCTGGAGATGCTCTGAAGCCACTAAGCCAACACTTTCTGTTTATTCCTGGCTGCATGGCAGGAAAGGGATGGGAGGAGAGGAGAGGAGAGGAGAGGAGAGGAGAGGAGAGGAGAGGAGAGGAGAGGAGAGGAGAGGAGAGGAGAGGAG
>JBBBVU010000008.1:20245377-20280796 GCA_037177055.1 Atherinosoma microstoma
GGTGTGGGGGTGGGGGGGGGGGGGGGGGGGGGGGGGGGGGGGGGGGGGTGGGGGGGGGGGGGGGGGGGGGGGGGGGAGGGGAGGAGGGGAGAGGAGGGGAGAGGAGAGGAGAGGAGAGGAGAGGAGAGGAGAGGAGAGGAGAGGAGAAGAGCTTTGAACCCCTCCCCCACCAGCAGGCCCCTCCAGACAGCGCTGAGGCTGGAGCAGTGAACTAGGTTAAGCCTGACAGCTCAGTGGGACACTGCGTGAAAAGCTACAGCGCTACCAACCGAGCCCTTATTCCTCTCTTCTGGATGGAAATGAAGCACTGTCTGCTCACCCGAGTGAGAATCGGAGACTCCTTCACATGAAACAACTCTAAAGCGATTGAATAATGTAAGCCTGGCTCGTATTAGACACGTGTACCACTAATGGATGCTTGTAGCAACCCAAATAAGACTTTAAAGTGCTGTGGATGTCTGGCACTATGTCCCACTGTAGCAGGGCATTTCATTATTACTAACTCTGCAATGCAAAAGGACATTTTCCAATTCAGTCTGTGCAAGATTTGACTTATTTAAAAATGTAGTCATTGCGTGATCATGGCAGGTGACCAGGGCTCTAATCCCCAGCAGTTTGTCTGGCCTGATGTCTGGGAGCCTCTACACAGTATGTCAAAGGCAGTCACATGTAGCAATGGTGCCATAAACCATCTAATTCCCGGATTTAATCTGGGTCAGATTACTGTGGTTGTCTATAAAAAAGCCATATCCAAATAAAGGATGGTGTATCATAGGGAGGGAAGGAGGGAGAAATGAGGAAAGAAGGGGAGGAAAGGAGGCATGTGAGAGGTAGGGGAGAGGAGGACAAGGAAACAGAGCAGATGCGGGATAGCAGTTTCATGAAATCAGAAATGAAAACAAAACTCAAGTCAAACTGAAACTTAACATTTCTCCATGGTTACTTCACCAAAGCAGATGACATGTCAATAGCATGTGGCGCACATATTCACCTGCAGGCCAACAACAGCAGGCCAACTAATTTAGTTTTAGATATTTATAGATGCATAAACAAAAAATGCTCTCTTGGGCAACCAACTAAAACTTTAACTTTAAATAAACAGCTTAAATGCCACAAGTCTGCTTCTTCAAACTCAAATATAAAACAAAAACACAAACGCTGGATAAATGACAATATACTAATATTGTTGCTTTCAGCTTCTCATATATGATGATTTTGAGAGTCTTTAGGTGTGAGGTAGGTTCCCGAGTAAAAAAAAAAGCAGCCTGACGAAACTGAGAGCTCATCAAAGCTTAGAAAATAAGTGAAAATTAATTTTCACAGATTAACCCATTGAGACCTGAGGCATCCTATAAATGCAACACACTCATTTCTTGCATCAGTTCGTAATGAGTGAAACAATGAGACAAGACAGGAAATTAGAAGATAATAAAAAAAACAGATTCAGCAACACGTGAATATCAACGTATCGCTGAAACAACTGGTCTTTCATTTATTAAGTTCGATGACAGAAAATGAAATGCAAACTGCTTTAATAATCAACAAACCTTTTGTTAATCAAATCAACTTCCCTCTTAAGATATTACCAAGATAAATCAGTAATATAACATAGAAAAAATGTTAAGTTAGCCGTTAGCTGCAACCTTTCAATTGTGTTTAAGTGTTGATGAATCGGCGCAGTAAAGGTGTAATACCTGGGATGGACCAGGGTGGGGTGTCCTGGCTCCTCCTTGATGTCCGTGAAAACATGGTTGAACACCAGAGTTGGCGGAGATGGTTTCCCCTGCAGAATAGAGAAACCATGCAGATACAAATATGAAACGCAACACCAACATGTTGTCTTTTTAAGCTGCTGTAATATAGTGACAAGCAGGCTTGTACAGAATTCTGAATTTAAGATTTTTTTTAAATAAATTGAATGAATCTGAATCGATTCCCCACAGGATGATGAAGTGAATTTGAATTTGAACAGGAAGTGTAATTGAATTCATTGCAATTCAGAGAAATTCATTCTCATCACATATCAGTGAGATATGGAATAAAAATAAATTTCTTATATTTCTCACATTCTTATCACCAGTACAATTCTACATCGTTACATCAATTTCTTTCAACTTCACGGAATTCCAATTCTACTTCCTGCAATTCAAATTTTAATTTTAATTCTGCTTCCTGTTTGCAATCTCAATTCAAATTCAAATTCAAGAATTTAGGTGAAATTCTCTATTCAATTGCTAATTTTGTACAAGCATGGAAACAAGAGAAACAGAAAGAGTCTATCTATTAATCTCTGCAGAAACTTCACAGTTGAATAAATGACTTATTATGCCTATCAGACGCATGCACGCACATACACACATACACATGAATATATGGAGAGAAAACAGCGGGGGGGAATGGGAATGTGCTGTGCTGCGCATAGAGCTCTTGGAGCCATAACCTAATAAAAACTAATATATGCACACATGCATGTGAGATGGAAGTGAGGGATCATCCATCAGGCATCAGCTGAGACACTGTGCATGTGCGTGCATGTGCACGAGTCAGAGGAGAAGATAATCGTGATAAAGAGCTTCTTCTCTGCATGTTAACTTGGTTGTGTGTGCGGCAATAGGGGGAGGTGAAGGGCAGAGCCTTTCAGCAGCTACGTGCGTGTATCTCTTGACAAGACGGAGGGGAGAAGCGTGCCGATATGAATGGGTGAACAGGGGGCGTGTTTGGGAGCGGAGGGTGAGGGTGGTGACCCTGATGGCTGACCTGTGTGTATAGGAGGGGGCGGTGGATGCTTACAAGGAGAGGAAACAATGACTAACCTTTCTCGCAGAGTCGGCATCGGCCAATTTGTCGTTAGCGGGGCAGAGATCTACCGTGGACTTCCTCATCTGGCCCTCATCTTCTTCCCCTTGCTTCTGAAATACATGAAACAGTGGTTGAATTAAGAGGCATATATGACTCATGGTTAAGACATAGTGGTAAAGACAGCGCAGGATGCATTTGTTATGACGCTTAACAATTAAAATGACTGAGTCTGTCACGAAATGTGGGAACACGGAAGAGAGAGCAGAGGAGCAAAATTACCACTGGCACACAGTCAGAGAGGGGAGAGAGAAAGACAAATGGTGTTTAAAAAATAGGAAAAAGAGACATCCAAGAGAGAAAATGGAAACAAATGGCATTAAAAGTGAGCAGTTGTTTGGGAGGTATGGGCTGTGATACAGCGCTGTAGAAAATGAAGGCAGCGAGAAAAATGGGTAAACGGAGAAAAGCCTTTGAATAAAACAAGACAAAGGTCATACTAATAGTCATCGTGGCTTGTTTTCATGTGCTTCCGTGCATGTTTTATTCACACTTTATCCTCTTTACGTACACATTTGTGTGTTTGAATTTTTCTAAGTAATTGTGACAGATTTTTGAGTCTGTGAGCTTCTTGGGTAAAAGCTGCTGGTGCACCCTTGTGTGTGTGTGTGTTTTAAGTAAATAAAGGGCCACTCAGTGAGAGGCCACGAGCTAACATAGTTGATGCTCATCTGTGGCAGACGGGCCTCACAACACACACTGTGAGCCGACCTGACAGGTAGCACGGGCGCAAGGGGAACGGGAGATTCCAGAATCGCTATACGAGCTGCTAGCTAGCTCACAGAAGCAGACGCAGAGTGGATAAAGGAAGGAGATGTAGAAGGAAGAAGATAGGAGGAGGAGAGAGAATCAAATGAAAGTGTAAAAGCAGCCAGCAGAGATGGAAGTTGTAGAAAGCATCAATAATTGACTTACTAGCCTTTTAAAGCCATCTATAAACATATAGCCACACACACAAACAGGATGGGACACGGTGAATAGTAAACAGGCAGCCTTTCATCAGCTGGACTAAAGGATTTTCCTCCTTACTGTATTGGCTGAGAGATGCTGTCATTACTGAAGCAAAACAGACTCAAAACAATACAAGCAAATGACTGAGATGACTGGTTATTAGCTGCTTATTATGTATATAAGGCAAGCTACAGTCCAGCAGCCTTATTTAGCAGCTTTAAACCATTATTCTGCTATGCAATCCAAATTATTCACCATGTTATCATTTTTAATGATACAATCTATATATTATGATTGACACTGAAGATTTAACAATTAATTCAAAATCTGAGGAAATTAAGAAGATCTTTTGCTAAATCTGCATCTGTGTCCCGCATGTAGGGGATAGTACCTTATTTACAAGGGTGTCACTGAAAGAGCATGTGCATGCAAATTTGAAAAGCTGGAGCCATGCGCGTAGCCAGGTGTCTCTCAGTGTTTAGACAGAAGGGGGCTCGTTCATTTACAAATGCTTGTGGTTGGTGATTTTTTTTCTCCTTTTTTTCCCTCTCTCTTGCTTTAGAAGGCAGCACTGCAGCACTAAGAGGAGGGGGGGGGGGGGTGAAGGGCTATAAGAGGGAGGGTGGGATGACGGGACAGGGAAGAGATAGAGGGAAGGAGGGAAATAAGGAAGGAGAGTTGACAGGAACAACAAAAAAACACTGCAGTGGTGTGGAGATGTGCCGGGGCCTCGTTGGCTGGATTCCTTCAAGTATGGAGGTTGTGCTTGAATGCGTGTGTGTGTGTTTGTGTTTGTTTGTGTGTGTGTGTTGGTGGGGGAGCGCAATAGACCAAACTGACATTAACACCGGGTCATCCAGAGGTCTTTCATCTGGTTGACCCCCACAACAGCAGATGCTGTTACTGAGACAACAGTAGCTTATTGAAAAGGTGTGCGTATGTGTGTGTGTCTATCTGTGAGGACCAATTAGACTGGAGGGCATCATCGGATTGAGGACATTTTTGTCTGCTCCTCCGTTAGGGACCGTTTAGGGGTGAAGAAATGTAAACATTGAAGAAGAGTGAAAGCTGCATCCTGCACACGGGTGTGTGAGAGCATGAGCGTCCACATAATACAGACGTGTGTGTTCCGCTAATGGCGGCCCGTCTCTCCCTGTAATTCCTGCTCACCTGACAGTTGACAGCTTAACGCCCACACACACTCCTGCTCATTACCACTGCTGCTCCACGTTCTCTGTTCCTTAATGAGTGTGTGCGGGTGCAAACGTTTGCACATTTCAACACAACTGTTTTTCCTCTCGTATCTCTCTCTTCCCACCCCCACCTTACTTTATTAACACACACACACAAACACACAAGGCTGTTACTCAGTTCTAATCTGTAGTAATGAAGCACCTCTCTTATCTGGGTTGCTCCTGCGACACACACACACACACACACATGTAAAACACACACACAGCCCTTAACCCCTGTATGTCTCCGGCCCTTTTGTCAGGCTGAGGCTCGCCTTATGACGATGTGGATTAGCATTCCACACTCTCACTCAGCTGAACTCTGCCCTGTTGTTCCTAATCACCAGCAGTCTGCCTGCTGCTGCAGCTACACACATGCAGTGCATGAAATGCGCCGCTCTAGACACACGCAGCCATGTGAACTCCTACAATGACCCACTTCCAGAGCCTGAGTTTATTCCCCCGACCGTTAGTGCACGTGACATTTCCGCAGACACAATAATGTAGCAGAAAGTACTTTTTTTTTTTCCCCCATTGCTGTTAAATCCACAGTTATATGTGCTACAGTACTGCACACTCACGGCTGTAGAGTGTGCAGTACCATAAACAGCCAGGCAAACAGGCAGAAAGAGTAAAAGCACTTGAGCCATGAAGGACATCTGTGCATCACTACGGCACCTGAAATCGCCTTCATTTTCCTCTTTCAGCTTGACATCTATATCAGAGGCTTATCAAATTCAAGGATCACGTATGCTTGAATCTTTTAAGTAATTTCAAGCTTGTGCACTTTGCAAGTGGTTGATTTACTTCTTTTTTCTTTTCTTTTTTTTTGGTTAATTGTATTGTAGAAATGTAATTCTGCAAAGAGCACTAGATTCCATAATTGGCTGTGCTGGCAATGCACCAGCTTATCGTTCACATTCAGCTGATTTCTGCTTGAGGTGAAGGCTTTTAACTTCACAGAAAGTTGACAGCCATCCAACTTCTTTGTTGCAGAAGACTCCGGAGGATCTAAGTGTTAGCTCTTGCGAGTCTGCTCAGCCGACAGACAACAAGAGGGGGCTAGTTTGTACTCTGTCGCTAGTCTGTTCTTGGTGCAATTTATACATTCCTCAGACGAAGGTGCCATCAGCGCAGACTGACACACTGCCTCACAGAGCACAAGCAAGTCTGAGGTCAAGCTCTCCTCCTCCCCCGGTCACGTGGACCTTCCAGATGACTGCTGTCTCATTTCAACAGACGCACACACTCTAAGTTACTCTGGGCTATAAATACGCATGCCGTCTCCATACATGCATAATAAAAAAAAAATTTTAAAAAGCAGAGCTTGCCTAAAACATGCATGGACACACGGCCACATGCTCACACTAAAGTGCTGCATTTTCCATGGAGTCAATTTTCAATTATTTACAATGAAATTGTGCAACTTTTAAAACAAAAACACTAAGATTTATCTTACTTACACGGACTCCTTAAATTCTCTTTTCTTAGCTTTTCTGTGTCTAACAATAATGTTCAACATGAGAGAATAGGCTGCTGACATCATGGTGAAACTGTAAAGCCTTTCCTGGGATATAAAAACACAACTAGTCTCAACAAGCCTAATGGCAAATCTTATCTAGGGCACAATAAAGTGTACAAATCTTAGTCTGACCTTTCATCCCACGGCAGCAGGCTGGTGTGTTTGAGTGTGTGCGTGTGTGTGTGTATGCGCGTGTTAAAAATCCCTTATGTACCCTAAAACACAAATGTTGTCGGGTACAATTATTTTCACATCTGTTCAAACCTTGAAATCAGCAGTTGGATATAAATGCTGAAACAAACGCTAGGAAGGGTTTCACAAAAAGCATCTATGACCTCCCAGTCTCCCAACCTCTGAACCATTCATGTGCCTGCTATTCGAGAGGGCAATGTATAGCAGCGGCAGCAGACGAGTAATGTGGCATATTCTTCGTTTTCCTCTCACAGAAGGAAGTAAACAGTCTTTATTCAGGTGCCTTTTCAGACAGCGAGAGAGGAATGGAGGCTCACACGTACTGAGACACTCGCCGAGACAGTCAGTCACACCCTGTCTGTTTCTAGACCACATCCTGTACTGCTGCAGTCATCAACTGTGTCAAAGATCAGGCTGAGGGTACACATATACTTCCTGGCTGAACTATGCAGCACGAACCCAGTGAAAACGTCTGTTTGACTCAGACATTTATGGCTCTTAAAGTCGCCTTTTCCCCCCCGAAAACCACAAATAAGTTGATCTCTGTTGAAAGTCTGTGTTTGCCTTTTGGGGCTGTTTTTCGTTTTACCAGGGCCCCAAAGCTCTGGAGTCACCCACCTGGCCCACCACATAGAGACACTAGAGGCTTTTATATGGAGGTCTTAATCCAATAAGCTATTTATCCATGGACTGGGAGCCACACTTTGTCTCAACAGCCAAATCAATAAAAACCCACAGGGGAACTAGGCAGCAAAGTGGGGCAATTAAAGGAAAATACTCTTTTTCTGATTAACACTCTGAAATTAGTTTAAGTGCTCTTCATTTCAAGTCTCACTTCTTGAACAATTTTTTTCAGCTATTGTAAAATAGTGAGGGGAGGGAGAAAAAAAAAAACAGGTTCATTGATGGTAGTCTTGCTTAATACTTGCTGGGAAGATTACTCAACTTATTTTTCCACAGTTCCAGCCTTGTACAGAGAGATAAGAGGACAGAAACACAGAAAGGTACAGATGAGGACAGCTCTGACAGGTGGATGGACAAATAAACAGGCAACAGGGGGAAACAGGAAGAAAAAAGGTGGCCATAGCCAAGACAAACAGACAACATGTGACTGTCTGAGCCTTCCCCCAGACACACACATCTGTTCCTCCCCATTTCCAAATACAAAGAGAAAGATCAGAGCCAGACAAACACACTGATAACCATCAGCTAGTTTAGTCATGCCCGAGTCACTCATTCATACACTCTCACACACACACAAACACACATACACAGAGGCAGATAAGGACAGGTTAATTCCCAACTTGCTTTGGCTTCAGGCCTTGAGTACATTTTTGCGCCACATGGGCACTAAGTCTAGACGGCCACACACGCACAACGGACTCCACCCCCTCCACTACCATAGAGCTGAGCTCCCTCCTCCACAGCAAGCGTTCCAGTCAGCCATTTTACAATCCACACAACACCGGCTTGACAGCTACAACCAATGGGACCCAGCAGAGATGCAGTTCATGGGATTCTAAGGCTAAAAAACGAAGTCAGTTCTGAAGGGCGCAGAGAGGAATCACCCCCTTATAAAGTCACGATCTACAATCTAGCTACTGCAGGTTTATGGCAGACAGGGGCTTCATTTAGATACTGGCAACAGTATTTCTGGAGGATCCTTCACATAAAAGATGCCTCTTTACACTCTCTCGATCAATATTTCTATTCATCTCCTTCTCTTGGTCCTCCACTTCTCATGTTTCACAGTCAAATCCCAGGTGGCGCGGCGGCTTCCAGTTTATGTACGCTACAGCATATGTGGATGGTTGTAATGATGTTACCTCATGAATGGACAAATTGTCTGACTGGAATTAGGCAGGCCACAAAGGCTAAAGTAATCTCACCCCCACATTATACAATGCTATCTGTCTATGATGAAATAATAATACAGACTTTTTCTTTTCAAATTGATTGTTTAATCAACCTCCCAAAACAAATTAATTGTCAATAAAACACAAAGAAACAAAGCAGGCGATATAAAAAAGACAACTCATCAGCTGTTTGGACGAGCAAAACAAAAACAGGGAAGACATCATTTAAAAGAATGGTAGTTTAACACATGCTTTATGACTAATCAAATCAATAATAATGGATTTAATCGTTGCTGTCCCTGATGCAATAACCAAACATCCCTCTAAGGCATTCTGCTTGTTGTACATCCCCTACAGACATTGCATCAGCAAGGAGCACAACTGAATAATGTCACACTTCACATCATAAGTCTGCTGGACTGTGATTAATAGTTATGAGCAGACAGTCTATTGCTAAATAATACAATTTTAGCCACTCTCAGAGCTTTCTGTGACGGCTAATATGATTCAGCCTTGTGGTAGACAGGCATAGTATGCAGAGTAAGATCTGTGATATCTAAATGTAATTTAGTGCTTTGCTTACTGCTTTAATACAGAAAATAATTGAGGATCAACTCAAAGTTTATGACTCGTTCAAGGGAATATTATAAAGGTTCTGACATTAAAATCCATAAAATCTTACGAGGTAGGTCATTGGATTAGCACCAAGCATTACATGCCCGTATCAGCTTTCATCCTGTTTACATGGACTATATTTCACAAAGAAATGCAAGTAAATCTGCGTAAGCGAAAGGCAGTTTGAAATTATCCATGCGATGAGGAGGATACTATCTGAATGTGCTGTACATGTGCAGCTCGCAGTCTCCTGCAGAGCAGCTCAGTGTGTGTGCTACATTTCCCTTCCCTTGTGCCCCCCCCCCTCCAGAACATTAATTACTGAAGCTGCTGGGGCTCACCTCTGTGAGTGAACCAGGCCAGGAGACAGAAAGACACATGCATAGAAAGACGCACACACGAGTAAACAGACATCCCATCAAACAGCAGCTCCATCAAACGGCAATGTGGGAGGATGACGCAGTTTACCGCAAGCAAACAAATACAGACACGAGTAGACACACTTCATGCTCCCTAGAGGACACATCGATGGAGAATGAGGCCAGTGGGCCCTTGTCTTGTCTGTGAATGACTGTGCTCATCATCTGAGCTTCATCTGGGCCAGAGTGCGCATGGCCGTGATTCACGATCTCTGAAATCCAAAAGAGAAGCTCTCTACAAATGCTTGCCATCATGGGACGCTGTTTGGAGGTAACTTGTAGGTTCGATTCTGCTAGTAGGAACAGGGATACACACACGTTTCCACAACCAAAAAAACATATCAGCTTCGCAGATTTCTATATTAAGGGACTTGGCTTACTATTCAAATGGATGAAACAACTCAGAGTGCTTGGAGACAAGAGGGGAGTGAGAGAACTGCAGAGAGGACGAGTGTTGCTAAGCAGACTGAAAGCTGAGAGAGCGGCTGTCAGCAAGCCAGCAATGCACTGATATCACTACAGAGAGAAAACACAAAATGGAGACACAGCTCAACCTGCTTTCTTTGCAAGAAATTACACAGCATCCACAAAAATTCCCGCAAAATGCATGCTGACGCCTACCTAAAACAGCCACAGTTAGATACACTTTACAAAATCTAACAATTCTTCAGCATGAATCTATTCTAACCCATCACTTTTTTCCATGTCTGAAATGAAGTCTTGCTCTCTTTTCCTTTGAAAACAAGTCTATAGGTGTTCAGATATTTTACTGTGACACCTGGAGTTTCTTCACTGAGACCTTGTGTGCAGTTATTGATCAACACCTTGTTTACCTGTTCCTTAACATAGGACGCTGCTCTGCTGTAATATGGACTGCAGTAAATGTTAGTGCTTGGTTGGCTGTCACTGTCTGAGATGAGGCCAGAAGGGCGCAGAGCAGGGAAAAAGACGGAGGAAAGGATGCGAAGCGAGGAAGAAGGTAAGGAGGCAGATGCATACAGTCACAGCACTACAAAGAGAAGGCTCCACCTGGCCAAAACGCCCCGCAGGGTAAAATCTATCACAGACACATGGAAAAGAGGCCGTTAAATCCAAACAGGCCCTGGGTACTCTGACTATTCTGCAGGGAGCTCAGGTCTCATTCATATTACATGCAGGAGCTTGTTTGAAGCTTTCACTGCTCCTCTCTGCATGGACGACTTGGCTATGTTGTCCATGCCCCTCGGTCTCAACTGTCTCCACCTCACACAAACACACACACAGATCCCGGGATGCAAATTCATTAGCAACCATGTCACAACCTACTGTTTTCAATGCAGACTTGGACAGCAAAATTCAGTTTTGAACATGAATTATTAAGAAAACTTCACATGAAATTGAAACATTCAGTCAACGTGATTACCAGACTTAACACGTAAGGCTTAAGTCGGCATCTGAGGCAAGTCCGACAACAGCCTGAAAAGAGCGCGGTCGAGTTCGGTAAATCTCATTACAGTTGAGTCAGAGTTAAGTGAACGCACCTGGGAAAGATCAAACGAACTGAGTGAGAAACCAGGACAGTGATAAATCTCTGTCCTGGCTCCGCCGTGACGCTGATGAGTGGAGAGCAGACCGCAGGACGGATGAAGCACTGTGACTCACGCTGCAGGACAGGGCTGGCATGGTAAGAGGAGGAAGTAGCTGGTGGTAGTTGCCTTTTGTATATCTAACTGGATGCCCTTTTGACCACTTTGACCTCTGCCCATTATCACGTGTGTCATCTTTCTAAAAGGAGATGTCATCAAATGGGACACATCTAATGATGCAAGGATGAAACTCAAAATCTCAAAATGAACCTTACTGCTTCTATGATGCTTGATAGAAAAATGAAGCAGGTTGTTTGTCTGCCAAGGCAGCTGACAGAAAAACCAACCCTGCCAAAATTTTGCATTATTACACTGAAGGCTAAATTTCTTCCCTCAACATGAGTCACAATTACGAAAGAACTACTATGCATATGGCATCATTTGGGATCAGGATGTGTCTCAGCCAGTTAATTTTGATGGTGATGACAAATAAAACGTCTGGCGCTACAAAGTGCACATGTCATAGGAATTGGTTTAACTGTAGCCAGACTAAACCACAGGGCCACGCTGCACTCTCTGAAGGATAAAGCCAAGGGTAATAAGACTCTGAAGGCCAAGTTTCTGGAGCAGCGAGGCTGTTTAACTATGAGCTGCAGCAAAGCTGGAAAGAAAGAAAAAGAGCTTGATAAAAGTCGCATGGTCAAACGCTCAGCCCACTTTGTTGCATGAGAACAGCTATGGAGAGACCTATCTATTGCCTTAGCTTGAATGAATGGACACCAAAGTGCACTCACCAGTTTCAGCACATGAAGCCATAATCATCGTAACTGAAGCACACTCAAATAAAAATACATTTCGTTTACGAAAGCTGCTCGTTAATTAATTATATCTGGAAGTCATCAACTTTGTGGATGGTCTGGTGCTTAGTTTGTGTTCTGTGGAGCTGAATGACTGTTGAGGATCCAGAGGGAATCCAGATCCATAAATCTTCTATTTACAGGATCTCGATGTGCTGGTATGAACCCCTGAGGGGTATGAAGCAAAGAAGACAGCATGTTTGCGAGTGCATGTCTGCCTTAAGAAATATTAGCGAGACAGATGATTCCCAGGAGTGGCGTCACTGCAGGTGGGAATAACAGTGAGATAAACACTTCAGCATTTGGCAACGCAGAGACGACAGACCGGGTGAAAAATGCCACTTGTTCAGCCCCTTCCCAGTTGCTAACCTCACAGTCCTGCCTTAAACAACATCACTTGGGTCCTTAATAAAATAAGGATTAACAGGGAATAAACTCAGTTGGAGGATGTTTGACTCCAAGCTCAGAAGGTCTGCATCTTGGAGTTTTGCTGTGCTTAAGGTCAAATATAGCGACAGGGAAGAGCAGTGCTTAACCTGGCTGCCATTGCACACTATTTAGCATGTGTGGCTGTTTGAC
This sequence comes from Atherinosoma microstoma, assembly GCA_037177055.1. Lineage (NCBI taxonomy): Eukaryota > Metazoa > Chordata > Actinopteri > Atheriniformes > Atherinidae > Atherinosoma > Atherinosoma microstoma. The sequence continues at coordinate 20,258,022 of JBBBVU010000008.1, forward strand.
AAAAGAATGTGGAAACTAATCTCAAACAAGGCAAAAAACCCCTTCCATATGAAAATCATGAGCCATTACCAAACAGAAAAATAAATTACCAGTAAAGAGGAGAGACAGGGCTTCTTTTTTCCCCCCCTGATTTCCCCATGTTTGCAACATGCATAATTGATCAATGTGATGGCTGGACTTAATGTGTTGTGGATGTGCTTTGTGGCAACCCAGCGGGAACCAATGACACGCCTTTGATATCTTGTGTTTATCTCCTTGTCTGGGAGACTGAAGTTGTGGGAGCAAATAAGAAAACAGGGAGTTTAAACGTGTGTTTGCTGTGCATATGGTTGTCCCATGGAAAGCACTGGGTTCCTCCATTTATATCTTCGCTAATCACCGTTCCCACAGGGAAGGCGACACAGAAGAGCCTTTCAAATGCAAACGCTCTATCCCTGCTTGCACACAACATGCACATGCTGGCAATCTCCCACAGCCCCTTACAGTATACCTCCCAGTACACCCTGCCCCCAACGCACACCCAACCTCCACCTCTGACCGTCTCCCAGGGAGACCAGACAGTGGACAGTTAATCTTCTCATCAACACATCGATTAATTAATACCAAGACTCCTCATTATTCCAGTCTCTTGCAAAACCACCTGGAGAAACAAGTCCAATGTGTTTTGATTTAAGCTGCTTTCTCCAACAGTCGTGTTTGGACTCATAGTCGATTATAAAACATATTCTTTCCACTTGTTCTCATCCTCAGAGGGGAGAGTCAGAGCACAGCGAATATGCAAACAGCCTGTCAGTTCATGGCACTTTTGAAGCCTGTAGGACATGTAGTTGGGAGGGGTTTGGCCAGTTTGTTTAGTCTATGTGCCTGTTGGCAGACGTGGCAGAGGCTCCTCTGTATCTACATAGACCTCCCCCTCTGCTGCTTGCTGCTACGCACAACGCACTTCAGTCCAACGGCAGCTCATGATCCTTATCTGGTGCTGAGGTGGAAAACAGTAAAAACTAACAAGCAGGGAAATAATCACCGGCTAACCAATGGTGTGGCTTTAAAGATGGAGATGTAATGTAGAGCTGTGAGCCGGCGTACAACTAATCCATGTGGTGAAATGAGGCGGTGCTGAGGCGTGTGACAATGTGACATCTAAAACCTGAGAAGATTCTTATCTATTTAAGACATAGACTGAGCAGTAGCTTTGGCATTCCTCCAGGGCCCTGCAATACTATTACAGCTCTGTAATACTGGCACTGGCCTGATGGTGACATACCAGAGGCCCCTCAGCTCAGCCCCTCCTACCTTGCGGGGCCCCCTTTTAGCTCTTTACAACAGGCAGCAAACACTGGCCAAACCGTGACTGGTTGTGCATAGTGAACATGAACGCTCTCCCCCTCCAAACTACTCAGAAGCGTCATAATCTGTAGGTTTTTCTGGGGCAGTGTTCAAAGCAGCTGTGTATCCAGAATGAGTGGATAATTGTTCTTTGGAAAACACACAGACATAGAAATATGTGTATGGGTGTCTTGGGCTGCGGTGAGTGTTTAGCTGGGGATATGCAAGCTAGAGGGCATGTGATTGGCTGTTACAGGATCTGTGGTTCAACTTAGGTCTTATAGAGGTTAATTTTCAACTCTGAGGAAAAAGAGCTGGGCCCCAAGCCCCCTGTACGACCACATAGATGCAGACAAGGACCGTCTAATGGGAAAGGTGAGGTTAATTTAGGAGGCAGGAACTTATGTAATGCCAGTTGTGACCACTGTCTCCTTATTTCACACTTCTTCTGTTTCCTCCTCCTCCGTTAGTCAATGTCCTCCCTCTTTTCAGTGTCCCTGTCACTAGCAACTCACCACATCCATCAAGGTCGAAAACCTGATCAATGGCCACTGGCCTTTCCTCCCACCCGCCTCATAGACGCACACAAGTGGTCTTATTGCTTATGTAACAATCGACTTATCGGGTCATTTGGCTGCTTACTTTGTTACAGTGTGCTGATTGGGGCCTGGGGGGGCTTTGGCTATATAGATACATGTGGGCAAAAGAAGAACAGCAACATTTACAGGAAGGAGATAATGATGAAGGTCGACAGTAAAGATGCAAGGGCAAAAAATTTTTTTTTAAAAACACAAGAAAACTGATTGAAGACGGACAGGAAGGAGGAAAAGACGACAAACACAGCCGCGTGAATGATTAGCATGTCTACCAAAATCTAATTAGATACAGCCAAAGACAATGACTGACAAACGGGCAGACAGACAGAGCAGACAGTTCAGGAGCCAGCCAGAAAGCGCAGCTGCACTGCTCTGTGGTAATGAAGTCACTGGTTTCCAAATAGCAAATAGGGGAAGCCAGAGAGATGCAGCTGTCTGCCGTCTGTGCCGCAGCCACTGTGTCAGGCTGACTGGGGAGACAGACAGAGGAAGGCTGTTCTCTCCGTCTGACTGTTCTGACTCTGGGCCAGCACAATGCTACAAACAAGGCTGAGGCAAATAAGCAACACATGTTCACAATGTCGGGGTTGTGCTCGCCAAGGTTCAGAGACACACCTTAGGTATTCACTCATAACCCTTCATAGTTAAACCCCAAAGGCTGTAATTAATGTTTGTTTTTTTTACATAAATATGTATGAAAACAAATAATACTGCACAGATCCACTGAGTTATCAAAACTTGACCATTTTAAAACTCTAAAAAGGTGTTAAACTCATCTATCACATCATCTAAAAGTACGTGTAACAAGCCCTTTTCATGTAGATGTTTTGAAATCTCCTGCTTTGCTAAAAGTGATGACATGCATCAAGTTTCACAAGGCAATGGATGTGATCATTGAATCTGAAGTTCTGTCTTCTTAGAAAAGAAAAGAGAAAAAAATGTCCACTAACGTTACAACACCTGATTACAACACCAGTCTAAAGTATAGGTGACAGTGGCAACCCGTGTAGGAAAACTTGACTCATTGTTCTTTGAGTACTAAAATAATTTGTATGATAAGGAATCAGCTCGTTTGCTGTCTGTTTGTGGCGTCTGTCCAGCGAGCTCTGTTTACACAGCAGGGATCTGTAGACAGGGCAGCAATGCCTCGAGGCACAAGGCGCCGTTTATGCAGCGCAAGTCCTGGAGTTTTTTTAACTCTCCTTCTCAAACCAAACACTCCTAACAGGATATGGGACTAGTAACCATTGGAGAAAGTCAGGGGGAAAAAAAAAAAGATTTCCAGAAGGCTCCCCTTGTTTGTGTATCTTCTCTTCTTGGAGGTACCAGAGCTCTTTGGTCAAACTGAACTGCTTGTAAATGTGCACATTGACACTGCGTAAATAAAGGGCTCATGAGAAAATGCTCCGTTTTCAGGGTTAGACCAACACTCTAAAGAGAGCCATCTTTCTTAAAAGCATGTGTGACAACATAAGCTGCCTGGCTGGCCTTCTACTAACATCCACTGGGATGTGGAAAGTATGAGTCACACAGCCAGTGTAGTGGAGGCGGCTGGACACAGAGAGTCTGGAGGATGTTCAGGGTGAGAGACATGTCCGTCTGCTTCACTTCCTGTTCAGTCAAACACACTTTCATTACGCAAATACACAAACAGAGAGTGGTTGTACTCGAAGGGGAACCACTGCGTTCTGACTGAGTGAAGCGGGACACTGCAGGGTAACCTTGTGCTCTAGCTACTGACCTTTCACACACTCATACATCCGTTCAGTCGGGAGCGGACTGAAGTGGCATCCTCCTTTTATGTCACCTGCTTTCCGGAGACTTTTATGCAATGATCTTTCCAGGAATTTGCCCATCTGCGATTTTTGTATGCCTCTGCCTTCACAAAACAACAGTTGCGTAAATTGTCGGCGTCTCAAATGAAGCCGAATCCCCCCCAAAGTACCAGAGAAAGGTAAAATCTAGTCACTATCACAAAGAAAAACAGAGTGGAAATCACCTCAGAGAGAAGACAGCACCTCGAATTATGGTGAGACACAGGCTCCAGAGAACCTGGCAACGTGTGAGACTGAAACACAAAGATGTGTCATACTAGCCCCCAGTTATCTACTCATTACACACACACACAGAGTTGCAATGTCTCACATATAAAAAACAGACTTCAGGACTCATCATCTATCTCAACATTATGTATATTTTGGTGCTTGTGTCGCCTGTGGTCTGTCCGTTGCCTTTAACTGTGTGTATGTGTGTTTCCGTTGTGGTAATAAAACATCTATGCCTCTGGGACAGAATGTCTGCGCCTTCCAGGACACATACCTTAAACTAAGACAGAAGAAGAGTAGAGAGACAGTTGGGAAGAAGTAGGACACGAATGCAGTTAGACAGTAAACTGCATTTCCACCACACTCACACACCAAGTTAACCACACAGAGAAAAATGCCAAATCCTCTTATTTTAAATTTTTTTACATTATGTTTTGGACACCTGCGGTCTCTCCTTGTACTCCACAGTCTCACACATGAGCCGCTACTTTATTAAGGACAGTGAAAGCAACGGCTGACGTTTTTACTTTGACTCCAGGAAAAACCTGTCTTCACTTGTGCATCCAAGTGTGAACAAACCGCACCATACAAATAACAAACACAACCCCACCTTCACCCAGAAAACAATACAAGAGGGGTGGTCCACTGTGGTCAAAGGGAGGTCAGGAGACATAAACCACTAAATGGCAGGGAAAGAATCTAAAGCTTTTCCCCTCACCGAATGCCCATCCCTCTATAGACCTGCTGGCCTTGCAGGTTTGATGATGTATTGACATGATTTTTTTTTCTCTTTTCACACAGCAAGAAGGAAAAGAATGAGCAAAACCATCTTCTTTAGAAAACCACAGCATTTAGGGCCTTTAGTGATGTGTAGTAGTAATGAAATGAAGCCATTTCAATTTCAGGTTCGCCTGCAGGTGAAGGGGTCCTGGAAAAATGGCCTCTGCAACATTTAAACACTTTTTTTTTTCTTCCAAGAGGCAGCATTTTTCTTTTCTTTTCTTTTTTTGGTCCAGGTTGCTAAGCAACTCCTCACAGGATATAGAAATCAATGATCAAACAGCCCAAAGTGTCTCATTTGGATGACACCACACTGTCATTTTCTAAAACTCCGTGTGAGTGAATAAAATCATAAATTTCTTCTTTTTGTTATTTTAAAAGATACTGCTGCTCACATGAATATATGTTCACTACTGGACTTTCTGAGTTTCTTTCTGAGCCTCCATTTATTGAGTGGCATTCCCACTGACCTCCAGGTGACCTGAGAGGACAAATGATGCACTTCCTCTTCAGCTGTGGCCAGCTGGTCTAACCTCTCTGATCAGACCTGGCATATTTCACCACCTGTCCCAGGCCTCAGACAAACATTAGGTCATTACAGTTTTAAGAAAACACTCGCCATAGGTTGTTGATTGAACCCCATCTACAAAACATCGAGTGGGACAGCACCACAACGGGAAAGTAAATATGTCAACTACTCAGTAAGTTATGGAGATTCTTAAAAGACATTAACCAACATAACATGGTTTTGATGCCTTAAAAGAGTTCACACCAGGTGTCACTCAGAAGTTTACTTACTTTGTCTAGTGACCTCTTGAGCTGATAGTGGAACTTCTCTTTGACCTCATCCAGCAGCTGCTTGAGCTTGGGCTCCTCGGGGGTCCCCTGGTACTTCCTGGCAAGCTGCAGGTAGCAGGGCCACTTAGCTGAGTCAAAGCCCCAGTGGCAGGTCCTCTTATCGGGTGACTTGTGTGAATGCATGACAAACTTCTGTGGTGAAAAGAGCAACTGGCACTCAACACACTGGATGCAGGGCGCCTCGGGCTGGGTGTAGAACTGGGGCACAAAGAGACCCTGGCACTTCCCCAGACACTGGTGCTCCACCTGGAAGCTGGCTTCGCTCTCCTTCAGCAGGCCCTGTGCTGACAGCTTACCGCTGGGGTCGGCGGGCAAGGCTGCACCGGGACGCAGCAGAGCGTTGCACAGCCGCTGTGCATCCGTCAGAGTAATGAGGCCACAGGAAGGTGCGTTGAACGGCAAGATGCCCAGCACCTTGAGGATGTGCAGCTGCTCGGCGTCGCAGCGCGAGCAGTAGACGTAGAGCTCGTCGCACACGGTGTTGATCTGCTGCAGAGAGAAGTCGCGGAGCACGGAGTTCAGCACCTGAGGCAGGCAGAGCCGCTTCTCGCCCCCAACGACGAAGCAGGAGATGGACTCTCCTTCCAGCAGCGAGTGGGTGAGTTCAGTGGAGCTGTCACAGGGAACCAGCAGAGGGCCCCCTCCCAGAACAGGAGGGGAGGGCAGGGGGGGCATGCCAGCAGGAGAATGCTCGTGGCCTGTACGGGCTGAGAAGGCAGCTGGGCCCCCAAGGGAGCTCTGACTGCTGAGGGTGAACTGAGCCAGTGTGTGTTTAAGACCAGGACTCAGGTCCAGGGCTTTAGCAGAGCCCATTATGTGCAGTTCGGCCCGCCCCTCCACATCCATGTCAGCTTCGAGGTGCAGATCCTCGGTATGCTCCCTCTTCACCTTGGGAGTTTTTGGGAGGGAATCCAAGCTGCGCCGCTTCAGGTTGATCTCTGCCATCACTCGCTTCTTGATGGGTGCGTCTTCCATTCGCTCTCTGTACAGCCGCTTCATGTTGCCCTTGTATGAGGTCAAGTCTTTGAAAGGGGTTTTCAAACTGGTCTGAGTGCTGGCCATTTCTGAGCTCAGGATTACTGCTGCGTTTGTCTGCTCCTCTTCTGTGTGTTCTTGTTTTCCTCCGTCTTTCTTTTTTCCACCACAAGACTCCTGTTTACATGACACAAATCTTCTGGTAGCTGGACACACGCATGATGATAGGTTACTGAAGGTTTTTTTTTTTTTTTACGTTCTGATCTGTTTCCTGAGGATGAAAAGAAACAGGAATTTAGAAGGAAAAAAAAGGCGGTTTAAAAAAAAAAAAGAAGTCCTGCATACACTGACTAAACTATTGACTTCCTTTCCTGCACAAGGATGAACAAACTAAAACTGATGTAATCTAAACGCGCTAAGCAGCTTGGAATACCTATAAAAAGCATAATGTTTTATGTCATCCCTGCTTGGGGCTGAGGAGGTCAATGACTCTCAGCACGGTCCACTAAACCAAATGGCCATTACCATATTTCACACAAACACAAGACGTTTCTCAGCCCTTGCAACTGAACCCAGGAAGAACTCATCAATGATCCAACCAAAGGTTTTGATCCAAACTCTGCTGCACAGAGTGAGAATTTTAACAAGTGAAACCAGTTGACCAGACTTTTCCAGCACCCTGCCCCTCTCTCATTACATTGTTAATGGAAGGCAGACAAACAAAGGCTAAGAAAACGCTTCACTTTGCAAATGAAAGTGTCCCTCCCCGGCCACATATTGTGCCGTCCCCCTTCGGTCTGCTTACCCCACGCTGACCCCATCAGCTCCGCGAAAAACAATTGATAAAAGCTTTAACAGTAGTCGTCCCCTTCTCTCGGTCCTCTCGCAGCGTGACATACTGCACCGTGGGAAGTGGTGCTTCCCCTTCTTACTCTCGGGTTTTACCAACCATAATAAGGTAAACAATAGTAACCTGGTGTCCAAAATTCAAAACGCAGCGTAGTTGATAATGGCTACTACTGCAATATGACAGATTTAACGCGTTTTTTTTTTTTACATGAAAAATTTGATCGTTCATGTTGGATTGAAATGTTCCAAATAGATATTTTAGCCTTTTAAAAATAATAAAAAAGACACATGCCGTTATTTAAAATCAGCCTATAGAGTTATTCGTTTATGAACATGTCAGTATCCCGCTGCTTTTCTTTTTTTTTTTCCATCGAGCGTAATGCTGCTGCGGAGCAAACCTCCAGCTCATTCCGAAGCTGGTTCATGTCCGTGGGTGTGTGTTTTTTTTATATAGATTTACCAACGTGGGCCGATTAAAAGATAACATGATATATGTACACGGCAAATCACATCACTGACCAATAAATGAGGGTCTACAGGGAGCCACCTTCTCCCCCCGAGTTTGCTCCGGGACTCAGTTCTGGCTGTTAAAATCTCCAATCACATAGTTTCATTTCTACAACGTCCAGAAAGCTTCGCTTGGTAACAACACCTATTTCTACAAGAAATATCACAGTTAGTAAACTCGCTTTTTTTTTGTCACCCCCCTCCACTTCTGGTATCCTTTTTACTGCAAGGACACCGCGTATAAAACTACCCCTCCTCCTCCTCTTCCTCCAGTCTGTAGCTCGCCTCCTCTGCTGGCTCGGCACTGGTATGCAGACAGTGCTGATAATGACATTCACTGTCTACGCTACAGTCTGGTCTGGGAAGGCACCGCGGTCGGACGTTATGTACACGCCGATATGGTGAGGGCACGTAGGGGTTTCCAACCACGGCGTGTCGTTTAAACACAAGAGTCAAAACACATGAAATACGACATTTAATATTCAGCATTTAAGCGTGACGGTGTTACACGGCATTTATACCGCAAACTGGATTATGTTGGAACTTGTCTTCAACTCAGCTATGTGTAGAAAATGCTCAAAATGTGAGTGGAAATCAGTTGAAACGTGATCTTTACGCTAGCTACCCGGTACATATGGCAATAAAACGGTCGAACTGGGCTAACTTATCTCGGTTGTCTCAGCAATAGATAGTAAAGCAGATTGACCTGGTTCGGTTCAGGCTGCAAACACTGAGAAACAGCAGGGTCCGTTACGACGGACAGAGGGATAACCCCACACTTTATTAGGGCAAGCTAACTCCGCATAGTGACCGATAAGCAGGTTAACCCAGCGGACCGAAAGCGCTAGTATTACGGCAGGCTAACCCCCCTGATAGAAAGCGATACGGCAGGCTAAAGCAGATTAGCTTCGCCCCCTCCGTTAGCTCCGACTGAACGCAGGAATTTAAACGTTAATCACAGACTGGGATTCACCACAATCACCTCTCTTTAACCGCTCCATTTAAAAATAAAAATAAAACTCCCTCCATTAACGGGGAACACTTGCCTGTACGCTGTGTCGGTCGTCCTCTCTCGCCCGGGGTCTTCTCAGTACTGGAAAAGCCTGGCGGACCGTCAAGATACAGCTAGAGGCTCCACTACAGCCCCATAACGTCACACTGCACACGGGCTGAGAGGCGGAGACGTCACCCGTCTGACGGAAACTATGCGGGGGTGTCTCTCGTCTGTCGGTCCGCCCGTCTGTCTATTTGTCTGTCTGTCTCGCACAGTCTCAGACATGTGTTTCCTTCAACAGCAGGTAAAGCTGGGAGCAGAGACTGGGAGACAGACGACCACAGCAGGCGGGTCGGCAGGAGGGGGGGGGGAAGGCGGGGAATCAGAACTGCGGCTCGGTTAACGCCAGCTCTGATCCTCACAGCTCTTTAATGAGTGCTTTCTTTTATAATAATAATTAACTTATAATTAACATTCACAGCAAGCAATGCCTAGTGCGTTCTTAATTATTTTTTTTATTAATTTAAATAAAGATTGAATATCATCTTATTTAATTAAATATTCATAAACATATAGGCTAAGCATTTTTTTAATTATCACGTTTGGTCCTTTTTTTGCCAACCCCCCAGCATAGATAAATACATTAAGAAAAATATATATGTTACATAAAGCTGAAATTTCAAGAAATTATTGGCAAATGAGTATATTCCAACATGAATTAAATAAATTTGAAAAAAAAATCTTTGACATTACCCTGAAATGTCAGGCTATTATTACACATCATTTTTTTAAAAAGTAATATTGCTAAAACGGATCATTTATTGTTTATTTACTCGCAAGTCATTGGTATAACTTATAAATGAGATAAGTAACACCACTGAAGGCTACAATCTCTAACAAAGAAGTTGCCATGTATCAGACCACATATTGTTAAGTTTATAAAAAATAATTGGAGAATTCAGTTTATTTACTTTTTGTGAATGTTTTTTCCCCTTTTATATCACCTTAGCTATAAAATGAGTAATACCAATGATTGACTTTAAAGCATGGCATGAAATTAATCATCAAGTTTTGATTTGAAATACACTTTTTCTTATTGCAATGATTTAAGTGTCAACAAAGTTTCACATTGAAGATGGTGTCATGTGGGACAGTTTTTTGTTTTATGTTGTTTTGTTGTTGTTGTTTTTTTGCTGGAGGGGATAGGCAAATAGGCAAACATGCAAGTTTGCAAGTTTTTGCAGACATTCACAACTATTCACCAAAGGAAAAAAGAAGAAGAATCTTGCATGCTTGGCATATTGGTTGATAAAATGTTTATCAAAGCTTACCATTTTTGGCATATTTATGTTACAACCTTTAAAATGCTGTTAGTGAGAGGGGGAAGAGAGTACTGATCAAAATAATGGACGTTCTACTGAATTAGCAGTTGTTGAAATCCACTAACATCATTTTGGAAAGCAGGTTGTCTGACATTTTTATTTGATTGTATTAATAGTTTGCATTTTTCTAAACTAAGTTCTAGTAAAGGACTTGTGTTTGAAGTGATGACTTCTAGTGGGAAAGTTGCAGGTTGTAATTAGCTGAATAGCCCCACATCTCCTGAACAACACTACAATTAACACAAAAACCATGAAAGGCTTCGTCTTGAACAGAGGTTTGGTCTGACCCTTCTGAGCTGCTATGGAAACATGGTGGACAGCATGGAGGAGGGTTGATGGTAGCTTTAAAGAAACAGTGTGTAAAAACCACTGATGTCTAGTGGTGTAATTGGGGAAATCAACCATCTCAAATGCCATTATTTAGCAACAAAATGCCCCTATATCAGTTAACTAAATTATCTGTCTAGGAGAGAACTCTGAGGACCTTTATTTTTCATCAGGGATTTTCACCCAATAAAAGCCACATCAATGACAATAAAATTCTTTTAAATAAATAATGAAACAGAGGTGCAAAGAGACAATAAGTTTCTGAAATCAATTATTGAATGTTGCAGTAATAAGATGTGTTTTATTATTACAAAGATGGTTTACATTTTTGGTAGGTTTTTCTCAAATAACAGTGCTCATCACAGCAAACAATACACCACTTAAATGTTTTCTTTTTTCCTACCAAAACCTAAAAAACAACACCTGTTTTCAATTATATAAAATCTAATCTTCTTTCAAAGTATTTCCAACAGTTTTTATTTTATATTCAGTTAGCACAACCAGCTGTATATTAAGCTGTACATGTTATTTGGGCTTGAATCATGTTTTAGATTATTTGTATTGACATGGCCTTGGTTGACATTTGCTGCGGGAACTGACATGACAGTTGCTTTATCTATTCTGCTGGCTTTCCGTTGAGTTCACAGAAAAAAACGAGAGGATAAAAGCAGACAAACTCAAAGGCAGGCTCTCTCTCCCAAAGGTCCCCTCCCCCCTCATCATATGGACCTGTCCTCCACAAACGGTCAAGAGGTCGTCCTATAGGACTATTGTGCTTTTAGAGATGAAAGGAATGAATCAAAATCTAAGTATTAGATCAGAAATTCAATCTTATTCGTTAAAAATCTTTTTGCTTTTCTCCAAAAGGAAACTTTGCACGACGTTTCTGCTCCTGAGTCTGCACACTAAAAAAAAACCTTTGATATTGTTTGTTCTCTCTAGAAATTGTAATCTTTGCGGGTTATCGTCCTCTGTCGACATGGGCCGGCGTTTTCTCAGCTGGAGTGCACCCTGACTGGCTGGCTGACCCACAGTCTGATGTCACACGTCTGTGAGAGCTGAGAGGCTTGATAAAGCTTTGATAAACAACACAGTCGGCCGTTTCGCCGCAGCCTCTCTCTGGCTCACTCTCTGACAGCAAGGTCAGCAGTTGTATTATGAGAGCAGATGTGCACATACCCTGTCCAGCCCCAGAGAACAACAAGAGGGACATTGATTTTCCTGTAATAACATCACTCTGTATACTGCAGGGAGTAAATTAATCTCATATGTGCAATAATGTGACCTGCGCTGATTGTTCATCAGGGGTTTGAAGCAAAAAGCTGAGGGATGAGGAGGACGGTGGTGGGGGAGCTTGGACTCGTAGACAAAGTGTGGCCGACTGGCACATTGATAAGGCTCTCCATTAGGCCAGAGACTGTCTAACTGTTATTGGACTTAGTACTAAGTGGGCCCCAGGGGCAGAAACCTTCCAGTCGTTTTCATATATCTTGTCTGGATCAATGGAAGATGTTGAAATGCGTCCTAAGTTGTTCAGTGGATGTATGTGTAATTTAGGGGTAATGATGCTTACTGAAGTGGAGGTCTGGGGGTCACACACCTTCAACAGAGTCAGAGGTGTCATTCAGATTTTCAGATTTTCTGCTCTGTGTTCAGTTCCAGCAGGTTGTATCAGGTGGTATCCTGCAGCCACGCTGATGGCAAGTATCACAAATTTAGTGTTTGACACATGAAACTTTCAGTTTAAAGTTAACCCATAATATCCCTCTGTTTTTATACTCCGCTTCATCCTGTTCAGGATCAGAAGGGAGCCTATTAGAAATTAAATGAAAGCAATCAGAGCTGTAAACACTGCTAGAAAGATGCATTGTGTTAAATGTCAGCAAGTATTTTTACTTTTGAATTAGTATCCAGATCATTGGGACTTAAAAATTCTGAAATAAATGGATCGGGCTTTTTACTGGTTTTGAGAAACCAGGTTATGCTAACCTTTAGAGACACAAAAACCTCACAGATTATCAAAAATCAAAAGCTACAAATCAAGAAGATAAGACCAAAGCGAGGATGCCAGTATGTACACTACCAGTCAAAACTTTGGACATACGTTCCAATTAAATCCAAAGGGTAAACGTGTCCAAACTTTTGATTGGTAGCGTATGTGTATGAGTAGCATTTGTTAGCTACTAATGATGTCTGGTAATGAGACTAGAACTGCTGTGGTCCAACACTTGATCTCTTAATGCCTGATTTTTGTCTCAATACTGCTCCGAGCTTTGACTTGATACCGGCGCTTGTTTTCCTTCCAAATGGATAATCTTAAAATCCACTGGTGTTTCTATGTGGAGTCTCGTTATTTTGCTGGAATTCAGTGTCAGGAGTGCCTGAATAAACATAGAAATAAACTGTAAAATAACATATTAAAAACTCTACGTCTTGGGCGCTTGATACACAATCCCAGTAATCATAAAGGTCCGATAAGTAAAATTAAGTGACACATAGGCGTAAAGAGCTAATTACAACCAATTTAATATTTTTTTATTTGTTCTAAAAATTACAGTGACCATTTTTAGGGTTTCCTTTACTGGCCACATTAGAAATATGGTTGTGTGACATTGCAGGGGGGCTAGGAAAGCAACTCACAGCATCTTTGGAGCAAAACAGCTTATCTTATGGTTATGAAAGAGCAGTAATTCTTAAATTCAAGCATGCTTATGAATTTGATTTCTGCCAGCAGATCATTTTAAAGGCTCCACAGTAAAACAGAAAGGCTCCTAAACACCAAACCGACATCAAGAACCAAGTTTTGATGATGCCAAACTAAAAGGACAAATTTGCACTGTGAGAAGGAGTCTGAAGGCGGACAGGAACGTGACTGATATCATGCAGGGGCTTTCCAAATGACATAACCCACATTTGTAACTGACTGCACTGCTTATTCCAGGTGCTTATTTTTACTTTTTTTTTCTTTTTTCATCATAAGGCTGAATAGTATTTTGCATCCAAAGTATGTCTGATTTCTTCTTCTTTTTTAACTGCAGGTGCACTCCACTTGTCAGTCCTTCTCATTTTCACAAGATAAAGGTGTTCTTTAAGTGATGGTCACACATCTCAAATGTCTGCTAATGAAACTGATGCATGTCTTCCACTTTTACTCAGCATGCCTCCACCTTACAGGAAGGGTGGAACGAACACACTTAACAGATATTCGAGATTGCTCCATAATTCTCAGTAGAAAAGCGCCGCTATGTAGCACAATTGCTGTACCAAGTAGATCCACCTTAAATTGCAGTGTGTGTTTTACTAAGAGATTGCATTTAGCACCAAGTATGAGTCTTGTGCTGCTTAATTAATCCCTTCAGGGACAGACTGAAACACCCAACAAGATAACTGCAATTAGAACAGGATGTTTTTTCTTAGTTCTTCCTTCGTTTTACATCATTAATTATACAAGGTTAGTCCTCCGTGAGTCTTCCACAGTCATTGCGCCGGGGGAGGTGTACCCCTGATCTCCACCAGAAAGGGCACAGGAACAATGTCAAACCCACCATCATGGGAATACAGAATTATGCAAAGACATTTATCGTCCTGCGTGCGGTAATGCTGTGCTCATCTCGTGTAGTCATAGTGGGAGTAATTTTCCATAAAATCTGGTTCAATCGAGACAATATACAATGGTTTAATGGAGCAGGATGTGGAATAAGCCTCGCACAATAGGTTTCTATCCACCATTGTGCAAGTTATTGCAGCGCACAAATCAATCCATTTTATTATTTTTGACACCTCATCATTTCCGTGGCCCCTTTTTTTTTCACCTTTTAACACTCAGCACTGTGTGAGGGCACAGGGGGAGCGCTGCTGTGTCGATGACCTTTTCACCCCGGGGGGGGGGGAGTGACAAGGCCCCTCTAAAAGAGCGGCAGGAGTCATGTGACCAGCAGAGACATATGCGGCTGAAAGGCAACAGCTCAAGCTTAACACATCCAGTCTAATTCCCATCACTCCAAGATGCTAGTGTGTGTGAGAGCTTAGGTTTGGTCGCCGCAGTAAAACAGTAAGATGGAAGAAACTAACGTTTAAACAAAAACAATGCATTCAGATCCAGGATATGCAGAAACCCTGATCAAAACACTGTAAGTAGTAGAAGGAAACTGATCTACTATGTGATCTGATTTTAAATTAAATGACAAACCTTGTCCACCAACTTGGTCTTAACTGAATCATTAAACACTGGATGGATTTCAGTGAAATGTTATACACATGTCCATCATTCATTATGACTTATACTCTTAAATTCAACCCACCAATGATTTAAATTATCTTTTTATTTTCTTAGTGAAATGTCCAAACAATTATCAGGCGGAGTCCCATTAATGAGGGTACATGATGGAAAAAAAAATCTTTCATCCTGCTTCGGGCATCTTAAGAGAGTACCAACTCAAAACCTCGGACATAACACAAGTCTGTCGCTGAAAATATGTCAATCACTAAGCTGTACACAGTTGCTTGCTCAGATATCACCGGGGCTGGAAACTCAAAACAAACTTTGCAGGAGAGCTGCACTGACATTGTGACTGAAAATCGCCCCATTGAAACACATATACCTGTGGTCACTATCAAAGTATTTTAAGACTATTACTCTGCTTTGATTAAATCCTGATTTTACCATCATCCAATAAAAAACACCATTTCAAGACAACTTTGCACATATCCAAACAGCTCCTAGGCGTTGCTGTCTTTGACGGAGTCAAGAAAAGCAGGGAGGGGCATTCCTGGAGCAGGACAGAGCTCTTAGGAGGCAAAACATGTTAGGCCAAAAAAAAAAAAAAAAGGCTAGATATGTTGTTGTTCTCTAGGTGTCTGAAAAGTAGCCACATTTATGGATGGATGTTTGATGTGAAACTGTGTGAAAAGTGTCAAATGTGTGAGACTTGAGAGCCCCAGTTTGACCAACTTGTAACAACCAATTCAAAGTGTGAAAAGATTATGGCTCAAAGCTCAGTCTGTCACCAGAATCACAAACAAGAAACTTACAAGTAGCTGAGAAATAACTTGCTGGATCTTTTGGCTATTAGCATAGCAGCGAGCTAGTTAAACATGCACAATGTAATTTAGCCATACCACACACTTCACAGGTTGTTGGCAATTTATCTGCTTTATTGTGCATGTCTGCTAAAATTGACCTCAGACAAATCGGTTATATCTTTACGTTTATGCGATCAATAATAAAATTACCAACTATTCCTCTGTCAACTTGGTGTGTGTTGAGTGTGAGCTCCTACTAAATGCTGTGTACTTTCTGAAAACACAATTAGTTGGTTATATGGTGCAAATTCTGTTTGCATGGTAACACAAAGCTTTATTCCAATCTAAAGACAACACCCTTAGAAAGAGCAGCCTTAAAACCTGCTCCTCTGAGTTCAAAAGGGTCCTGAGGTATCTTTGCTAAAGCATGCCAGATATTTTATGAATTCTTCAGGAAATTGTGTTAACCTAGCAAAAATATAGAAAGAAAAACAATCCAATACTGTGTCTTTAAAGTTTGCAAGAGACATTCATGTCCTTTTAGGATACATAATGTCTCCCAGTAGCATTTCATCAGCTTTCAGTGGGAAATGTTAGCATGCTGTCTAATATGGTGACTCTGGTAATACATTATCCCGCCGAAATATTGATAAAATTGGGTTAGATTTATCATCAGCATCATTCAGATTAAAAATAAAAAAGGAAAGAAAGAAAAATGTTATTC
Organism: Atherinosoma microstoma; assembly: GCA_037177055.1. Taxonomy (NCBI): domain Eukaryota; kingdom Metazoa; phylum Chordata; class Actinopteri; order Atheriniformes; family Atherinidae; genus Atherinosoma; species Atherinosoma microstoma. Next base: position 20,274,407 of record JBBBVU010000008.1, read on the forward strand.
TTAAATGAGGCAGTCTGGTGTTTTACTGTAACACAAATCCTACCATGCAATACCCAGGGGTAAGCTTAAGTCAAGTTTTTCCCTGAAAGAATTAAATACTAAAAGGCAGCTAAAACCATGCCAACCCTTAAAGGAGACTACTACCATGGGAACACTTTAAACAATATCATTATTATTTTGAGAGGAAATACATTAAACAGGGCCTCCACCAGAAGTGTCCACTTTGTCAAAAGAAATCAGGTTTCATACACTTAACATAAAAGCCCTTTTCTGATGCTTTCTGCATGAAATAACCCCCCCCCAGGTTTTTATCATGAGAGGAAACTCTCCTTACACGACCGTGTCTGAGTTATTTACTCCGAGTTTCACAGAACACGCGACACATGCAGAGTTGTTCATCAAAAGTTAAACTCTAGAGATTGACAAAGACAGACACAAACACATTACCACAAGGAGAGAAATAAAATGTTTATTTTACCATCCGTGTGTTTTTTTTTTCTTTCAACACTAATAATAAAGTCCTGTGGATGGTAAACATCCGCAAAACAACAAATACAAACAATAGAGTTTCCGTTGGGTTAACCCAGTAACATTTTGGAATCAATGTAGTGATAAAAAATAAATCTGATTCAACAGAAGAGATACAAAGCAAAAAAAAAAAAAAAAAAGTAACATGACTGATCCCCCATTGACCATGTGAGCCCAGAAACATGCTCCAAAAGGGGGAGACTGAATGATCCATCACTTAGTTTAGTTACATTCACGGAGTGGAGAGTCAATCATCTGGGTTTTTATGTGCTTTAAAGCAGTTTTGTAATATAGCTAATTGAGAAAAGTTCAGATGTGGGCTGCGTGTGGTAAAATGGAGCAGATAACAGTTTTAAAGCCACATGTCAGGACTAAAATTGCACTGTGTTGTGGGTTTGGACCTCTTACCGTGTTCTTGTTTCAACAATTACTTAGTGTTTTGATTTACAACAAAAAGACGCACATGGAATGGAAAAAAAAATACAACAAAAGATAACAGTAAAGGTTTTTTTAGAAAGGCATAGTATTAAAAATACGAAAGAAAAAAAAATCTGAATATATAAATTCTATGACTTAGGACAGCACAACTTCCTTTATGTATACTGTACCATCTAATACGTACCAGCAAGACATTTTTCAGAAAAATGTTTTTGGTCCTGTGTGAATGTGTATGTAATGGAAGGTCTGCACAGCAACATTACTCCTGTGCTCCAGCGTCCGGGTACTTTGTGCTATTCTTCCAGCCCCTTTCCCAGCAGCTCTTTCATTCACAGTTTGAGAGCATTAACTCATTATTAGTGTTACGCTGCCATTTAGGTTCCTTCATTCTGGGAGAAGGGACCTGAAGCAGACTCTTTATTTTCCAGATGTTGAGTATTTATTTAATTCTCTTACTCAGGCTGGACATTTAACACTTTCATGACTGGTATGATGTTAAATAAAGATGAGAAAATATATAGATTTTTTATCTTTTTCTTTTTTTTAAAAGGCTATTGTTATGCTTCTTTTTCTACATGAGGGTAGTCGAGACGAAGCTCATTTCAAAATGACGATTAAGATGTCATTTCTGTGTGACTGTGGCTTGAAGCTAAACAGGGTTTGTCTAATGTTTGTTCTCAATAGTAATTTCTTATATATACAAATAAAATATGCATTGAAAATACCCCACCGGCTGGAAGTAGAGGATGGTCAGTCTGTTAGGGGCCATGTCTCGTCTCTCCCACCCCCACGTACAGCAACCTCGGAAGAACTTTGTGGCCACAGATGAGCGGCCGTGATGAGAGAACCGATATCAGTGCAGATTTACATGATATAAAAATAATTAAGAAAGAAGGTAGGCTTAAGGGCAAGTGGTTATAAATGGCAGAGTGTGAGACTGGTTTTGGCAAATAAGCGTTCTACTGTGCATGTGGGGCCCTCGAACAGAAGGTTGATGTCGCCGGGTTGTCTCGTAACCATGCAGATTGAAGACACTGAGACGACACGTAAACACGTGTGAGAGGGTGTGTGCGCGTGGGTGGTGTTCATGAGCAAAGACGTCACGTCTCTCACACACACTCCTCCGCGGACATCAGCAGAGGGTTGATGTACTCGAAGCCTTCAAACTCAGACTGGTCGATCTTCTTCACCACATCCCTGCGATGAACGAGAGAATAATAATTTTTTAAAAAGGGTCAATTAACTCTACACAAAGCCTGAAAATTGAGAGCACGTGAGGAGGGGACTTACTCATCATCAGGTGTGAGCTGGATGGGCTCATTAGTAAACTGGGCATCAAAATTGTCCAGTCCAAATTCCCCTGAGATGTTCGGCTTAAAGGGAGGGACCACCTGTTTCTGCTCCAGCTGAAATGAGAACAAAGACATCAGGATGGAACACAACAACCTTTTTTTGTTGTTTTCTTTTTCAACTAATTGGCTTGAAAATATCACAATAGGTTATCATGTGTCATCATGAGACAAGCTGGATCATTTAGGTGCTTCTTCCTCCAAGTTATCAACAACTTCTAATATGTGTAATGAAATCAGCTGCCCCAGATTCAGCCGGTTCTGTAGCTGAATCCAAGCAGAGAGAGACAAAAATATAAATGACTTTCTTCGCAATTCAGCACATGCTTTTGGGATAGTTAAAAAGAACTAGTCTTTGGAGAGAACACAATAACTTCCTGTTCATTTTTGAATGATTAATGGCAGGAGGTGGAGTGGAAGCAAATCAAAAACAGCTTTGCATATACAAATAAACCAAAGTGAATCTAGAGGAGGACAAAGCAGACCATTTTCATAGTCCAGTTCATAAAAAAATATGTAATTGTCACTTTCCATAAAAGATTGACAGATCAGGGCAATTTTTGCCAAAATAAATGAGGAAAATACATTGAATATGTTTCACTAGCTGCAGGATAATCACCAGTTATTTTAAGCTAAAGTAAAAGGTAAATGTTCAGTAACTGGGTTAAATGACACTTATGTTTATCTAGCATAACGTTGAAATGAAATGATATTGTATCATTTGCAATTTTGTAATCATGTACAACTCGGGGTGGGCTTGCAGCGCTACGTGACGCAGCATTCACTTAACGTTACATTATACAGATGAGTAAAAAACGTAACTTTTTGGTTACTCTACGTTGTTTCCATATCATTTTGTTTACACCAAAATGTAGAAATAAATAAAACTTTAAGACCTATAAGGAGCATTCATTACTTCTTTGACAATCCAAGCAAATCCAAAATCGTAACATCTCTCGTAGCAACAAGTCTTTTACTGTCCAAAAAGTAAAAACAAAATCCGATTCTAAAGAAGAAAAAAAGGCAATTTCAGTTGGGGTTTTTTAGCAGTTGCTTTATATTAGACAATAGACCATCAATCAGAATTTGTAGTGTTGGTCAGAAAAACGACTCAGAAATTTTGACAGTATTTTTCCAACATCATTCTCATATTTCACTGACTGATCTATCAACTGAAAAAACAATCAGCGGATCAGTTAAATGATAACAGGATGTAGCCTAACAGCTCAAAACCATCTCAACACCACCACACACACCAATTCCACCAATGAGTCTTCCACTTCAAATAACAAAACCTTTATACTTTTGTCTGAGATCACATTTATTACAACACACAGGTCACTGAATGGACCTTGGTTGTCCTGCTTGGTACTTTGGTGGGTTGGAAGCCAACAACTGCTCCCCCTGCAGGCCAAAATGTAAACCGCAGGGCAAACTTTTGGGATCGTGTTCAGAGGGGAGGAGTGGAGGGGGAGTGTAAGCTGATCTGTCCAGACACTCTGACCGACTGCTGGGTCCCTGCTCCAGACCAAACAGGGAAAAAGAGGTCATGGTGATCCCTGCTGAGCTGCACTGTCTGTCTGTCATCTGGCAGCACATGTCTGTTTGCCTTTGGAGATGAAATGTGCCTGATCCTTGACACGTGAACAGTTTTAAATATACAGTCCTACAAAGGCATCTTGATATCAATCGATTGAAAAAGTGTTGTTTGTGCACATGTACATATTATTTAAAGCTACAATAATTCAAGACAAATATTTCAACAGCCAATTTCATCATTGTTTATTGTGGTCAGGTTCAATTTTTTTTTTTTGTTTCAACTTCTGAAATGTGAGGATCTTCTATGTTTTATATCCGAATAGATAAAACTCTAGGTGGTTTATGTACTAAAACATGCTCCACGGATGTCAACATGTGCACTTATCACCATTGTTCTGACATTTTATGATCTAAACACTTAATTCAAATCATTCAAGAAAATAATTCACACTTAAAGGTCATTTATCTCAAATTAATTTAGAGTCACTGGCATTGGTTTTGTTTAACAGTCCCAGAGTCATAAAACAGGAATCTCACTCACTCTTGTACAATAAGTCATTCACTGCTGAAACTGAGAACAGGAAGCTTTGGAAATATCTGAGTATTTTTAGTTATAGTTTAGATTTCACTCGTAGTCCTACAAGTACTTCTGAGATGCATAACAAGTGACCAACAACAACTTTAAATAAAGGCTCTGATGTCATTTTATGCAAGCTGTTCCACATTCATAATTACACATGGATTGTTTTTGAAGATAAACGATGTATGTGGATTATAGAGTCAGCGCAAAACACACGAAAGTAGTTAAATGTGGTTTTCAGTATGAGTGACTGAGGCTACGAACAGGAAAAGAAAGCAGTCTCTCTGATTACCGGAAACTCGGTGGATAGTTTGGAGCTTCACAATCAAGTTCGAACGAGACAATGGCTGAAATTAGATTTAATTATGGCTTCTTTATGAACATGAATCACTGTTTGACAATCCAGACATCCAGAGCTCAACATTTGAGCTCTATATGATCTGGCTCCTCTAATTTCCTTTCCATCTTTGGCTTTGAGTCTCAGTCTGTGTGTTAGTCATCCTATCAGTTGATGTCAGTCTTCTGTCTCCTCCTTTTGTTTCTAACTGCCTGCTTTCCACAAGGCATAGCTAATAACCCTCAGCTCTGACAGCAGCTACACCTGCAGGGCATGAGAGGAAGAGGGTGACCCCTCCAAGCTTTTAGGTTTGACCTTCTGCTGTCTGGCAGTAGCTTGCCTTTTTTTCTCCAAGTTCAATATATGGATTTATTTTGACCTATTTGGCAGCTGGCACGTATCCGTGCTGACTTCATTCATTTAAAATAATGAGAAACATTATAAAGATTTTAGAATGCTGAGGAGTGAAACAAGTCAAGAGAAGGAGAAGAGAGGCAGTGAAATAGAATAAAAACTGCATGACTCACGAGGTCCCAGTCAACGTTTCGGAAGAACGGATGGCCCATGATGTCGGCAAAGCCTGTCTGAGGGTGGCAGCCCAGACGCTCCTTGGGATCCTGTGGAGTGAGGGTGAGAGACAGTGGGAGATGACAGTGGGAGAAAGATAACATGTCAGATAACCAGCAAGAAGGAGAGAATCTCTAAGTGCAGCGGATAGATATGTGGGATTTTTGTGATGGTAGAGTTAGGAGAGGTAAGAAGATGGGAGAGTATTTCCATACAACCAGCCAAATGAATATGAAGGCAACTTTTAAAATGTCAGGAATAGAAAATAGTCATTCATCTGGTTTTCAGGAAATTATCAGAGGGTTGCTGTTTAGTCTTGATATTAATATCACTAAGATTTTAACAGCATCATTTCACTTATTTTTGTTACTTTTTGAAGAAATTACAGGATCAAAGTTGCTTTAACTTGTATATTCTGTAATAAGGGATAATGATGAGTGTTGCAATGGTTCTTTGAGCCACCTCACATGGGAATGTTCCTGCTTAAAACTACAGCTGGGATCTCTACAGATGTGTAGTTAGCATGTTCTCCTAGTTTTTGTGCGGGTGTTCTAATTTCCTCCCACAGCCCAAACATACACACTAAGTAAAATGATTTTCTGTGAATTAGGGCTGGAATATACTTGCTCTAGGCAACGTTGACTGGAACGCTAGAGGCACTCAGGGAAACAAGAGTATGAACACGAGGTCAGAGGTAAACACAATGACGGAAAATTTTGAAAAGCGCCTCTCGGACCTTGTCCACACCTACAGGCTTCTTTGTATTGCCTCCCCGTTGAACAGTGACAAACACTTGTGCATTAACAGTTGGCAACTGCATATATATACCCAGACGTACAAAATGTTGACGGGTACATTTGGATACACAGCAAGTATATATCAGCCCTTAAGAAAGGCAAGGCAAGGCAAGTTTATTTGTATAGCACATTTTCAGGTTCAAGACAAACTCAAAGTGCTTTACATAAAACATTAAATGCATTACAGATAAAAAGCAGCTAGAATTACAATAAAATCATTTAAACACACAAAAACAAATCATTAAAAAGATTGAA
>JBBBVU010000008.1:20280896-20317545 GCA_037177055.1 Atherinosoma microstoma
CTGAAAATATCACAGATGTATTCTGGGCCTAAACCGTTCTGGGATTTATAAACAATTAGTAGATTTTTAAAATCTATTCTCTGACTGACTGGAAGCCAGTGTAAAGACTTGAAAAATGACCTTAACGGTGTGATGGACAGACGACCTATCCAGTGTGTAACTAGTGTTTCACCCATATCAAAGCTCAAAAAGGTTTCAGTTTTTAATGACCCTGAACTGGATCAAGCCGGCTCAGAGAACAGTTGGAAGTACTGATACTAGGTTTACATGCCTTTCTTTATTTCTAAGTGAATAATCAAATGCAGACTGCTTTGATAGTATAAACAACCAACACTCAGTTAAAGTAGCAGTTTTCCCATAACCACCTTTCCTCACTGCTATGGCCACTCAGACACTAAATATCCATTTCATAGTTGAGATGATACTGTGACCAACTCAGACACAACTTCTGAATGTACCCAAAGCTAAGAAAAATCAGCTTGTTAGTAGTTTCTTTTAATCACTGACCCACATTTGTATATTTTACTGAACTCTGTGCAGGCTCCTGGCAACTAGGGACACTATGCTTTTCCTGAAAACGGTGCATTTCCCTCCACAGTGTGTGATGGACTTCGTCTAGGGGTATCCGCAAATTATCTTTAAGAGATTAGCTGCATTTCTGGCAATGAGCAGGGTCTATGTACAAGTGTGAGAGGGAGAGGTGCCCCTGCCCCTCTTACAAGATCTGCCGCTAGCTGAAAAGCATATATAGAGATGTCTAACATTAAAGAAAAAGAAGGGGAAGGACAAAAAACAAAACGAACACACACAAAAACCAGTGTTTATGCAGTAATAATAAAAAGAAACCAGATTTATGAAGAACTGATAATGTCAAAGTTCATAGGTTCTCCAGTTGAAAAATTGCACACTGGGGGCCAATTAATACCAGTTTCACACTCATACCTAGTTATGTATAGCTCTAATAAACAGAGAGGCAGAGGCCATATTCTGGAAACAAACCCTCCAAAAGGTCAATCCCCCTACATAATATTAAAAATGAAAGCAGCGTCCAGGTCAGGGCATAGGGTGTCTACTACGATATATGACCTCAGAAATATTTTCATAAAGAGTTTATGGTTTCAATCTTAATACGGCATGATGTTAAATAAGTAAACTATAGTACGATTTACAGCAGAGTAAGCAGCAGAGAAGGGTGCCTCGCTCATGTCCATTTTCAAAACACCAAGATGCAACAGGAAAAATCCTGAGATGTTGGTTTTAAACAGCGGCAAACAGATTAGTGGATTACATTACAGCAGCTAAACCGGTTGCCTTGGCCATATGAGAGAAAATGTAGAAAGGTTGTCAAGTTTTGTCTCCCTTTGTATTTCATGTTACTTCTTATTGATGATGTTTCTTCACTGGAAAAAACACCTCATCATTCCTGTAACTTTAATTAACGCTGTATCGGGGTTTACTCGTGACTGTTTCCTGCAAAAAGGCCAAAAAACCAACCAATTTATTGCGAGGATATTAAATCCTGTTTCTGTTGGGGGTTTTTTGTTGCTAAATCCAGGAAATTCGTTTGAATTTTTTTATTAAAACTGGTGGAAACCTGACACACAGTGATTGAGAAGTGTGTGTGGATGAGATAGAGAAAAAGAAAAATCCAAGAGAGTGTGACACAGCAGCAAGGATAATAATAATGTCATTCCCAGCTGGAACCGAAACTGTTTAAGATTGATACCGGTCTGTCTAATCCCTACTTACCTTGTTGAGGAATCCCTTGAGTACACTGGCAGCTTTGACTGACAGCGAGCGGGGGATTCTGATCTGTTTTTCCAATATTACTGCAGGAGGTGAGAAAGAGAAGGGGGAGGGGTCGCAGAAAAATAATAGGTTGAAACAGACATCTCCGACACTAAAATGACAGAGGTTACTGACGCTGCTGTTGGGAGTCCAATGATGACATTCTCTACAACTGATACAACCCTCAATGCTGTAGCAGTCGGTGTTATGGTGTGTTTTAAATAATAATTTGGTCTGTAAATCCAACACTTTACTAGCAATCGTAAGAAAACACATTTTGAGAACATACTTAATGAAATAACAAGAAACCACACACAGGCTTTCACACATTTTTCTGCAACAGATGGCATGTGCTTGGGACTAAAAAGCTGTAATAAAGGTGTCAATAAAAAGGTGTCGGATGCTTCTACACAGCCAGTTTTTTTTGCTCCAAATATAAACTGTGGCAGTGTGACATTTACCTTGGAAGAGGTAGTCTTCTGTGTTCTGGTCTGGGTTGTCAGAGCTGCCAACGATGTCAAAAGGCGACCGGCCTGCCATCATCTCAAACATCAGAACACCCAGCGCCCACCAGTCCACACTGAAACCTGAAGCACACACACATTGTCCGTTACAGCTTATAATTCTAACATAAAAGGAGCAAAGAAAGACTAAAAGATGTTATTAAGCAGCAACTAAAAATGAGCATTACTGCCCAAAAGTGTCATTTCAAAAACGATCATTCAGGGTGTGCTCAAAGAGCGGGAAAACAAACTGGTTTGTGAGCTTGATCTAAATCAATCAGAAATTTGACTTCTTGTTTCATGAAAATGTGTTTGAACCCCTTACATTGCATCTCATTGTTAAACCTTTGTTTCCTTTAAAGTTTTGTTTACTCATAAAAGTAGAAAATGAGAAAGAAATTAAAGCAAAGAGCCCACCTTAAAGCTTAAGAGTACACCTTAAAGAAAGCAGATGGCCATGCAACTATAAGTGGGCGCATTCACAAAGCCTATGAGTGGGAGTAAGTTAAAGGTGGCAGAACTTGGAGTCTTGCAAGATACAGATGGATCCTTGAGAAAACAGTATTTTGTTTAACAGGTGGTCATTGTCCCTCACTTTGTGTGCATGAACAATATTTTCAAAAAAAGATCTTCCATATTTGTATTTGAATCAACTTTGACAAGCCTGAGATGTTTTTCAGCTACACGTCACCCTCAGTGGAATAGATGAGTCCTTATGGCAGTTGGGGTGTTGAAGCTGTTTGACTTCAACAAGCAAGGCTTGCATCGCATGAAATAAAAACACTGCCCACCTTTACAACAAGATACTGATATAAAAATAAAAAAACACCACCACACTTTTCAGTCATATTTTTGTTTTCTAGAGAACTTTTCTACTCCTGTCATTTTGTATTTGTAATGAAAACCTCAGGTATAACATAGTAATGTGTTCCAGTTACGCTGACAATGTGACAGACGTGTGAGCTGCTAAATGGAGTCCAGCCATCATTAGTGTCATTATTTAAAATCTGTACTTGCCATTTGTGTCGTGAAAAAATGTGCAGTTAAAAAAAGCTGCTGATATCATTTGAAATAAATTGGCACAGCAAGCAACAACAAAGGAAAAAAAAAAGAGAAAAAAAATTATGAAACTTGTCGCTATGATACCACTTTGGTTACTAGGGAGCTCAATCTATTTTTATTGTATTGTGTGTTGATATGTTTTTGAGACTGAGCACTTACATGTAACCTTTGCTTGTAACCTTTGCTATCCTCTGCACACCAGTGGGGTTTTGATGGGGGGAACGTTACAAGTGCCTCTGTGCACATTAGAAAAAAAAAATTCAAATTCAAATGTTCTTTTAAGTTTTACCTTTTTTCTATTGTTTATGAACCAATTGGTTTAAAGCTCTTGTTTTCCTTTGTTTATTTTTCTGCTATCCTCCTATTTTCACTGACATGATTTCATCTTTTTTTTCTAATCTCATTTAGATGGACACTTCACATTCAGAACTGAGAAACAGTCTCAAGCCTCCCTTCTTTTCTTTATATTTTGGTTCAAAGCAGTGCCTTTGTTGTAATATTTTCAAGTGGTGTTGAGTAATAGTTCTGCAGAACCACTTTCTTTAGACATTGTCTACTATTTCACTAAGTCTTGTCCTTGTACATCACCATTTTCAGAGTATTTTTTCTGTTTGTTAACACCTTACTCAAGGGATGAACTGTTCAAACTGATATGTCTACACACAAAAAGGCAATTTAGCTACACAATTTTAAACTGTATCACTTTGTTACTTTCAGCCTCTTGAAAGGATGCATTATCTGTTCCTATTTCTTGAGTTGTGTCGATGAAAAATGCCATTTAGTATTTTGCAACAAAATGCTGTATCAAAAAGAGTTGATTGCAGTAAACTTGGTGTAGATCAGCATGGTGTGCGGTGGTAATTAAATTATTTAAGGGAACAGTATCTGATGTCATTCATAAATAGGACAAAAAAAATCCGGTAAAGATCCGATCCAAAACCTGAGAGATTCATCTGATCCATTACTGTTCACAGACTCCTCATCAGAAATGGTCTCCATAGAAGGGTGGCTGTCAAAAAGCCATTCTTAATATAGGAAACAAGGAGAAAAGGCTGAGCTATGACAAATTACAATAACGGGACTGAGAGTCGGTGGCAACAAGTCTTATAGAGGCATAAATCCTTCACAGAGACCAGATCTCAACATTATTGAAGCCTTGTGGGATCATCAGGACAGAAAATGAAAGAAAAGATAGCCAATATCGAAAGAAGAGCTTTGAAATTTCCTTCAAGAAGCCTGGCGAACTATTCCATATTTCTTAAAGAAATCACAGGAAAGCTTATCTGAGAGGGTTCAGACTGTGCCAAAGAAAAAAGATGGTCATGCCAAACATGGACTGTAAAGCTTGTTAGAATTACACAAACTAATTTTGCATTTCATGCTGTATTTTAATTTATATTTGCACTTTTTTTTTAGAAAGTCTTCATTGCAACCACTCCTAGGCTCTACCAAGCCTGAGACGATATAGCAGGACCAATAGATAGTTAGACAGTACTGTAATACAGACAAGCCTGCTTCTGCATCACAGTAGCATCCATCATCATAACTGAAAGCAACATCTCAGATATTCCAGCATAATGGCTCACAAACTTTTTTCTTCTTTTTTTTTTACAGCTCATCATCGGATAGCATTTCTGGTAAATGCCTATGTGTTGTAATTCTCACCGTAATCCTCTCCTCTGAGTATTTCGGGCGCGATGTAATTGGGGGTACCACAGAAAGTGCTCGTTGTATCGCCTGGTCTCAAACCCTCCTGCAAACACAGAGACATCATCAGCTTTAAAACCATCTCAGAGGGCAGTAAACCGACACTTCTGAAGCTTTGCAGGCGCTTTTATCTAAAGTACACCATGGCATCATTAGAACATGCATTAATGTGTAAACCACACCTTGCACATGCCGTAATCTGTGAGTTTGATGTGTCCCTCAGAATCCAGCAATACGTTGTCCAGTTTCAGGTCTCTGTAGATGATTCCCCGCTCATGGAGGTAGTTGAGTGCCAAGCTAATCTCTGCTGAGTAAAACCTAAAATGAGAAGAACACAATTATAAAGTTAACATATCAAAATTACAGCAATTAAATGACACCAGTCCTTTTTTGTTTTAATTACACATGAAGAAAAATAGTCCAACCATACCTGGCGTGTTCTTCTGGGAGTTTCCTTTGTCTCTGCATGTGGAACATGAGATCTCCACCATTTACATATTCAATAACAAAGAAAAGTCTGTGGAGAGAAACAAGTTATTAAGTTTCATCATCTGTTGGGTTGGCTTCATGGATGTGCAGAGCACAAAAATCAAGGATCCTGTTTTCAACAAAATGGCAATAATTCAGACTTTTAGTCATAAATGTTCAATGTCAAAGACATCATGTTTACAGGGGCTTTCAAAGAGATGGGGATTTTGCCTTTACCGTAACTGTGACCACACTAAATGGCTGACATTAAAACACAGCTTTGTTTACATTGAAAAAAAGCACGCCTCAACCTGAGGAGCAGTGGGTGTGGAAATACTCCTATGTGTCACTTTGACTCATATCCAAAAAGCAAAATACAGATGATTGTTTCAGTTTGGCTTCTATATGCAGCCGCACTAAACTTGTGTATACGAAGGCATTTCGTTGAAGGTTTGTGTCAATTCTTTTACCATTCTTGTCAAAATGTGCTGCCCACATTGCTCACAATCCCATCTTCCTCCTAACAGCATCTAATATCCCCTCAGCCCTTAGGAGGAAGACAGGTCTACAGAGGTCTGCTAAGTTAATTTATTTTTAACCCCACAACATTTTTATTCCTTCATTTAATTTTCAAATCTTCTCAGGCTCAATTCATGTGCTTCAGTTAATGGCATTTATCACACTTTACATGGCTCCCTTTGGAGCTTTTTCCACAAATGCATCAGTACTTCCTGAGACTTGTAAGTAGATTTGCTAAAAGTTGAGTTCCATTAGCAAACTCAAGTCTTTTTCCAAAGTCTTGAAAACAACACTTCTGCCGGAGAAGCAGTCTCACCTGCTTTCTGTCTGGAAACAAGAGTGGAGACCGACCAGGAAGGGGTGATTAGAGGCCTGCTCAAAGACGTGCTTTTCTGTTTGGACCCAATCAATGTCCTGGAGGAGAAACACACAAAGACACACCCAAATGTCAATCAGAGATCATTCTGACATAGTACCCTTGAACTAATAAAAGCTGAATAAGCAGAGTTCCATCGACCATGCTACAAAGCTTGAGGTTGGCCTGTGTGAAATGTGGCCAGCTGCAGGAGAAAAGGGCTGAGCCAGGAGAAGCAGAAGCAGGACTTTATTGATGTCTAGATGATAATATGTCTGGACACGGATGCTGCTCAAGTTGACTGGACAGGGACAGCAGAACACTTCAGCATTGATTGAGAGACACTTGTCAATTTGTCAATCACACTAAGTGCGTCTAATCAAGGCTAACTACTCCTGTTGCCGCAGGCTGTGGTGCTACATGTGTTCACGGTGATCAATTTCAGATGACATGATGGTTCATCTACACCTTCTTAGAAAGACTGATGGCTCTGAAGAGCACCGTCAAGTTAACTGAAAGTGTTTCTGACAGGATGCACAAGATGAATGTTCAACCGCATGAGACAAATGTTCATTGTGCAATAAATAACAGCTCCCATTGATTGTGCTAATTATGTTAATTATACACAAAGATAGAAGGACTGATAGCTTCACTATTAACTAACCACATCAAATCTTAAATGAGGGGGTTATGGCGTTACTGTCACAGTACAGACAAAAAAAAAAGTGTATAAGTATATCTTCTAAGATACTGAATGGCTTATTTTCACCCTGAACCTCTTAAGATGGTTGCGTTCAAGCAATATATAGAGAGACTCACAGCAATATTTAAAAAGAAGGAAAATTAAATAAAAGGTCAAAAGCTAAAGATATTAAACAACTAAATTATATGTTTTTTGCAGGGGAAATGATTCTACCCATCATGATACTGGCTCACCGTGTTGACTTTTGCACAAATTTCCCTCTTCGGCTCATAGATGTGTAAAATCTACAGAAAGTGTTGTGATGAAGAGCATTATATTTTTAACTTTAACATTGTTGTTGTTTCTCTCACTGGGTGATAAAAGTTACACAAACAAAAGGAAAAAAAAAAAAGAGGAAAAAACAGACAGGTGGACTTGGCATCAGCACCTCATCGTCATTGACCAGCTCCTTCTTGACGACCTTCATGGCGTAGATGCGCTCCGTCTTTTTCAGCTGCACCAGCAGCACCTTAGCGTAGCTGCCTCTGCCGATGACCCGCAGCAGATCGAAGTCTGCCAGGCCCAGGCTGGAGGGTGATTTCCCCGTGTCTCTGCTGCTTCGTGCCTGGAGGGGGAAATTAAGGAAGTCAAAGGGGAGCAAAGCGATGAGCACAGTGTGAAATACTGTCATACAAACAGTAAACAATTTAATGTGATGAGCACACAGTCAGCTCTGAGATAATTTGTCTTGAACCCATTCGACCAGTCAACCTTTCTCAATATAATTTCTTCAATGAACTATTGACAGAGCAGATGATCTGGTTTAGACAGGAGGGTGATTTCCTTTGGGCAACATTGTAAATGAGATTGGAACCCCTCCTTGCACAACTTTTTGAGAATAAATCTTAGTAATGAGTTTCATGTCTATTAAAAACCATCATACTGCCTCCATTAGGTTAGACGCTCATATTACAATTCCACTTCTCTGTAAACATGACTCCCACCTTCACCATTTCCTCACCCATCTTCTCTCCTCTCCTCTCCTCTCCGGTAATCGGCTCTGTAGTGAAGCATTTTGCCTTCCAATCCATCCTACCTCCTCTTCAAAAGGAGAACCTCATCTCCAGTCAGCCTGTGTCCAACTCAATTCATTCTTTATCCATCTTCAGCTCTCCTGCTTCATCCAAACTATGCTAACCCCAAACTACATCTCGAGCCATTAATCAGCTTCTGGTGTTAAGAGCTTTGATAAAAGGTTACTTAATTAGCTCCACCAAAGGAAATCAATACCAACACCGTTGCAAGGGTGCCTACGTCTGCATGCTCTCTATCACACAGGCAGTGGAGGTAAAATAGGATCACAATATATGTACAACTTGTTCTTCTCCTTCACGTACAATTTATGCTTTCAAATATGTATACAAACATATTCTTCTAGCCAACATGACAGGCTTAAAGAAAATATGTCACATATCAGCAGTGTTCAAAAAGTCTTCTCTCACCTCTTTCTCTTCTCCATCATAAGTCAAGCTTTCTCTGGAGTCTTTATTCTGAGGGCCTGAAACCGAGAGAGGGGAGGGGAACAGAAAAATAGGAAGTGACAGACAGAGTGACAGACAGGCAGAAGGAGAGTGGAGAAAAAATAGGAGAGATGGAGGGAGGAGAGAAAATAGGTGAGAGACAGTCACACGCTTTGTTCACACTCTGTGTGGAGTAATTTCTCACTGCTCAGTTAGAAAAGAAAACACCCCGTTTGCTCAGAGCTTTTTCTTCCTTCCTAAATTAAACAAAAACCCTCTATTAATGTGTCTGTAGCATATTCCAATGTTTCCATGACTGCGCTTCACAACACCCCAGGTGGCAGGTAAGTATATCTAGCAGAAATTTTAGCAGCCTCTCTATCATGATCCTAAGATCTCTCTCACTTCAGTCAACTTCTCAGCCACCTGATTGGACTTAGGTCTGGTGCTGCACATAAACCCCCACATACAGCTGACCAACTACCAAATGGGGGATTTTAAGAAGTTACCAACCTACTCTGGTCTGCATATCTATTCTTTACTTCTTATCTATTTATTAAAAAAAACTAAAAACATTCAATACACTAATGAAGTGATCCTGTTAAGTATTTTCTATGAAGGCAAAATTAATTCAGCTAAGCTATCTGAACCACCAACCGCCACTGCTGCCTAAAAGCTCCAAGAAGCCGGCAGTGACTGGACTGCAACAGCGGGTGGCACATTTCTTTACTACAATGGGATAATTTCATCATTTTTCTTTTCTTCATTATATGTTTCAACAACACTTGGTAAACACTACAGTGCCAACTTTCAGATTATTTAAAGAAACAAAATGTGAGTAAACTTGTGTTTTTATTATCTGCTTATAACAATTTATGTGGTCTGAAGAGAAGCTGTGGCTTTGAGGCAATAGAGCCACAGACAAGCTGGCAAGGTGTCATTTTATAGCAAAGAGATCTAAAGGTGGTGTTGATGTTTCAGAAGTCTGCTACAAACAAAAGATGAACAATTATGCCAACAGTTTGTCTTGGTGCTTCCAAACGTCAATAAATCTGGTGCAAACACATTTTATGTGTTTGACTTCTTATCACAATTTCTAAACACCTTAAGATAAAGAGAGCGTGCATATGTGTGTGTGCGTTACCTTGATGTTCAGGGTCTAACTGACTCGATGGAGGGCCAGGCAAAATTGGTTCCTAGGCAACAACATTCACTATTACCCATCAGCATGCAAAAATAAGTTCTGCAGTATAACAATGAGTCATGGAGGATAATGATCCACTTCATGCCATCAAACTAATGAGCATGACATTTGTCACAGATCTCACCTGGATCGGTCTGCCACACTCCACTGTGACCAGTTTATGGCACTTCTTGTGCACCAGCAGCTTGCAGTTGATGCATTTGTAACCTTGTCTTCCCAGACCCCAAATCCGATCTGTACAGATGGCACAGTGAGCTCGCTGCACAGGACAGTGGAAGAAAGAAAGAAAGAAAGAAAAGAAAGCCGTCATTTTAAACAGATTTACAATCAGTTTCCAGAAAATTACAGATGCAGCAACATCCTCAGAAACACGGATGTCATCGAGATTCTAATCCTAATAAATCCATGTTTTATTCTATCAAATTTATTATGAAATAACTAGTTTTAAAATGCTTAACTGCTGTAATTTTTCCATAAACGCTGTACAAATATTCAGTAACATGAAACAAGTAAAATGTCAAATATACAATAGGAAGCTATTAAAACAAAAAATTATTAATCTAGGGCTTCAACCAACAAAACCCTGCTGAACAAATTTCACTATTGTGTCTCACCCTGTTAAAGCGTTTGGCTTGAAAGGCGTGACCGCTCGCATAATAAAGCTTCCTCCAGCGTCGGGCACCGCGGCGATATATCGACTCTGTTGAAAGGGGAAGATCATGTCGGTGGGACTTTATGATTTCATGTATTCAAAATTTAAGCTGAGGCCTGGAAAAATTCAAACTTGAAACTTTGTTGTATTTTCAGTTGATAACAGTATTTAACCCAATTCAGCCCTTTTAAAAGGCTTATACGAGCGATAAGATCTTGGCTTTGTGATTATTTCAAACACTGATTTTTGAGGCCAGTACTGATGTGTACTGGCCTCAAAAACAGCCACTGGAAGAGTCCCATGAAAACATACAGATCAAGCTTGTGCAGTGGAGATTACAACGTAGTCAATAAAATACAAGCTCCAAATAGTGAGTGTTTTTTGTTTTGTTTTTCTCTACAGTGTCTCATATCTGTTTAGTTGCTGTAAAAACAAATAATCTTCTTTAAAAGCAGTGGGCAGTGTGGGTATGATCTATATTATTTTTAGGGCTGGGTGATATGGCCGAAAAAGTAAGTCTTGCTATTATTAAGACAGAATTACTTTGTTTTCATTGCACTGATAACAACAATATAGAAAACTAAGTATTTGGATTTTTTTGGCATTTAATTTAGTATCTTGTTAAAAATAAATATATAAAAAGAGTAAAACTGATATAGCCAGCCCCACTTTGTAGAGTTAAATGTTCCATCCATAACCCTGAATCAGATTAATGGGTCATTATGCAGAACTTGACAAGAATGCTGTTGGAGCCATTTCATTTGAATCAGGTGTGTTGGAGAAGGGAAACATCTAAAACCTGAAAGCCCTTGAGGACCTGAATCTTAGATCCCTGTTCCAGGGAAACATTAATCCAAAGACAAGTACATAAGTTGTTTTTTTAAAAACTGTGAGCAGGAGAAAATGGAGATGAAAGCTGAACTCCTCACTGCTACCAAAGGCTATGAAATTATTTCTAGCAACGATTCAAAAACTCATTTAACCAAGCTCAAGATCCAATGCATTTAAAGGCAGACCTCTGAGTGGATTTCAGAATTACCATTCTGAAGAGTAAAAAGCTTTGCTTTAGAGTCTTAAATTCAAAGTATGAATTAAATGCAGGTTTTCAAAAATAGGTAAATCTTAAAGGGTTGAACTTACTGTCCTCTCCTGGACAGGGCATACCAGGTTTTTCTGGTACACATGGGAACACTGAAAAGAAAACAAAGACAACATTACTTTCAGAAAGTCTTTAATTCACATAAAGCAGTTAAAACTGGCAACATCCACAGGAGACTTCAGGTTTTCATGCTCCTGGGAATAATCCATTTTCTACCATCAGCTCCTGTGATATTGGTGTGACAATGAATGAGTGCATAGGTAAATGAGAAACATCACAAAGTGCTCTGCAGAACCACTGAGGTTAAAAGGAGCTATAAAAGTGCAGACCATTTAACATTTATAACCTGTAGCAAAAATCTATCGCCTCAAGCCATTCAAAATTAAATTTGCTCGTAAGTGTGTTTGTGTGTGCAACTTACAGAGAAGCAAGAAAAGAAACAATCTTATCGTAGTCGATGAGAGGGAGACAGCGACACAGACCTGAAGCTGTGTGAGTCAGAGGCAAGGCGTGGGCTACAGACGACAAGCTCGTTAACTGGCAGACCTGGCGGCCCCCTGCGGCCCCGTTACATCCTCTCCTCAACACCCCACCACAATTCATCCTCTGCTGTCACAGTGGCATCCTCTGCACTCTTGACCTGGCACCTCTGATTTGATTAAAACGCTACATTAACTCCAGCCCCGTACCCACTACCCCCAGGTTACATGCTTATACACATACCGCCTGTCAATCAAATGTTCCATATAACCCCACATATACACCTCTCAACTCAGCATCTGATTTAACCCCGACCTCCGGATTTCATCAAGTTGCACAACTATTTGTCAACTAGGCTACGCTTTAACGGGGAAGTGAACTAGCTCAAGGGCTCAAAGACAGACGTTAACAGGAGAAGTAGAGTTGTTTGCACAGGTCACTAAAGCATTAAACATATGCCTCTGTGCTGTAAACAGTATCTGGCTGCATGTAGACAGAAATAGAGTAACAATGCAGAGAAAAAAAAAGGAAAGTCAAATGGGGCTAAAATCATCAAGATGGATTTTTACGTTGATGGTGAACATCATCTTAACATGCAATTTAAACTTTTATGGTAATGATTACATATTCAAACTACATAATATACAAACAATCTTGACATATATGTCTTTGTCCCTTTAAAATTCAGATTTAGAGCATGAGGTGAGGATCTAGTAACTAAACTACACATAAAAGCAGTCTAGTGTTTTTATATTTTGATTTTGTTTAAGCAAGATTAAAGATAGGTATAAAACTTTATTTCTTGTAAACAGTAAATCCGATTCAATATGAAGACTAATAAAAGGGGAGAAAACTGTCTCACCATAAAAAAGAAAAAAAAATCTACAATTAGAAAAATAAAAGTAATATTAAAGATTGATTTGATTCTGTAAGAAGATATATGCATGTTCAGTTCAAATATCACCATGTAACAAGGATTACTGATACTTATCCACTAAAACCTCATATTTGGTGGTTGCCAAAACTTATCATTTGAGTTGCCAAAGCTCATCAACAATGATTTTGACTCTGGGGATCTCGTATACTGTAGCTCAATGAGCAGAAATGGACCATACAGTAATGCTGCCAACTCGACTTGTCACAGAAAGCCCAACGGGGAAGTGAGTGGACCAGCATGAGAGCAAAGAGCTGACGATAGCAGGCTTAACTTGCTACTAGTATGAATTATCCTACAGGCTACAAAACACCACTACATCCTGTGAGTAAAATGCTAAAAGTGTTTATATGTTGCTATAAATAATGTCTGTGTGAAAAGCAGTAAGGCTCACCGTGGATAATGAGCTCTGAGTCTTTGTTGAGTTCGTAGAGGCGCAGAGCTTCCTCCAACTCCAGCTGTGATGAAACGGTGCAGGGGTCACCTGGCAGGAGAGAAGATACCTGATGTCATTCAGCACATTTACACAAACACAAGAAACCAACAGGAAGTGGAAACCAGACAATGTTTAATATTTTGTACAGTAAAAATCTTGCTTAAAAAAACCTACACACAACTTAAGTTCTCCCCTGTATCATACAATACTGTCATCATGCAAGTACATTTTGAGAACATCTGGACTGAAAGAGCGTTTGCAAGAATTGTTCAATACTACTGAGAAAATGAATATCAGTTGTACTTGTGATGTAATTATGAAGTAATTATGTAAACTTTACTTATGGTCAAAATTTACTTATCAAAGTGAAGCTACAATAATTAGGTTATCAAACAATTGCCTGAGAGAACATTAATCTGCAACTACACTGATAATCATGAAATATTATATAGATAAATGGACAAATGGCACAAGATCAGCAGTTTCAGAAAAAAACAAAACCTATTTTTCATCGAAAATCAACACCTCAAAATCATGCAAGAAATCAGAAACAGGGACACAGGTTTCAATTTCAAATGGCAGTTGACCTGTTAGTGTATGAGTCCTGCAGGTTTTAGATGTTTCCCTGATCCACACTTGACTCAAATTAAATGGCTCTCCTCAACAGCTTGAGGTCAAGTTATGACCAAGTATGTTGACCCATCAATTTGATTCATGTGTGCTGTAGCAGGAAGCATCCCAAACCTGCAGGACAGCAGCCCTCAAGGACAGACTTTGGACACCACCTGACTTAAATTAAGAATTGAATTGAACAATACTTGGTGTTAATGTGAGTGGGTGTCAGAAACTGCTGATTATAATGTGCAATGTAAATTTACTTTTAAGTGTTCATATCTACTAGCTCAAAATGCTACTAAGCCACACATCTAATTGTCATTAACAGAAAAAGTCAGGCAACACTTATCACTTCTTTATCATTAGTCCTGTACTTACAGCACCTAATCACCATCACAAACTGCTAAGAAAGTATGACTTGCACAAGAACAGAAACTATGACACAGACCGTAGACATAATTATAAACTGCTATGGGTGAATGTTGAACAAGTGGGTGGACTGCGACAATCAGGAAGTCAGAGCTTTGGTTTCAGGTACATGTGTTTTGTTTGTCAGTTCATTTCAGGATCAGACACAAAGGAAACACCACACTGCACGCAACGCAGCTATTATCCATTATTTCCTTGATTAATTATTATATCTTTGTTTTGGCAGTCAATAATGTGGTCTATTTAAGAGTGATGTGTTCAAACAAAAATAAACAGTTTGGGTTATGATCAGATTTTTGGAGTATCCTAATTATTTGCTGCACATGTAAACATGTCATTCAGGTTTTATAAAACTGGATATGCTACTGCCATACTATGATACAGAGACTTTAACTTTAACCATGTTCATGGACGTTTTCTGTAGCTATGCAGGCAACTGTGACACATGCTGATTAAGAGCGGAGTGGCTGAACTAGTGAAATATTCAGAACCACATACAGAGTAGTATGGATAATCAGAATTGGCTTGAAATGATACTAATGTGCTTTTAGAAACACAAAGCAGGAAAATGTTCAAAAGGCTGAAGCAAACTATTAAATGCTGAGATATATATATATATATATATATATATGACACATGATGGATTTTTCATCATTTCAGCTATCAATTAATTGTTTATTATATTTATACAACACATCTAAAAAGAATGTACACGCAGTATCTCAAAAGATATTGTCTGCTTTAACAAGCAGTCAGAAAACCCCAAAATTTTAACTTTACAAATTGCCTCATCAAATTTATTCTTAAGTAACTGAGTTTCCACAAAAGAGTAGTTTAGCATTTTTCCTCAGTAATGGCTTCAAGTGAGCCATTTAATCTTAAAGGATGCATTGTGGATGCACAGCATCCTAAATATTGTGTTTTACATCCATGATTCTGACTGACGGACATGTCTAATAAAGGGGGGTGTTAAATGTGGAAGCTGATTCATTCTTTTTCTTCGCTCACTGGGAGGTTTTCTAAACCAATATTTCATAATGAATGTGAAAAGAAGCTTTCATGTGCAAATTGTCTTAATATGTTTATGATAGTTGTGGATGAAATCAAAAAGGTAAGTTTAAATGTTTACAAATTCTTAACAGAGGTTTCAGCAGGAGTAATGTGATTGGTATTGATTCCCAAAGTGTTTTATGAATATTGTGAAAATGACTCAAATTCATAATAGCCAGCTGCATTTGTGTGGTCTCTGTATAGAGTCTTAGAAGAGACAATTGGCTCAGAACAGTGCTTTTACTAAAGACCACCAGGCAGCTTTTATTACTGACACGTGCTAACGACTCCAGTAATTGCATGTGGGTAGCTACAAGTGGAAGCTGATCCACGTCTAATGAGTTTTGGCAGGCTGACCTTATCCTCAGTTGAAAGATCTGATGGCTACATCTTTCCTATGACACCATTACTGCTGCCTGACTAACTGTCAGGACACAAATGAACAGGAGCGCTCTTCAGCTTCTGGACTGAAAAGACAAGACTGGGCATTACCTTAAAGCGGTAAGGATGTGAGCATGTGTTTATATTATCACGTGGCTCCACCACAGGCAAGCAGATTTGACCAGTGGCCACTAAATTTCAAATCATAAACCTGATTTGTCTCAAGTATATGCATTTTCCCTGTGGGGTAAATTTTAATACAAGCTAACAAGGAGCTTTCTAATTTTTCCTTATGTTAAAACACCGATGTGTTCAGTGAAAGGCCAACATACCTTCCTCATCGATCCACTTCATGGTGAAGAGCTGGTCATTGTCCATGGAGCACATGTCCTTCACTTCCCCATACAGACCCTCATACGAGATGGATGGTTCAAAATGTGTGATCATGATGTCCCTGCGGAAAATAAGTAAAGACCAATTATTTTACTCATTACTTCAAAAGCTACAACTAAGTATACCGGCTCAGTTTTGGCACAGATAAAACAGTTTGATAATGTTGTATTTAGTTCATTATTTCATTCAGTCACAACCATTCCAGCTTTAAAATGAACATGACATGGAATGTTACCGACAATAAAACGATACAATTGGTACAGTGAAGTGATGTGTGGATTATTTCAATGTGAAAAATAGGAGCCATGGCATCAAATCAGAACTCTTTATCAGTAGATAATCTGGAAAAGGAAACTAAATGCCTAAAAAGTATAAAACGCATCAAATCTATATTTTAGTGAGTGAATCTAACAAAGCTAGCCTGATTCCAGACATTAAGATGGAATTTCTATACATTTTATGACACATAAATTCACCATCCAATCACCTTATTTATCATTTATGACTAACATGGATAAACTGTTTCATAGTTTGTAATGTATTAAAAACTAATGAAAATGTAAATGAAAAAATTTACAAATTCAAATGCGTTTTGGAATTTGTTTATTTGTTGTTGGGTTTTTTTGTCCGGACAACAATACTAAGCACAGAGGCAACATCTGAGAAGCTACAACAACAAAAAAGCCACACATTTTCATTTAAGAATTGGCTAATCTAATGATAAAACAGTGTGTGAAGTTGTTACTCATAAACATGAAGTTTAAACTACTAAAACAACTGCCTCTCATTGCAGCACCCCAAGAAGAACTCTGGAGAATGCCAGACACTTTCTGGAGAGAAAAGAAGTGTGAAGGTTTTACAAAAAACAAAGCTCTATTTGAGTCAGTCTTGCAGTCTGTCACATTCATGTGTGCATTCATCTGTGAAACATGACAAGGTGTGAGAAAGAGCAAAAACAAGGAGGAAGAAATGCTCGAAAAGAGGGAGGGAGACTCACAGACTAAAGTATAATGAATCAGATTAGATACTGCTGGTATTTGTATTGTGACTACTGTGGCCCACTGTCCATAGCCCTTTTCACACATCAGCTGCACCTTATAGGCTAAAAAAATATGTTCTTGTTAACCTGTTCCTCTTCAAATATTCACACATGCCAAACGGAGGAAGCTCAGCCCTGAATTGATGTGTGCTAAGACACCCAGGATCCGCTGAATGCTGTCAGTGTAGAGCTGTGGGTTCCCACATTAAGGACTTGATGTACGTTAGCCTATGTTACTAACTGCTGGCTCAGAGGCATATCAATGACAAATCAGCTTCACTCTCCCATACCACCTTTTTACTTTCACATGACAGATATGCAAAACTTAGGCCCATCAGTCCCGGTTTGAAAAGGCCTCATTATAATTCCCAAACATTTAGCTTTCTCCTCTATATAGATCATTGTCTTATCAAGTCAAAACACGCAGACATTACAGTAAAACACTGAATGAGGACTATAGATCACCACTCCCTGTGCAAGAGATCATCTGCCTCTCATAATTTCAGAGCGTCAGAAGGATCGATGTCACCTGACTCCATCACTTTGGCCCACCTCTGTTTACAACCTGAATACAGAGGATAAAAGAAGTACACAGCAGCGTTTACAGATCTGCAGGCGGCAGAGGTCTGAGCTCTGGAGTTTATGTGTGAAAGACCAGGACTAAGTGGGGAGACAGAATGAGCAAAAATGAAGGGAATGGAGCAAACAGATGGGAATAAAAAATGGATATGGTGTAAAATCTGTTTCAGCGGCCAGGCAGTGACCACAAGGGCAAAGATGGACTCAGTTTTTCCATCAACTTGAGAGCTTTATAGCAGGATGATAAAATCCCAACACATGGCGTAAACAGCACACTCTTTCAAGGACATCAGTGTATGAGGAAAGCAAAAAGTGTGTAAGGTCAGTGTGGGGTTAATTCTTGCCAGGAGCAAACACACCAATATACAAGGATTTATTGGATGAAAGTGCCATCTTAGATTAAGGTTGACCATCTGAAGTGACTGGTCATTACACAACTTCAGTGTCCAGACTGAAAACCCCTTTTGCAGAATTAAAAAAAACAAAAAACAAAAAGCACTACGAGCAAACATACACTTACGTTAAGATTAAGATTCAGTCTGATGACTAGTTTTCCCTCCTCTCATTTTCTCACCCTCTTCCTCCACCCTGCTGGTGTTAATCATTGCCTTGGACAGGGAGGAAAAGATTGGCAACTACACACTGCTACTGTCTGATCTCACATCCAGGACCAGCATAGCAGCTCTACCCTCTCCTGCAGCCCTGATAACACCAAAGAACAGAGTACACAAATATCATGCTACAGTTCCCACACTTTAACTATGGTTGATCCTGTATTTTAAAGTTGGCAAGTTCCTCTAACATGGTCAAATCGAACTGGACCAGAGCAGTGGATGTTTACTTAATCCTGCGTTTATGCTGTAGTTACATTTTAGCCACTAATCAGGTGCTTCAAATAACTTCCTTTGTAACACAGAACTAATGGCTATAGCTAGAACAGGAAACAGGTATTTGGCATAGTGTTAAAAAAATATTTTCAAAGTGGGAGAGCCAAAAAACTCCATATGGTGGTCTAAAGGGCTTTTTAATCATGTAAAGACAAAACAACTTTTCTGAAAATTCCAAATTTCTGTAAATCCAAACCATCACTTGTTTTATCAAGTAAGTTTGATTTATTTAAAGCTAAAATGAACAGTCATGAAACATATTTGATTTTCAAGCAAATGTATCAAAAATGTTTAACTATAATGTTTCATTTTATCTGTCAGTTAACTGAATAATCATTTGGTGTGCAGAACATCCAATCTGAATATCTTCCTTTCAGCTCTGAAATAGGTTTTGACATTTTTATATTTTGTCATGTTACAGTGAATACATTGATTTAATTGATAATAAATACCTGGCTGGCAGACTGATACGTCTGTTCATTAGCCGAAACCCCAAATTTGGTGTTTACCTGTGCTTTATATCATTTCAAAATAATAATAAGAAAAATGAAAATTCAGGTCTTTGGCAGTGAGATAAAAGACATAAAAAAGGTCACACTTCATTTAAGCTCTGAGCAACAACTTAACTTTTTAGTAAGCCAGTGATGAAAACCAGCACAATAAGACAACTTACAATTTGATCAAGACTAGGTTTAAATATCTATTTTCAAATAGTTTCAGCCAAATGATGATTAACCTGAACTTAAATGAGACCATATTTATGCAGGATTATTAACGCTAATCTTAGAAAAGCTGAATTTTAAATACTTAACTTTTAAAAAGAAATTAGTTTTAAAAGTATGAAAAACCTAAATATCTCAGCAATAATGACCAAAAAAATGTGGTGTGTAAGGGTGTGTTTTCTTACATTCATAAAGAAATCAACCATAGGTAAATCTGCTCAAATATATTCCTGCCTTTATGTTAAATATTTCACATGGCCCTTGTCAAATAAATAAATAAATAAACAAAACTAACCTTTTCACCAGTGTATGACAAAGGAAAGTATTCTTTGGGATTCTTCAGGGTGACTAAAGCAGAAGGATTGTGTGGTGAGTGACTACGAGCTTATTTCTGGTGAGGAACAGGGAGTAGTGGCATTCCACACAGACCTGGCATTCCTCCACTCTGCACCGTCCTATTGCACAGCTAAATTAAAAAAAGGGAGGAGGAAGAGGTGGAGGGGAGTGCTGACCTATGCTTCGGACGACTTAACTGCCATAAGTAGGACTCTGCAGCCCCATCTGCCCACCATGAAGCAATTCGTCACTGGTGAGCGTTCAAGCGGGAAAAAAAGGGTCAGTGTGCTTTTCTGGGCTTCCACAAGTACCCAGGACCATCCATCTCTCTGTCGCCGCTGCCATGCAGGGATATGCCCCTAGCAACACCTCTGTACGACCTGAGCGAATCACACGCCAACAAACATACACCAAAATCCAAAGTTAAAGCACCCGACAGAGGTTGAAGTTACTAAAAAAGGCTTCCAGACACTCCCTGTCCCCAGTAATATAACACAGATCTGTGGGTCTTAACTGCAGGATGATGTAGTCTCCAGGCAACATGGCCCACCTGCAGTGTTAAACAGGAGGTAGTTAACTATCCAGAGCATAATAACACCAACCACACACACACACACACACTCCAGCTAGTCCTGGGGACAAGGTCATTCATAATGACAGACACTATCCCACAATGTGCAAGATGGGTAGACACGATACAGCTGAGAATCTGAGATATTCACACCCATGAGGTGGGGTTTTCCTGCACCTTCCACAGCATACTAAAGCCTAGTCAGGTCAATAAGTATGTGGAGAGTTCTAACTTTGGAGAGGAAGGATGCTGTAATGGCCCAAATAAAAATGGCAGGAGTCATTTTTTGAGCGACTGAACGTAGATGTTCACATACTGCTTTTGAAGGGAGAATTTGCCAGTATTATTTATACTCGCAATGCTTGAGGGGGTAATGAGTGTATTTAGTTTGTTTATAATGAGCCTTTCAGAGTTAATCAGCCCTAAAAGTGGTTGATTAGCCTGTTTTAACCTGAAGGAAATTCTAAAGACTGTTCAATGTTTTCTGCTGTCAAGGAGGGAATGAATTCTTGATGAGCATTAGGAAAATTGGCTGTCACAGATTGTGAATTCAAAAACCATCTTTAAAAAATGCCCGACATTCCCTCCAAAAGCAGCGCCTCAATCCTTCAGAAACTAGGAAAGAAAAAACAAAAAAAACTTTGGGGTTAATGGACGGATGGCTGCATGACTTTGTGTTTCAGTGCTTGAGGGGCTTTCAGGGAAAAAATACAGATCAAGGCTAGAAACAATATTCAGACAAAGCTGAGCCTTCAAGCCTTCATGCAGATAGAAGTCTTTGAAGAGAAAATCCTTTAAAATGGGGGGAATGATTGAACTGCTCCATCAAGCTGGTGTAATCCCCGTTTCTGGCCAAAAAAAACACACCTTACATGTGAATCTTGAGGTTGATTTGGCACATATGGAACCTTCTGTAGGTCAACTGCTGGGAACTCTGCAAAGGATTTAACTTTTTGGCTTGATACAGTAAAGGTGAAGCATAGATTTTTTTTTTAAATAAACCAGCAATATAATAGGAGCTTTCCTCTGTGTTAAAATTTTTAGTCAAACTTTGGTACATCCAACCTCCAAACCTTTTTTTAGTTGCTTCCAAATTTTTTACCATGGCTTTAAAGGCATTTTATGGTTTACCATTTTGTCATCTCCCATACTCACTGATGGTTATGTAAATGTTTGTAAACCTGAATAATGATGCAAAGTAAACCTAATTTGCGACCTAATATATAAGTTGTGTTGAATCCTATTGAGTGACTCCGAGTCCTCACAGGTCTAGTCTGTTGCTGCCTGACTTTGTCATGCTGTAGGTAGGGTAGGGGGGGAACTTTGTTTATCAGCCTGTTGTCCAAGTGTAGCACCAAACACAAAAGCATTGTTGCTGGCCATGCTTTAGGTGCATTTTTTGCAGTATATGAAGTTAATCAGACTGGACATTAATCATATTCAACACATGAAAACTACATTAGCAAGTTTTTTAAAAATGCTTAAAATTTGGTCTTTTTATTTCAAATTTGCACCAGAACCAGTCAGGTAGCTGACTAATAAAATGGAAAGAGGCAAAAACAATCACAAATAGTTGTGACAAGCTGGATGGTGACTAAAAGTATTCTTTTAGTTTTTCCCTTAAAATTGTGTGAGACCTTTGGTTTCTCAGCCCATGGGACTTCCAGTTCCAGAGCTGTCTTTGATATGTGAATGACAGATTTTTCTATTCTATTCTACAGTCATTTAGCAGACACTTTTGTCCAAAGTGACTTACAACTGACAATGAGAACAACACAAGCAAGAAATCAAACAAGATGGGACACCATGGTTAAGTGCTACTCAGACTGCTGAGTCCAGTTGGACACAGGTGCTGCCGTGGAGTGCTAGAGGCAGTTTCTTTTTTTCTTTTTGATAATGTCTAGGTTGTGTGTGTTAAGAAACTTGACTTGTTTGTTAGACAAAACTATCTGGGACATCAGTGAAAAGCATGTAAAAAAGAAAAAAAAGAAGTGCAGTTAAAGAAAAGATTGAATAAATGAGCTAGTCGGTCTATCCCAAGTGATATTCGCCCAATCACATCAATAACCAGCAGAGTCATTTAGTGAATGGAGAACCATCACTGTTGCCTGATACCTGTAGATGCCAGTAAAGGACAACTATTAGTCTGCAAAGACAATGGAAAATTGTATGCTGAATATTTTCTTATTAATTTGGCACAGATATTGGGAAATAAATATTTTCAAACTTTTCTGTTGTGCTAATTTGACTTTTAGCCCTATATTAAAGTAAACAAAACAAAAATATATTTTTGCCAAGCATTCAGTTTCACCTTTTATTCTAAGCCACATGGAAATGTGTTAATTTTTTACTCATTTTTACCGTTTTCAGAGAAATAAAAATTTTTGATGCCACCCCATGTCCTTGTTACAGCATCTCACTTATGATTACATTGCTTTTGTTAGTAATATATATCATATTAGTTTCCATGCCCATTTATCATATACCCACAATGTGTATTATTGATATTACCATTATTACTATCTAACTCCAATGGAACACTTTAACAATACAAAAGGAATAATAAAATGCATCTTAATCTATATATAGTCACAAGCTTAACAAGCTTTTGGAAAAGTATAAATGAAAACATAGTATTTAAAAAGCACTATTTTATTTTAAAAAGATGGGGGAAAAAAGAATAGTTAGCTGCTTCTCATAATGTCTTCTTTTTTTAACAGTGAATTGACTGACACAACAGCATCAGCATGTTGGTTAGTAGTCATGTGGTCTTTTAATATGAATGGGACCAAATAAAGATGAGCCAGTGACAGACTGAAGCTGTTACAAGCTGACACCAGTCTGCACATTCTGGCACTGAATGACAGCAGACATGCAAATAAGAATAAACTCAGAAAGGACACTACGTAGACAATATCCAAGCTGAGACATTACTGTAGAGTGAGGTCAGTAAAAAACTAATAGAAACTAACATTTTGGGGTTTTTCATTTTTTCCCCTCTGATTTAAAGCATCTTAAATCAATGCAAAAATTCCAGGCTGAGTTGCCCTAATCATTTCATTTCAATGATAAATCTTTCAACCAGATAACTGGAACAAATCTACAAAGTCGGTTGCCTGCGTGCTTGAAAGAAAACATGCACACTATCAAGCCTTAAAGTTTTAACTGTCAATCTAAAAGTAGGTCCTTTCATATGCATATCAGGTATACATCCTGCTAAAACTGAAGCGGGAAAAGTAGAATCAGGGTTTGAAATAATTTTTCCCCTCACACAAGAGGGTTTGTTTTATCATAAAATTCATAAACTGTTGATTATTCAACACTTTAAAAATGTATATATGAACATTAGTTTTGTTTTACAGTTTTATTTAGCCAAGAAGCAGAAATCACACAAAGATACTGCATGATCTAACCTGCAAGACCCCTTCCACCTCATATTTCTAGTCTGCAGAGAAATACTAATAACTTTTAAGACATCCTGGCTTAATGTATCCCTAAAGCAAAACATTGAGACCATTATACTGCGTTTCCTTTTTGGGAACATAGCTGAGATTCCATAGCAGCAATGTCATAAATACTTCAGATGCTTTGTTCTGTGAGATGACACCTAATCATCAGCACACATTACGGAGTTCCTGAGGTGTGTCTCACAGCGGATGAAGAATACAACAGGCCTGGCAGAGATGACTTGCACTACACGTTTTTCAAGCCTCCAATCACTGACTCCATCAGACAAAAAGACAGCAGTCACCAGAACAGTGTTGTGATCCAACATTTTCATTGCAATATATAAACCTGAAACTAAAACAACACAGATGCTTCTGCCAGAGTACTGGGCAATTTAGGACTCTTTATTAGTGAGATAAACTCAGAACATTGAGTCATCTAAAACTTTAAATGAGGTACAAAGAAAAAAAGAAAAGGTCAAGTATACGGGACTTCCTAGTCATAAAATGTCCATTTGCATTCCTCTATCATAAACACTTTTGATTTAGAGTTGTTTGACTGTTGGGGGAATGTAAGCAATTCACTTTCACATATTAGTTAAAATAATTCTAAACTCAAATTTTGATCAATATCAAGAGTAAACAACAACATCATAACATGGTAAGTAAATAGTGAGATCGTTAAAAACTACTTTCAGGATTGAGCGTTTCATTGACTTAATCAAAGACTAATAACGTATTCCGTATAGCTGTGTACTAAGAGATTAAAATAACAGCTTTATTGCACAATGACTGATAGTCATTATAGTCACATAGTCACTACAGGTAACATGGATTTTCATACACTCTCAATTGCTGTGATGTCACACAACACCTGCCTGCACTACATCCAACATCAATATTTGACTGTTGGGTAACTTGCGAAAACAACCAACAGAAAACAAATGCAAATCAATCCATAACAATCATCCAAATCCTTAGCAAACTGGGCTGGAGACAGTCAACTTAGTTAGCAACTGTGAGCTAGCTGAGATGGCAGACTAGACCCCAAAGCTTCCAAACTCAGTTAGAATTGACACAGTTTCACTAAATTGAAACAATTCCCAATTTTGGGATCATGCTGACACATTTCTGGCATTCCACAGAGGGACTGGCTTTCCGCTAATGGGGCGTCTGGACAGTTTCACCTGCCAAACTGCTTAAGTTTACCGAAACCTACTGATAACCAACATTAGCCGTTAGCTGACTTAGCTAACGCTAGCCAACTGCTTAGCAACCAAGTCTAAAACTTACACTGATTAGCTTATTGATAAGGTGGACTACTCAGTAGAAGACATTGTGATTTCTTACCCTTTATAATAAGCTTTCACCCGGACTTGGTGGGAATTCTCGCCGGGGTGGGACATGGTGCTGTCCCGCAACGTCGGCATCATAAGCTCCGCCGCGGACACTCAGACTCACCGATACCTCCCTTCCCTCTTTGGCTCTGGACGTGTACACCACGCCCCAAAATACTTTGTTCGTATCGACAGTCGATAAATCTAATAACTAACGAGGCAAATGTTGGCAGAAACGGAGAATTTGGCCTTCCTTATTCAAACAAAATTTACATGTAAAGTAGAGAAAAACTTGCGGGGTCCGCCAAACAACTCCCTACCGCATAGGCCTAATGATGGACAAGACCATTGTCGGAATGTTCAAGGGAGACACATAACTTAGATATGTAACCTGAGGCAGGACAAATATTGTATTTTGAAATTAATATACAATATTTAACATAAAGTAACAGTTTCGTAACTTAAATAAATGTGTTTGGTATGATCAACGTTTCAAAAAGTAAATCACATAATTTAGCAGAATTCCGACAAAACCAACCAAAGAAGAGTTGGTACAGTCAACTAGGTGTGTGCTGCATTTATGTTCAAACATCTAAGCTCGGAAATTGCTTAAACCCCTGAAGTCATGTCCCTCTTTCAAGTTCATTGGATTGGAAATAAGAACACACTGACTAGTGACAAAAGCATGTGCTTTTTTATTTTGTTTTTCTAAATTTGGAGGTATTAAGTGCTGCTGGGTTGAAATAAGAAGTAAAAGAAAAGTGAGAAATACACTTGTGCATATTAAAGAAAAGAAGGGAAATAATTCCAGTCTTGAAGTGACATAGGTTGTTGAAAAATACGAGTGTTTCTTTGAATAATAGACATAAATTGATGTATCTAGCTAGTTTAGCGCATCATCAGGCCACCTTAACAACTGCATAACACTGAATTAAATCTGTTCAGTTAATTTTAAGAAATTGTTGTAAACTGCTGCTCTGGTTCCCCTGTCCACTCAGCGTGCATCTTTATGAGTGAAAAACACTTGAAAAAGGTTGTCTATAAATCATTAAATCCTAAGATTTTATTTTTGTTGCATACCTACAGGCAACTGAGACGTCTCCGACAACACTTGAACACAGCAGCTCGGAGGCAGAGAAGACGATGGACAGGTTCTGGGAACTTAAACATCTAAACATCTAAAAGTATCACGATTAGCATCAGTTCAGGGTCTTTACATGTGTATTTAGGCTACAAGTAAATCACAGTGTGTCACAACTTAATTTTGATTGGCTAACCATTTGATTTGCAATCTTTCATACCGATACACTAATTAACTTAGCTACTTTTTGACATAGTTCCTCAGATTGTTTCCTGTATTAGTCTATCTGATAACCACACACCTTTCTCTGCTGTAAATGTTTTTTTTCCGTCTGTTTATCATCAGAAAAATAAATAGGCCTGAGTAAAGACAAAATATGGCTACAACTGTCTTGCAGTACAGTCTCATGGATTCAGATTACAGGCTACTCTCAACAAATTAAAAAAAGAGGCTTGATTAAAACCTTTCAATGCTATAAATTTGATATTGGTTTTGTTAGACTGATGAAATCTGGAAAAAGCTGAATACACGCACATTGCATCTGCGGGTCCCAGTTGGTGTTGTGGAAGGTCCTCCAGCACTGCAAGCGGTGCTGTGTCGGAGTGTTTCTCAGCCTGCTGCTGTGAAGCCTATCGTCTGATGTCTGATTTTTATTATTATTTTAAATCGACATTTTAGACCATATTGGTGCATCAGTAGGATTCATGACTGGGACAATGTGACGGGATATGGTCAGTTCCTGATGGCCAGTTTCTATCAGTACCAGGCAGGTAACGCCGACAAGAGGTGAATAATTGTGCATGCATGGTGATGCGCCGTGAAGGCGGAGAGAGGCAGACGGACCGGTGGAAGGCATCCAGATTTGTTGGATGCTTTCCCTGAAGGTTCACAGACCGGCCTTTTTTTTTTAGATTAAGAAATGTTATTGTTCAGGTTTTTGTCGAGAATGATCTTACCTGCGTTTAATTGGTGAAAACCGCCTCTGCAGCAAAAATAATCAATAGCTTATTCAAACTGCTTAAGGTATGCAGATTGTTCATTGTCATGCTAAATGAAAGAATTATAGCTTTTTGAAGGTATAAAAATCATTATTACCAATATATATGACTATTATTTGCCATTCATATAAAATAGATAAATAGATAAAGACAGAACACCTACTGTGCTGGAGCTCTTTGTGTTTTTATCTTTATTTCTTTAACCCATTTAAAAAAAAAATCATTTATGCAAATTATTCACTGTTAATATTTGGTCTTACAAGTGTGTGTTCTAACTTATGGTAGTTATATTCACCTTTGCATTAAGGTTGTCCAGCAAAAGTATAGTTTAATGCATCTATTTTCCTCAGAGTAAACTTAAAACAAACCCACCAAAAGCTATAAATTGGCTTTTTGTGAGATTTTGTTTGTCTCATGATCGGGAATGATATTAAAACATGATTTAAATGCCAAGAATTCTCAATTTGCATGTTTATATGTTTGCATGTTCTTACTTTTTTCTTACTACTTAAAATAAATACATCCATAATTTCCCCCCAACAATTGCAAAGGAGTTAAACCTGTAAGCTTTTGACTCTGATCCAGATGAAAATGGTATTTAACCATCACTTATTCGTTTCTTCGTCATACAGCCTCCCCGTTGCTGAATCTGTGAGTGATTTGGGAGATGAATAGAAAGAGCCCAGAAGAAAAGAAGGCAGCCTGTAATAAAACCGGAGTTGCCACATCAACAGCCGTCACCATGGGAACAGTTACTGCTAGCAGCAGCACATGCACCCAGGTGCCCTCCACTTCCCTCAGCATCAACCCACCAGACAGACAGGCAGTCCAGGTAATCGACAGTACCTTTGACGCCTCCAAAGCTTGACTTCTTTGAGTAGTGAGTGTGTCAAGTAATGGACTATACCAATGATTCTACACTGTTCAACTCAATTGGCATTTTGTCCAGGTAAAGAAAACTGGCTACATAATCTTGTACTAAGAGTTTTATGCTATAAAAACAATAACAACAAATCAAAGTATTTCAGTGAAGTCAAATCATTTATTTGAAAATCCTAGTAGTGTTCTGCTGCAAATTACTGGATCTAATTTGTGAATGGCTTTATGCATCTGTGCTATAATCAAACAGGTGATCCAGCATGCTATCCACAGACCTCAGAGCATGGCTGCTCAGTATCTCCATCAGATGTATGCAGCCCAGCAGCAGCACTTCATGCTGCAGACAGCAGCTCTGCAGCAGCACCAGAACCCGTCCCATCTCCAGACCCTTGCGAACATACAGCAGGTCAGCAGGTGTCTGTGACTCATGTGCATCACGTTGACTCGAAGACAGGAATAATATAACATGTTCCCAATGCTTTTCAGGCTTCGGTTTGCCAAAGACAGTCACCTTCCTCATCCAGCAGCAGTTTGGCTCAGCCTGCAGGTGTTTCCCAGAGCACAGTAAGTTTCTGTGTTACCTCTCACTTTCAGCACAAACGTCAGCCTCTGCATCTTTCTTTTTACAACTCTCATTATGTCTCCCAAAAATCCAGATCACTCTACCAACATCTCCTGTGGCAGCCCAGCTGATGGGCCGCACTCAAACGTCCACCCCCGCTGCAACCACTATTTCCCAGCAGGCCATGCTGCTGGGAAACAGACCTGCCAACTGTAACCAAGCGCAGATGTACCTTCGAACTCAGATGGTACAAACTTTTGTTTTTGTTTTTTTCAAAAGTCCAGTTACTGACTGCTATAGACCATTTTAGCTACATGATGGATTTTTGTTACCCAACATGAAATGTTCTGATGTCTGAGTATCTCTGTTTTTCTCCTGTTAGCTGATACTAACTCCTGCAGCCACTGTGGGTGCAGTTCAGTCAGATCTCCCTTGTGTGACCTCCAGCTCCTCTTTACCTACCTCCTCTCAGGTACAGATTCACAAGACAACATTAAACAAATGCTTCAAATGCCTCAGTGGGATCAAACCTTTAGCATGAGCCCCATTGTAAAGTTAAATGTTCTGTGCTGAAGATGTGAGCTAGAGGTAAACATCTTGCTGTTTCTTTATGTGTTTTTGATGGCTCTCTTCATTTCATGGGCCAGAGCTTTCTGTGTTTGCATATCCAGGTGCAGAATCTGGCTCTTCGCACCCATTTGCCTGGAGCTCTGACTACAGCCCATGGTGTCATCTTAAAACCGTCCACCCAGTCTCAAACGCAGTCTCCAGCTGCCTCTTTGTCTAAGATGACAATCTGTGCATTGAAGACCAAACAGCTTACTGACACCTCAGTAGAAACAGGTCCGCCAGATGTCACCCGGGTGGCTTCAGGACCCCAGGTTATAACTCCAGGTGAGTGACTGATCCAACACTATGGTTCACAACTAGGATTCAACATTTTAGACTTTAACATGAGTGATTGTCTTCTTCTTCTTCGTCATCTCTCCTGCAGCCTATTCTCCCGTCCACACCCACAATCTCGTCAAACAGCAGCTGTCATATCCCCCAGGCCAGCGGGTGGCGCACCACCAGCTCGTTTTCCAGCAAGCAGCAGGAGCAGCCCCTACCCAAAGGCAGCTCCAGCCCATTGCCTTCAGAGTAGCGGCACAAGATGGCAACTCCAGCCCTCTTCCACTCTCTGTTAAAAGACTGACCAGTCCCAGTACTCAATCACAGTCTAAAAATGACCCCTCAGCCCCCTCTTCTTCTTCTTCTCCTTCATCTTCTGTCACCAGCATGTTTGCTCCATCCATTCAGACCCCTGTCCCAGCCGCCACCGTTCAGCCTCAGCCTCCTCCTCTGGTGGCTGCTCCACAACGGCGGACTTCATTCCCACAAATCCAGAATCAGCCTCCACCTCCTCCTCCTCCTCTGGTTCTCCCCAGGCTGCCTCAGACCCTGCCCGCTTCCCACCACAGACTGTCCCTGCACTCAGTCCAGGCTTTGGCAGTTAATTCGGGACAGGTGCTACTCACAGAGCAGGAGCTGCCCGTAGCAGAGGCTCTGGTCCAGATGCCTTACCAGAACCTGCCGCCTCCTCAGACGGTGGCTGTTGACCTGAAAGTACATCCTGTCAGGCAGCAGGGGACGCCATCTGTGAGTCGCCGCATGTTTGGAAATGTCTAGTTTAGATTATGTGCAGGTTTGTTTGACGTTTCGCTGTGGTTTGAATTTCAGTCGGAGCAAATGTGCAAAGTGAACGGAGTGAGTTCGGTGGAGAAGAAAGATCCTCCAAGTCCAGACAGGACCCCTACACCTCTAACGGGGGTTTCTAAGAATGGTGCAGGTAAATGATAATGATCAAAAACCTATATGGGTTCACAAACCTCACAAACCGCAACCACATGCATGATATTGGAAACATCTCTGAGGGAAAACGTACCAGAAGCTGGTCAAAATACAACAAACTGATTGTAGCTGTGGATTAACAGGATGGTTATTGTGTAATCCTTTTATAAAGCACATAATCTCTACCAACAAACCTTCCTTACAGGACAGATTTAGGAGCTTCTTTATTTGACTGAATGAGTGCCCATGGTAACTAACATAAGGTTTCATTTTTATTCTATTTTATTTTTACAATAGGCCAGATCTGCTGCCATTAACTTCATCTTCGGGTAGCCTTTTTTTCTGTCTTCTGTATGAAATGACATGGTCTCAAAAGAAAGCTGAGAAAGATGCGTTTACAATAGTAGTTTCAGAATCAACATGTGTGTTACTGTTCCAGAGTAAATTCACCTGGAATACAGCAGAAAATGTAAATGGTAAATGGTCCACCTAAAAGAAAAACTACATTACTATCAGTGAAAACCAGAAGATGGCAGCCAAATTCATCTAGGAATTAGTAAAGTAATGTCTGATGAGCAACTGTGCAAAAGTAGAGGCTAAAAAAAAGTCCACCTGAGCAGTTTTACAGATGTTTTAATAGAGGTGTTAAACAGGTAAATATCTCAGGAACCCATAAGCTGATTTTGGTTATCGACACCTCTAATAATCGTCGGTTATGTTAAATCAAGGGATAGACCCTAAATTCACCTTAAAAACACCATGAGGATCCAGAATGAAGTGAACCCCAAGATCGTATATCATAGGAAGCATCGATGCTTCACTATAAAACTCTCTTCATCTCTATGTAAACTACCAAGAACTTATTTATTACTCATTTTGTTGTTTTTTTTGGCTGCTAACTTGCTGACTATTATGTCCCACACCAATGAGACATACATCTTAGTAATCAGCACAGTCTCTGCTTTCATATGACACCTTGTTTGTTAGTTTGATGGAGTGGAGAAATAGCAGAAGCTTTAAAGTGGGCAGTGCTGTTCTCATGTTTTTGTGACGTTCCCGTATAGTTTAAAGTTTGGGTGGTAGTGCCTCCCGTCATTTTGGTTTGCTGCTTGTAAGGACTGATGCTTCCTAATGTGTGCAAAGATCCTCTGTACTGCATGTATTTTATACTGCCCCATATACAGGGGGCTCTATTCAAGAAGAGGTTAAAATGGGGGATCTTGCTATATTTTAATGTTTTCATCCAGTAGAAGCGATCGATTCATCCTCCAGTCAGTCGGCAATCAGGTCACCCCAGATGGAGGAGTCAACCCAGCGCACCATGACCTCCATAAGCAGCAGCAACCCTCCACCTTCACCTCCTCCTCCTATACCCCCTCCCATCCTCCCAGCTTCAGCAAGAGGCCCGAGCCAGCCCCCCTCTGCCCCTGCTAGTCTCCCAGGAAGCCCTGACAGGACATCCCAGGTCCTCACACACCTCGTAGAGGGCTATGTCATCCGAGAGGGTTTGGAGCCGTTCCCGGTATGTTCCTGGAGGCGTTATCTCAGAACTATTTAACATTAATGTTACAAAGAAAGAATAGAAGGGTTATTGCATATGCATTCGTTATGATGGAGTTTCTACTGATATGGCTGAACTATAGGGCCTGTTCAGCAAAAGACAGCAGCTTCAGTAAATAAGTGTTGGGTATGAGCTGTAAATTGAGTGCCACGTTGTTAACTATATGCACAAGTCTGGAAAATGAGCTAAATAACATGGTAATGTCTATGAATTATGACATGTTATGGTGTTGTTTTTTATTCCCTTATCATCAGCAGATGTGTTATTGTGTCACTGAGTGTTTATCGACTTCAGTAGTTGCATGATGACTGGCTTAGGAAGTCGGTTAAAGCAAGTGTGAGTCAAACAGGAATTAAACAAACATTTGATGAGGGCAACTTTCAGCCACAGATGTTTGTAGATTTGTCATGAGTATTTATGGCACTACGACTGTGTAGTTGGTAATAAATATAGCTTATCAGTCAGCGCAACAGTGTGTAGGTTTACTACGCTGTTTCCAAATAAGTTCTTAATAAAACTCAATAACAAAATGCAATGCTCTGCTTCAGAGCCCCATATTTAATTGGAAGTAGCACAGAGACAACATAAAGTCAAATAGTGCCAGAAACAGACGGGAAAGGTGCATGTTTACCACTGTGCTGCATCACCTCCTCTTAGCAAAACTGACCGACCAATGTAGTTTTAAAATGCTTTTTAAACAAGTTCTTTATATATTGGTTCAGGAATTCCTTTCTTACGTTTTGTCATAATGCACCAACAGTTTTCAGTAGGTGGTATATAAAGTTTAACATC
This sequence comes from Atherinosoma microstoma, assembly GCA_037177055.1. Taxonomy (NCBI): domain Eukaryota; kingdom Metazoa; phylum Chordata; class Actinopteri; order Atheriniformes; family Atherinidae; genus Atherinosoma; species Atherinosoma microstoma. The sequence goes on from JBBBVU010000008.1 coordinate 20,313,794, forward strand.
AATTTTCTCCAAAGCTTATTAGTAGGTAGGATTTCTAAGGATTTAAAGCCTTGACAAAGGAACGATTATTCAACAATCTTCAGAGCTTCAGAAAGCTTCATCTGACCGTCTCTGGCAGAAAAGAAAAAACAGAATCCATGACAAAAACGGTTCCACTTGATTTTCATTTGGTTGTTTTTACATTTAGGTTAGGTTGTGTGCATACCCTTTGGTGAAGATTTAATCGGCCAATGATGTATTAAAAACACAGTAAATTAGCACTTGGTTAAGTTAAACTTCAGGCTGAGGGGTCAGATGGCTTTCTCAATCAATCAGTCCACTCTCATCCATTTGCATGATAGAATGTCCACCCTGTCTTTGCCCTTTCATGTGCATATAAAAGAGTTTTACTTTCTTTTTTAATGTACCATGAGATCCAGGTGGGTCCATCTTCACTGTTACCAGAACAACAGGCCTCCCTTCCTGAATCCCAGGTGATACAAACTAATGGGGATGCAGCAGAGGACAGTCCTATGGATGCTGACCAGTCAGATTCAACAGACTCGGAGATGGAAAATGATGAGCCTGCAGCAGATGGTGAGGACTTTGTTTGTGTGTGTCTATTTGGGTGTGTGCATTTCTATATATTTGGGACTACCAACTGGTTCTCTAAAGTTGCAGAGCTCAGAGAGAGTGTGGCAGGTGTGCTGCTTTGCGAGTACTGTGGAGGCAAAGGTTACGCTCACACCTTTCTGCGGTCCAAACGCTTCTGCTCCATGACATGTGTCCGAAGGTAAACAAATCCCTCAGTCAGTTCAAATAAAAGTGTTCAGTAAATTATTATTTTAACATTGTTTTTCCTCAAGATGAGTCACATTTTAGCGGCCTAGGCGTGCTCAGATATCCTGATATTTACAGACCTCCTTTAAGATGTGCAAAATGTCATATTTCAGGGGTCTCATGCATTAAGAAAGCAAAATGGCTCAACAGTGCGACCTACCAGGCTAGCCCCAAAATTACACTTCATAAAAATGAATGAAATTTTGTAAAATAAATTTTTAAAAAATCTCATAATGGACTAATTAAATAATCGGCTTATATCTAGAAGCTAAACCAAACAGGAAGTCTGTCACTTTGGTTCAAAGATGCTGTCTCTGCTTTTTGCAGACTTTACATTTTAGAAAAAAATTTCAAGATTCTTTTTAATAAGTTGCTTTACAAATTAGTCAGGACAGAACTTTTCACCTGAAGCAGGTGGACCATATATGTAGAACAGGAGGTGACATGTCTGACTTGTATTCCTCTGAAACATGGTCAGAAAGCAGATAACAATGCCTCTCTGAGGTTTTGTTGGATGTCCATGGTGGCACAGCTTATTTTCAAATCATGGCATGACATCAAAAAGTGTTATGAATCACACATACATCATCCATTTGGAATTAAATTTACCGTGTTTAACACATGCATAGCCTACCAATATTCTCCAAGCACCATAGCCCTACCCACAAAGACCAGGAAGGGTTATCATGAACTCTGCAGGTTTTAGGCAAACCAAATGTTGGCTAAAGATCATCAGCTTGTCTGTCTGCAGCTACTTAACATAGAAAATTAAATCTTTGACAAGTTTTTGGGTTCATGAGTTCTGTCTACAGTCCCAGCATTACTAATATAAAAGGGAAGATGCAGCATTAGAAGCTCATATTTAACCAGTCTTTCCGTACAGGCACAGTGTGAGCTGCACAAGACGTACCGTGATGCAGCGAGCAGGTCGCTGGGGCCACAGGCCGTTGGGCAGGAGAGGGCGACCCCCCAGCAGAGTCAATGGAGTCTCCAGGGAAAAGTTTCTCAGACAGGTCTGGTAACGCCTGATATGAAGCACTAGGGGAGGTGCAGCAGCACAGCATGAAGGATTTTTTTGGGGGGGTGGGGGTTGCTGCTCTCTGTGAAAGGAGCAAAGCTTCTGAGGACGCCCTCTGCTTGTGAACTCATGCAGAAAAACTGCACAGGATGCCATGAATTCTTCTCAGTGGCCACCATATTTGTCCAACTGCATGTATGTACCGGCAGTTTCTGTTGTCCACAGCAGGTCTGGTCCAGCACTGACCTTCAGCTGCAGCTCCTACAACCCAAAATGAACCTCTTCTTTACGCTCTTCCTATTTTAATGATCAGATTCATCTTTAATCCATATTTCATCTTTGAGAAATAACCACTGGTCTATTTTTTGACAACTGATTAAAGATCATAGAACTAGCGACCAGCTAATTTCCTACTATGGTGGTAACTTCCTGTCAATAGTCCGACCCCTTTACAAACATAGTACACACTTATATCGTTTAATCATCTTTGTCCTCAGAGTTCATTGGCCCTGGAGAAGAATAGGCTGTGTCTGCAGGTAGAGGAAGAAGACCAGCAGGAGGAGGAAGAGGAGCCTCCCGTTCCCATGACGACCCGGCTCCGAAAGCAGGCTGAGAGGGAGCGTGAGCGGGAATTAGAGCAGAATACAACAGAAACGATTGTTATTTCTGACAGAGAAGAAGACGCCGACTGTCCGTCTCAGTGGAACGTGGAGCAGGTGTTTTCTTATATCAACTCCCTGCCAGGTACAGCACTGCTGCAGGTTTGAGTTTTGGATCCAAACTTTATGTTTTTACGACCCAAGATCCCAATAATTTAGGATGGGATGGAAAATGGAAAAACAAAAACAACTAAAAAAAGTAGTCGTTTACTTTAACTTGTATTTAATTGCAGAAAATATACACCTAAGACGTTTCATTTTCCCTCAGGTTCTAAATAAGAGGCAGAAATATGTCAAACCTTACCATCTGTTCTTCAAACACTTAGCTTTTTGTGGATGCATCAACAGTCAACATGGTTCAGTCTGATCTCCGTTCTCCTCCCTCCAGGTGGTGCAGACGTAGCCGAGCAGTTTCGCTCTCAAGAAATAGACGGGCAGGCGCTGCTGCTTCTCACTGAGGAACACCTGCTCAGCACCATGAACATTAAACTGGGACCTGCGCTGAAACTGTGCGCCCACATTAACTCCCTGAAAGATGCATAAAAAAGCAACAACTAAGAATGTGTTTGTGTTGATCGGGATGAAGAAAACCAGAAAGAGTTTCCGCTGAAACTCCTCGGACTTTTAACAAGTCATGACACCACTGCCAGAAGTTTTTGTGGAGGTTTCAGACTCAGTCTGAGCTGCTCTCTCTCTTTCTCTTTCTATCTCTCTCTCTGCATCTCATTTCATTGTAGCAGTTTGTACACGGTTATCCATTTGTTTCAAAATGGTTTTTGAAAAAAAATCTTTTTTGTATCATTTGTAAACACAAGGAGCCGTTCACTATTTACAATATCACACATGAAGGGTGCTGTACAGTCTCAGAGTTTACAAATCAGATTATTGCCTCTCATTGCGGAATTTTGATACATTAATCATCAGAAAACTGTGACAATGAATTATTAAAGCAACTGATGACATGGCTATTTATTGTTATCTATTACTGTATTAATTAACACATTATTAAACCCTTTTAAAATCTTCTTTTGGACTGTTGTCACTATGTGAACACGATGCGTTTGTTGTTCATTCTCTTCTTTATTACCCATCTTTTATAGATTTCTGTAATATTATTTTTCTAAATAAGTATTATCCTATTGTTGCTGTTATTTTTCTGCTCTTCCTTTTACATAAATTAAATTTGGATCTGAATAATCTCATGAAACAAATGTCACGACATACATAGATAGTTCATATCTTCAGTATGCTCTTGA
>JBBBVU010000008.1:20317645-20340190 GCA_037177055.1 Atherinosoma microstoma
AAATTTGGATCTGAATAATCTCATGAAACAAATGTCACGACATACATAGATAGTTCATATCTTCAGTATGCTCTTGAGTTTATCGCCACCAGATTTTTTTTATCTCCTGTGTTTCATTGAACCACCACCAGAGGGAATCCTTGTTACCAGTTTCCCAGTTTGAAGATGTGCAGGGTTTTCAAATTCCAGTCCTTGAGGGTGGCTCTCCTGCAGGTTTGAGATATTTTCCTGCTTCAACACACCTGACTCAAATTAAAGGGTCATTGTGCAGAACTTGTTTCTCGGTGATCAGCTTCATAGAGGGAGCCTCCAGCTTCAACTCTCTTGTCTTTTGCGACTTAAAAATGACACAGCTTGAATTAAGCTTCCTTTGCTTCAATTTGACATCTTGAATTGACCAGAAAGTGGTAGTAATGCTGTGTTTTGGGTTAGTAAATAATAATAAGGTGCAGTTAGAAAAAAAAATCAAATCCAAAATCATTTAGACTGGTTTCTATTGGCATTGAATTACTTTGCTAAAATAACTTGTGCTTTTTTGTCAGATGAGCCATTTATATCTTCTTGCTGTGGGTCCACATACATGGCAGCTGGTGTCTGAATGGACAAATGACTTGGTGGGTTAAGTGAGAACCCTCTGGGCTTTAAAACTGGAGTACTGCCTTTGATTGATAGGTGCTAGAGCATCATTTGGGATAAGAAATGCCTTACAAGGCTCATAGTAGAAAGCAGTACACATGTACATAACCTTCAAGTAGCCGTAGTGCAGTCATGGCTGCACCTGATGCCACTCGATCCATTCACAGAGGAAAACATGTAAATTACTGCCTGAAACGGGACAGCTCCTATACTGAAACATGTTGCCCAGATTCACTGTTTTCTAAAGTTTACACAGAGTGAAGTTCAAGTGTTCTCCACATAGTTGTAACAGACTTAAGCAATAACTTTCGGGGTTTTTTGTTGTTGTCGTTTAACAGTTTTTACAGCTTTCCTTGAAGTCAAGAGACAAAGTCAAATGTGTTTTGGAACATTACTTTAATCATTTAAGTGCAAATGAGTACACTTCTCTACAGAAAAATACCGACTACACAATATGCTTTCTATACTATACACAGGGAATGTGTTGGCTGGATGTGAAACGGATTGATGGAATGTCTCAAGTGTGCAAGGATGAACGGAAAGTTACATTTTAAGTAGAGAGGAAGTTTCCATGCGCACTATTTGGTTTAGAAGGCAACTGTGCAAATGTTGTTGCATTTTAAGACTGAGCAATTATACTGATGTGATTGAACTGTTATTAGCTTGATGGCAGATGAAAGCTCATAGAGGCAATGCGGTTGATCAGTTTACAGGCACTGCAAAGACAAATACATTCTCATAGCTGGTAATGCTCTATTTTACAAGTCTGGTTTTAAAACTATTTCCAAATTATTTTCCAAAAAATTCTCAAGGAAAAAAAAAAAAAATCACTACATGGTGTGTCTGTGTGTTTACATGTAAAGGAATTCTATACAGACAACCAAAAGCTAAGCTAGCACTCCCACAACATCCCTTCTTTACTTCTCATAATTGTAAAACTATAAATGTGGCTTTCTATTAAATGTTCAAGAGATAGCATGACATGTTAAACAAAGCATTACCCTAAAGTTATGTTTCTGTGCTGAGGGTTTACATTTATTGCATCATTCAAAGTTGACAAACTATGAAAGAATTTAAATTTCAGCTTAAGTCTAATTTAAAATGCACATAACTGCATAAATAAATACCCCTGAATGCCTCACTAGACGTGTAGGGTGTGACGTTTTCTCACATAATGAGGCAGAAACAAAAACACAAACATTCATATTAAAGAACTTAAAGATTAGTTTTTAAAAAATGATAACCAAGAAAAATAAATGAATTTGTTTCTATTCTAGCTAATATAGTCTGTAATATGAACATAAAACGGCTAAAATTATAAATTAATGTATAAAACACAGGAATGAGTCTACGGCTGTAACATATTGCCTTTCTGCTTCTTGCCCTTTCTCCCTGGCCTGACAGAAAAATAGCGGAACGTTTTTTCAATGGGCAGCAGCAGCACAGCTGAAAATTAAATTGACCCATTCAAACTCTACTGCACAAGCTGAGCAGACGAGCAGGAGGATGGAAATGTCTTTGCTGGACGGGCCAGCTCAGGGCATGCTGCTGAAGCTGAGGCCATCTCTCTCTGCAGATATGGACTTGACCAGCTCCTCGACCCAGCGGACCTCAGAGGCGACCTGCTCAGCTAGAACCTCGTAGCGGTTTTCCAAACGCCCAAACTTGCGTTTCAGGATGTTGGCAGCCTGCATGGTGACCCGGGCGTCTTCCTGGCACTTCTTGCGCTGGGTCTGTGTGCGCTGCAGGTCTTGGCGGATGTGGCTCAGGTCAGCGGAGATGCTCTGGTTCTCCTCCTTGTACCAACCCTCCTTCTCTTCATATATGGACAGCAGCGCCACCACGTCTTCCTGGCATGAGCGCTGGTTACGCTCCAGCTCCTTCAAGCCTTCCTCTGCCGCTGCTATCTCCTCGAGCACCTGGGAGAAGCGCTCAAAGTTGACGTAGGTGTTGTTGGGAGGCATGCTGGAGTGGGACTTGATGGTGTACTCCTTCAGACGAGTGGTCTTCAGGCGCCGGCGCTCGGTCTTGTGGTCTCTATCCTCCTGCCGGACATTCCTCCTCTTGATCACCTGGAGAAGCAAAAAATTGAAACATAGAAAATAATCGTTTGATGGTAATTTGATGACATACACAGAAAGATGAGTAAAGCTCTCAAGCAAAAACTTAAACCACTTGTCAGCTAACCTTAAGGAACAACTAGTTAACACTGGTTATCTGATTACTGTGGCCACAAACAAATAGAAATATACTTTTTGTTTAGAGGCAGATAAACAGACTCCTGTGGCCAACACACGAGAAATGGTCTCCTTTTTTTCTCCATTACAACAGACATTAAGGAGCTGAATCTCACTGCTTGAGGCACAAGTGAAATAAATTACAGTAATATCCTTAAAAAGAAGCAAAAGCTTCAACTAGTGTGGGCTTAAAAGAACAGGATTAATCAAGCTTCTTCATATGAACAGACACCTCATTGGCCAAGCACCTCATTTGAATTTTAATGAGTTAATTGCATCATCAATAAAGATAGAGACAATGATTAAAATCCCCACCTTAATCCAGGGGTGCTCAAGACTGTCATCAATTGTCATCCTTTTCCTACAAAAGAAAATAGTCAGTGACTTTAACATCTTTATAGCATAAAGATTGATGAGCTTTCTTTAAACAGCACCTTTAAAAACATTTAAAATTGAAAACAGTTCTACCATCTATAATATAATATGAATTTCACCAAACAAAAAGAAGACTATTTAAATAATATGAAAGGATTCTTACTTGGGATCCTTGACCAAAAGACGACGAATGAAGTCTTTGGCAAGCTCACTTGTGTTGCTAAAATACTCCTCATCAAAGTCGTAGTTTACAGCTGAAATGTTGGTCAGAGTCTCCTGTTTGGTCTCACCCAGAAACGGTGATGCGCCACTCAACCTAACATAGGCGGAAACTTTACTTTAGACATTACGCGTCTGTGGGAGGGGGGGTGATTCATCAGTGTCGTGATGTGAAACATTACTCACAGAATGTACGTGATTACTCCAATGCTCCTGCAAAGAGAAGATAAGTTGAATGAAAACTGTCCCGTGAGTTGGTATACAGCTTCAGATAAGCATGGGGGGAGAGAGAGAAAAAAAGACATCTTACCACATGTCTGCCTCCAGGCCGAGCGGCTCATAGTTGACTATTTCTGGCGCTGTAAAACACAGAGGAATGAGCACTTTAATACCAACCAAATGTGATCTGAAGCACGCGATCGTCCACTCAGAAGGTTTAACTCCCAGCCCTGCGTGAGCATACTCCAGCACAACATCTGACTTCAGGCTAGGGAGCGTGAAATTAATATTTAGAAGGCCAAAGGCTCTTACCGACGAACTCTGGAGTCCCAAAGATATTCTTAAACTCATTTCCTGCTTTAATCTGATGAGCGATCCCAAAATCAATCAGCTTGATCCTGGGGTTAGGCACATTCTTGTCCAGCAGCATGATATTCTCAGGCTGAAAGAACAAAAATAACCACACGTCAGAGATATGAGGAATCAAGGACAAATTTCAACAATGTTTAAACGGGACAAAAACAATCTTTTATTCAGTTTCTTCACTGTGAGACTTTGTTTCTTTTGGTCTTGTGTGATAGTAACTTTGTGTATTTCATTTAGTTTAAAGACTACAAATTGACCCAAAGTTGTAAAGTTTATATAAAGCTGCTGTGACTTCCACCCCCAAGTACCATGAATCTAATGACTGCGAATGCTTTTTATGCCATCATCCACCTAAAAAAAATTAAATAATTAAGACATCACCCTGATATAAACTTTGATTGTGTTTTAAGTCTCCTTGTGAACTTAAAAGCTGCTTAAAGCAAGTTTTTTGTGGAAGCTTATAATATAAAACAAGCAGCAAGGCAGCCTTTGCCAGCTATATTTCATGTTAATAATAATTTTAAAAAAAAAACTCTCCCATAACAGAAATGAAAGATTAGTTTCTGCTAACACCTAAACAGAGCTTCTCGCCAACATGCCATCTCCCACTGCTTTCTAGGCGCCTCACAAGCTTCCCCCTTAGACTGCTGACCTTGAGGTCAAAGTGAGCGATGCGTTTGGAGTGGAGGTACTGAACGCCGTCCAGGATCTGTTTGAGAAACTGCGTGGCCTCCTCCTCGGTCAGAGATTCCTTCTCAGCCAGGAAGTCAAACAGCTCTCCTCCAGACACCAGCTCCAGGATCAGGATGACGTCGGTCTTGTTTTCAAAGATGTCGTGCAGGGTGATGATGTTGCTATGCTGGATCTCCCGCAGGATGTTGACCTCGCGCTCGATCTCCTCGCGGCTCACCCCCCGCCGACTGGACGACAGCCGTCGCTTCTTAATAAACTTGGCTGCGTACTCGATGCTTGTGCTCTTTTCCTTACACTTACGGACGATGGCAAACTGTCCACTGTGGACGGGAAAGACCAGAGTGGTGTTAAATAAATCAGGATGACACAAGCAGCTTTGATTTTATATTGACTAAATTCTTGGCTGCTGGTTTGAGCAAATCAATAGAACATGACTTTAGGCAACAATAACTTCTGGAGGGAATGGCCATTCTTAACAGAGAGCAGTTACTGCTTTCAGAGATGTCTGGCTTGTGACCATGATTAATTTGAGAAGACAAGAAGTTAAACTCAAAGGGTGATATTTCTTTGTCAATTTTTTTTCCATTTGAGGGATTTAGGGAGCTTAAAGAGACAAAAACATCCAGTAGCAATGGAAACTATTTCAAATAAACTAAATGAAACGAAATGTTAAGTGTGTGCACTAATAAACCGTTTTCTTACATCTTTTCTCAGCTTAAATCAAAGAAAGTTTAAAACCTTAAGTTGCCCAATAAATGACTTGGTAACTATCAGTTAGTTTTCTTGTGACTCCCACAGATTCATATCTTTCTCAGGAGGTAGGATCTTCAGATTTGAAAACACAAGACCAAGAAATAGATTAACTGAAATAATCATTAGCAAAACAGCTGGTGAGATAAACGACTTGTCACTGAAGAAATTCAACACAAAAACAACATTATTACTCTATGTAAAAGAAAATGGAAGTAGTTGAAGTTTTATAAAGAAATGACCGAAAGGGAAAAAAAGAAGACTGAAACAAATAAGACCAATGTGCAGCATTTAGGTATGCAACAGACCAGATAGTGCCCTCTCCTTCACTGACACTACACCACATCAGAAGAGGAAAGGAAGGCACACTGAGGCACTGACGTCACACATTTGCTGCATTACTGCAGATGAAAATAAGTACAGCAGAGAGGTGGATTTAATCTTCAGAAAATTGATGACTCATTCCCAAACTGTCCAGCACAGCATTTAAGACCAGAAAATTATATTTGCTGACACTACATCAAGAATTTTGGCCCCATTTCCATCTTAGACTTTGGACTGGCTGCAATTCATACCTAGCAGCAAAATGCATCTCAGCTAACTGTGTATGATTGGGCTACACTTCATAATCATGACTGTCCTTATTTAGGGGGAAAAAAATCATATACAATGATTATCAGAAGTCATTGTAAAAAAAAAACAGATACTCACAAAGGTGTTTTGATGGAGACATGCTTGTATTAATAGCTATTCTACCGGAAAATCTGACACCTCAGACAAATGTTAAGTGTACAAACAGAAAATAGCAAAAAGATAGAAGATCAGCACTACATACCTGCCCAGCTCCTCTCCCATCTCATAATACAGCTCAACATCCTCTTGCCTGAAGCCAGCCATGGTGCTGACTCTTAATGATGATGCGTTTAGACTACCTTCAAACGAGAGGAAAGACACCAGCAGTCACTGAAGTGGTCTTATTACAAAGACCAAAACAAGACAAAGACTAAAACAATGCCTTATAAGTAGATATAACCTGTAAAAGCACCTGTGTTATTGAGCAACATTACAAATTTAGCTCAAATTCACCTTCTATTACTTCTGCTTGTTGCCTCCTTATTTGGTCCGAGTAAACAGAGCTTTAGTTTTGGGAGAGTTTGATGCTGATGTCAGACTTCTGCATACCAGTCCTACTTACATCATCTCCTTCCCCGGATCAGCTATCTGACTCAATTAAAGGGACTGAGACTTATCCACACGTGCATGTATTTTACGTTTCATTCGTTGATAATGAAGGTAATGTAATTAATCTGTATTAAGACGGTTGAAATAAAATATCTATTTGTTAACTTGCTGAGTAGCGACTATGAGCAAGCAGCAGAGACGTATTCTCATGGCCTACCACAAATAAAACTGTATGACAAACGAACTTTTCCCCACAAACAAACAAAAAAAACTACATCAAAATATACATCCCACGAATTTATTAAAAATACCAACAAAAGTTTCAACAAAAGAGAGTCCCAACCGCGGAAGGAAGAAAGCTAGCTAAGATGGTTATGAGCTAACGTTAACGTTAAACACCGACTCTTGCTGTTTTCAGCAAATGTGCCTATATGTTAACAAAACCCTAACAAAACAGAAATTAGGACAGTAAAATGTCTATTTAACCATATAAACGTGAAGACATTATTACAACGGATACTCACAGTACAGCTGGCTACGAGTACTGCATTCCTCATCCAAGTAGCTGTGTGTGAAGCTCCAGAACCAGCAGGCACATTAGCCACGGCTCAATAAAGAACTTCCGGTCTTTCTTTTCAAAATATGACTGGTCTTTAAAAGGAAAGCTGTGATGGGTGATCATGGGTGTCTCGTTGTTGTATTTGGAGAGAGTTCAGTTTTAAAAATTCCCAAGTAGATACTATCAGGGATGCAAGCTTTTGAACTGTTCATCAATAGTGGTCTCTCTTCCCTTACGCCACAGGACAGGACGTCAATGGTTTCCAAACAGAACTAAAATTTTGATTAATCTGACCATTTGGCCTGTCAGACCATTTCAAACAAGCTTTGCCCCAGAAATGAAAGATGCTATTCTTGATTATGTTCACATAAGGTTTCTTCTTTAAATGATAGTTTTAAGTTTCATAGAGAGTAGTTTCTGGAAGTGTTCTTCAGCCCATGCAGTGATTTTCAATAGAGAATCATGCCTGTTTTTAATGAAATGCTGCCTGAGGGCCCAAAGATCAGAAGCATCCAGTTTTGACCTTCTGTCTTCCTCCTGATTCTCTGAAACTTTAGATATTATACACTGTATATGGTGGGACTTTCAAAGTCTTCACGATTTTACTTTTTTTTGAAGAAGAAGAACATTTTTTTCTGAACTTTTAGATGCAGTTTGTTGCAGATTGGAAACGTCTGCCCATCTTTACATCTGAGAGACTCTGCTTCACTGAAATGCTCCTTTTTTTTCTTTTTCTTTTACCAAGTCATGTTCCCAACCTGTTGTCAGTTAACCAAATTAGCTGTCAAATTCCCCTCCAGATGCTTTTTGTTTGTTTCAGTTATTTTTGCCAGCCTTTTGTTGCCCCTGTTCCAACTTTTTTGGGATGTTTTGCAGCCCCCAAAAAATTCAAAATGAGCTAACATTTTTTATGAAATTATGAAATGTCTCATTTTCCACCTCTGATATGTTGATTAAGTTTTTTTTATCAATAAAATGTGGGTTCATGAGATTGGCAAATCATTTCATTCTGGTTCAATTTTCATTTTACACAGCATCCCTGCGGTCAACTGGCGACTTGTCCAGGGTGTACCCTGCCTCTTGCCTGGTAACTGTTGCGCTCCAGCTTCACTGCAAATTGGGGTTATTCATTTCACAAAAAAAACTCAGTCAAATTACTGTATTTTATTAAGTGCTTTCAAGGATTTCAAATGGTTCAGTTGCTACTTTGCTAGTGCAAATTTTCAGTTGCTATACTTTACAGCATATCAACACATTTATGATACTTAAGGCCGATTTCTTAAGTTTTATAGTTAAGTTTTTTATAGTTTAATTTTGTTTCGAATTCATTTTATTCTTCTTTTATCAAGGTAAAATAAAATCTCTTTCAGATTTTTTTCGTCAAAGATAACTTTATTTTGAAGTTTGGAACGGTGTTATTTCCGATATTTATGTCCCCCGTCCAGGTTTGGAGCAGGTAAATATCTGGCAGAAGGATGAACATATGGAATGACATCATGCTGAGATGCCGAGTAGCTGCAGTACGTCAATGAATAACAAGATCGAGCATGCAACTGCAAAGATTAAAGAGGGAAGGCCAACAGAAAGCAAATGACTGCGGGCAACATAGATGGAAATACATTTTGAAGTAATGTTTCAATTAAAGCTCATTTACGTCGATGAACAGCAACGGCACAAGACTACTTTAACAGCTTTTGAGTGCTTAAATTTTTTTGAACAATGAACCAAACAGATTTATCTTTTTTATTTTAGAAAAAAATAAAATAGTGTAATTATGGGAAAAAGTAATACGGTTTAAAGGCGCTGCCCATAATTTCCCAGTGTGTTTTAACAACAGAGCGGGTCTACTTAATTGGGTCCCATGAGGGCCGCAGTTATCCTGAACAATAATCAGAATTCAGTTATCATAACGTTGGAGTTTCAAAAAGTTTGTTCCCTGACCGGGAATCGAACCCGGGCCGCGGCGGTGAGAGCGCCGAATCCTAACCACTAGACCATCAGGGAGTGACGTACAACGTGCGACATCATAAATTCTGAACAACATCATAACTGTGCTCAGATGTGGAGAATCTTTATTTCTAGAAGGGAAATAGTGAGTCACCCGAATGTGGTGGACAAGATGTGTTCTCTCAATATTGGCAGTGACGCAGCAATAAGTTTTATTTGGATGCGTCGAATGTCAGACACAAGTTGAGTTTGATTCTGTCCTTAAGGCTTTCGTTTATGGCCACGGTTCATGATATGTGTCATTTGATACACTCCTCAAGTACTTTGTGAACTTCCTTACTTAAATTGTCAGATCTCTGTTGAACTGTATATAAGTGAATAAAATAACTGAGCCAGTGGTTGCAACTAGTGATTGTAGAAGAAACTAAAAGTCTGCAGTGTTCTGATACTTTTACATGGGTTTGGACCTGATTTAGACTTCAACCAATCAAGGTCAGGCTCTTTCGCTCTTGATGATACCAGCCAATTAAAAATATCATAGAGCAAGTAGGCGTGGTTTATGTATACAGCTGGCAAGGTCTCGAGCTAAACAGTTCTAACCAAGCGGTTGGTTGGCTGGTTGATGGGGGAAACAACAACAAGCTAGGCATCATGAGGGTCCCTGAAACACTGATTTGGGCCGCTTTTCTCATCCAGAAGGTAAGAGTCATTGCTCTCTCTTTAACCGAAAAAAGGGTTTTCCGTGCGTGCATTACACATTGCAGTACGTGGTTGACATATACAGATAGTTTTTTCCTTGTCGTTATATTCAGTATTAGCTCGGATGCTACGACTGTTAGCTTGCGGAGATCACCGTGGGCCCTGGAATTCCACACATCACCTTTTCATACGATAATAATGAAGGCGGATTACTGCTTTTTCACAGCATCACTAAAGCAACACAAAGATAAAGTCAACTAAAAGTGAATCAAGAGATGTGTTATAATAAATAGCAACGCGTCTGAATTCTCAGATTTCAGGAGTGAAATATTTCGCGGCTGATCATTAACATGCTTTGTTAGTCTACGAGTAGTATTTTAACCGGTTACGATTCTTTCCCCTAGTTTATATAACACCAGAAATAAACTCTTCTTCAAAACTGAACAATGAGGGTTTGTCTTCAGGTTACAAAACTACTGTAGGCAGGGTTCAAATACTATAAGTTGCTGTAACTGCAGGGACGGGCCGTTAAATAACAGGTCCTTGGTACTTCTTGCAGATGTTTTCTATAATTATGTCTCTACTTATATTTCAATACATTTCTAACACAAAAACAATGGCTCTTTGGTGCCATTGTCTGTCATCCATTCTCATTTCTTCATTTTAGAGCTTTTGGTCGTTTTAAATAATAGTAATAATAATGATTAAAAAAAAAGAAATCAAAGTTACAAATATTTTGTGGACATTTGAAGTCATGGCAACCTTGTTTTTATGTTGACAGGTGGTGGGAGAGTACGGCATGGCCCATTTCAGTGATGAGGGCAAGAGCAAAGGGAAGGATTACTGCATATTCTTCAACTCACAGTGGGCACATCTACCTCAGGACCTTAATAAGGCAGTAAGTCATATGTGATCCACAAGAGATGTAACTAAGCTGCTTTTCTTTTATCATTATAATAAGTAAATTGGTAATTCAATATTTTTTTCTGTTGGCTTCATATTTAGTGCATGAATTTTATCTCTAATTTTAATGCCAGTTTGGACTCTGGGAATTGCTTTTGAACGAAGTAAAAATAGTGAAAATCTTTAAAATTAATTTTAGGATACAAGATATGTTAGTAAATATTTTAGTAGAGCAGGAGTCACAACTTCTAGACAACGCTAGAATAAATCAGAAAAGTATAAGAAGCAGAATAATCTTTACCAATAGGAGTAATCCATCTCATTTCTAATAATGGAAGATTATTTTCTCTTTTCACTTTAGAATAATTACTTATATATCAAGAATCAGCTTTTATCTGTGTGAAAATAGATTTTTTTTTTTTTAAATCAGGATAACTCATTTTCCACCTCTGATTAATGATGCACACCTTTTTGTTTCATAGTCACGTCTTCAGATCTATGACTTGACAACATCGGTCCTGTGTTCGCCCTCTGAGGTCCCAGAGGGTGGCTTCCCGAATCGCATCCCCATGGTGATGAGGGGCAACTGCACTTTCTATGAAAAGGTTCGCCTGGCCCAGATTAATGGCGCCAAGGGGCTCCTCATTGTGAGCAAGGATCGACTGGTAAGACAGTTGTTTGCAGTCATTGTGCATCAGTGTTAGATTGATATTAGTCGTCCACAGAAAGCCATTTTTTTCTTTTAAACAGACTCCACCAGCAGGGAACAAGACTCAGTATGAAGAGATTGACATTCCTGTAGCGCTGCTGAGCTACTCTGACATGCTGGACATAGGCAAGGTGACTAAACACTGAACCCTAAAAATAAGGTTTATTTGTAAGACCAAATCTATGCATACATTTTTTTTTTAAAACAGAGTTTCCAGTAGTAATCCAAACTGTACTTCAACCTTTAACAGACCTTTGGTAAAGGAAGACTAGTTGCCATGTATGCTCCCAATGAGCCAGTGTTGGACTACAATATGGTGATTATCTTCCTGATGGCAGTGGGAACAGTGGCCGTCGGAGGCTACTTGGCTGGCAGCAGGGACAGCAAGAAGTAAGTGTGCAATTTGTTTCTAGTGTCATAATCCTCATGTAATTATTTATGATTCATGTTAGAGTATCCAGGGTGGAGTTTCTTACCTCTGTGTGTTAAAGACACTCTACAGAGCTTTTGCGATTTTCTCTTTCACCGGCTAATTCGGCATCCATCTTGCATCCTACCTGTTCTTTAAATCCCAACTACTAAATTTAAATCAAAGTAAATTGATCATAAACCATTTGTCAGAGACTTTCCCCCTTTGAAGTGTGTTTCCTCTTTTTCTTTTCAAACCAAGCAGCCTGCCTTGAAATGCTACAGCTTTACTACGGGCAGTGTTGTTTATTTGAGGCTGCACGAGAGTGACTCACTACCATGAGCCAATCAGTCTGCTCTTTCTGATGGAGTTGCCAAGGTGACTGAGGGTACAGTTAGTCTGATGCACAGGACCGCAGGCAAAAAGCATTTTGGACAAGTTTTTTATGTTTTAAATTTCTTTTTATAAACCTTGGAGGGAAATGATTGCCATCCAAAGATTGTAAAAGTTTGCTGCGGCTGGCACGACGATCATCCTGGATTCTTTGGCAAATTACCAAACCTCAGAAATAACCTGTTATTAGATCTAAACAAAAACGTGTGCGGAGATACTTTTCATTAATTTAAGTCTTCTTGAAGTCTCTTAATGTATTTTCTCCTCCTGCAGACGCTACATGAAGCACAAGCGGGACGACGGTGCAGAGAAGCAGGACGAGGAGACTGTAGATGTCACCCCCATCATGATCTGTGTGTTCGTGGTCATGTGCTGTAACATGCTGGTGCTCCTGTACTACTTCTACGACTACCTGGGTACCACACTGACATACATCCCTGATCTGTACTGATACACACAATTGTGTTGGGCAGAAATGGACAAATATTGTATTTTCTGAATTTTTTTTTATTTAATTTTTTTTAAACACAGATTTAAAAACACTTTGAAATTTCTTTTCATCAATTTTCAAAGTTGTTCACAATTTGGATTACGATAAAGACAAAATAGGGCGAACAGAATTTAACTCGGGCTTGAACTCCAAGCCAGAGTTACTTCAGCCACACGCGGCTTGCTGTCCAGCATTACAAGCTAAAGAGCTCCATGACTTAGATAAAATATTACCTCTAAGTAGGTTGAAGTACTAACTACTGCTCCCAGATTTCTTGGTCTTTAGGAGCAGCTGTTGTACTTTGACCAAGCACACTAAATACCTTTCCCCTGATTGGTGCAAGTGATGCCTCTGTCCAAATATCTAATGAGTGTATTTCCTTTAACAGAAAGTGAATGGATATCACATGGCAACATGAGCTAACCCACCTGCTTCGGTTTTTTCCTCACTGTTTAGCTATCTGGGTCATCGGGATCTTCTGTCTGGCTTCTTCTGTTGGCCTCTACAGCTGTCTGTGGCCTTTTATCAGGAGACTTCCTTTCTGCAAATGCAGGTGAGACTTCTTACATCAGTAGGAGTGTAAAGGCTATATACACAGGTCGTAGGAGGCTACAAATTGCCCTCTAACGATAACAGGATATAATATGCAGTATAAACACGATACCAAAGAAAGCAATGATTTAATACTTTATTTCACAATGAGGTGAACATGGCTGGATACATCTGAAGGTGTCACAATTAAACACTAATCTGCACATTAACCGGTTACGACGGTCATTAGCTGCAGCCCTACTAGAGATGCCGACATTAATCATGCTTTACAAGTGACTGCGTGTGTTATGCTTAATGACTTGTGAACCGTCTTGTGACAACAGGATCCCGGAGAACAATCTGCCGTACCTGCACAAGCGACCGCAGATCCGTACGATACTGCTGTCGGCCTTCTGCATCAGCGTCAGCCTCATATGGATGGTGTTTCGTAATGAAGATCAGTGAGTCCAAAGAGAATCATGCCTCTGCATCTGCACACGCAGGCGGATGAAAACCAGACAGTTACTCCAGTCAGCAGAATTTATCTAACACAACAGTCCAACTTATTGAACAGGGGATGCACTGAACTTTTAACATTTTATTTAAAAACTAAGTTCACTTCAGGCTGTGGCTGCAAAATAACATTTGTTGTAAATAGCTACGTGTTGGATGGCATCAAGGCAACACTCCCCCTTCCTGTGTGACATTTGATACCGTTGCCTGAGAAACATTCTTGTAATGTGTTCTCCAGGTGGGCGTGGGTGCTGCAGGATGCCCTTGGGATCACCTTCTGTCTCTATATGCTCAAAACAGTCAGGCTGCCCACATTTAAGGTGGGGACGACAGACACACTGACATATGTAGATAATCATGATGTTTTTAAAGAAAAGGCTCGGTGTAGAAGAAAAAGAAACTCATCGTTTTCTCCTCCTTCCGCAGGCTTGCACTTTACTACTGACAGTTCTGTTTGTGTATGATGTTTTCTTCGTATTTATTACACCCTTCTTCACAAAGGTACATCGACAGCCTTTTCACTCAGACTGTTACAATATCTACACACTCTAGTTTTGGTTTGTAATACTCATGTTACCCATCACGTTTCCTTTTCCAGAGTGGGGAAAGTATAATGGTGGAGGTAGCGGCTGGTCCATCCGACTCTGCCACACATGAAAAGGTGAGACCACTGAGTTTTGCTCCTTCAAGTCCGAATATCTTACGCAGATAATAGTGATGATGATGTTTTTTTTTTTTCCCCAGCTTCCTATGGTGCTCAAAGTGCCGAGGTTAAACTTCTCACCCCTGGCTCTTTGTGACCGCCCCTTCTCCCTCTTAGGCTTTGGAGATATCCTAGTACCAGGTGTGCCATTGTATGACAAAACACTCATTTGATCATTTACTTTTTACTTACTGCTGTAAATGAACTACTTCACAGCCACACTTTTTTTTTAAGAGCTTTGGATACAGAGATTTGTATTTGTTCTGAGCATTACTGCTTTTTCCCCCCTTCCAGGTCTGCTGGTGGCGTACTGTCACAGATTTGATATTTTAACACAATCCTCCAGGATCTACTTTGTGGCCTGTACCATCGGTACGTGCATGCACACGGGGTACAAGAGGGTTGTAACTGGTGTAAGCCTGACTCAGATGGGTTTGACACTGCATAGAAATGTAGAGAATGAAATCCACTGTACTTATCTGTCACTTAACTCGTGTTTCGGCCATGTTCACATCTGGTATTTCATGTGTTTAATCATGCATTCTTACATGGCTGGATGGTTGCATCTCCCCTGCCCACACAATACACACTGTATGCAAAAAAAACTATAGTATAAGCTGAGTAAAAGAAACCGACTATATTAAGTGACTGATTTGTGAAGTTTCTAGTTTTTTTATTTGCCACTGCACAGAAATGTGGCAAAAAAGGCTGGAAGGCATGTACTGCCATTATATAATCACAGCCTGTAGCTGTCTCTCTTGATGTGCAACAACATATTCTTCCTGCCTGTTTTTGTTAAGTTCCCTTCTGTTGCATTTTAGTAACAGTTTCGATGTCCACAAATACGTGGTGTTTGGCTTCCACTCGGATCAAAGAATAGAAGGAGCTGACCAAAGAGCCAAAGCTGCTATTTTCACTGCAGATATGAACATAGTACATGAATGGATGGTGTTTAATGAAGTCAGACATACTCCATCAATAGCTGGATAGCTGGACTTCCATACCATGCTTATCTCTTCCTCACCTGAAAGCTTTCCTTTTGTTTTTTTTTCGTTTTTTTTGGTTTGTAGATACACATATTTAGGTATCAGCATTGTTTCCATTTGTGACCTGCTTCGTTTCTCTCCTGCCAGCGTACGGGATCGGCCTGCTGATCACCTTCGTGGCCCTGGCTGTGATGCAGATGGGCCAACCGGCCCTGCTCTACCTGGTGCCTTGCACTCTGCTCACCAGCCTCACTGTTGCGCTGTGGCGCAGGGAGTTGCCCCAGTTCTGGACTGGAAGTGGATTTGTGGTGAATACCAGTTTGATATGACTGCCTGCTGCAGAAGAACTGAAAGACTTTTTTTTTTTTTTTTAAAGGAAAAGAGAAAAGAAACTATGAACAATCTAGTGTTAAATATCATGCAGAGTAAAGTAGAATTTCAAGTTGAGTAAGCCCTTTATATAACTCCATCCATTCCAACTGCCTCTTTCTGTTTCACTGTCCCTCCCCTCCATTGCTGCTCCTTGCCCCTTATTTTACTGTGGGTGTGCTGTAGTCTGCTGCTGAGGGCTCAGCTGTCTGTGAATGTCACTGCAGGTATTCTATCTGGGCTTGCCACTTACACTCACCATTAAAACATGCTGATCTCATCTAAAAGCTCTTTTCTGTTGTAGACTTTTTCTTTTTCGTTATTTTTGCTGATATGCTAATGATCATGTAGCAAACTTGGTAATTGCATCTTTATTGGTGGGACCACTGTGACATAGATTGCCTTATGATTTCCTTAAAGTGTGTCTATTGGCATGTTTCATTTGTCCAGCTTCAAAAGGGACTCGTGACTTGTGTGGAATTTTTTTGTGGATGGGCTTTTATCAGGCACTTCTTTGCTACTTCATACCGCTCACATCCGTATTAAAACACATTCAGCATCTTTAATCGGGGGATGGGTTGATTCAGATAGAGGAATAACTGTATATTTTTGGCCCCGTTTGTCTTATCTTCAGCTTTTCTGTGTCACTTCTCGTAAACGTTTCAGTTTGAACACCTTTCGTCCGTCTCACAAACTTTTATTTTTTTTTTGTGCTCCCCGCAGCCTCCCATAGTGCTCGCACCAATCAACTGTACACAAACCGCAGAGCCGCAGACAGAGGGGCCCTCAGCTAAACCGGAGCCAGAAACCACAGACCCCTCCAATCAGAGCGAAGACACGCCCGAGCAGCTGCCTCAGGAAACTCCCCCCGCGGAGAACGGCGAAGAGAAAAACAAGTCAAACTAAACCTACTTCTACTACGCCCCCCCCCTCCTTCCATTTCATTCACTGTTTTATTTTCTGCAGTGCGTTTCAGTTAGTGAACGTTTTTAAGTACCGATATTCATTATTTGCACTTTGAGGAAAGAGGACGAGCTGGAGCACCGACACTGACAAACATACAGCGTATAAAACTTGCACAGCGAATCAACACCTTCACCAGAAAAAGGAGCGAAAAGCTAAAAGCTCCCAATGAAACGGCAGATATTTGTACTCTCACTCTAAACGTTTTACCTCCTCTGATGGAGAAATGATTTGCTCAGTTATGTTGAGCTGCGGTGATTTGTTACTGAACAGAAAATCCTCAACCAGCTAGTGTAATATCTGACAAAAAAAAATCTAAATGTTTTTTGGTTAAAGCTTCTCAGTTGTGAAGATTTTGCATGGTTTTGTTACACATGATGGAAAAAAAAAAAAGGATTTAATTACGTAAAAGAAGAATACATATTTTGGCTTTTTTTTTTTTTTTTAAACCCTTGTCTCAAAAATAAAAAATAAAAACAACAATGCAGATAATTGACAGTTTTTTTCTTTTGGGCTGACGCGGGTGCTAGTAATTAGCATTCCAGCTACATGAATTGGGACTGCGAGTGGTCTTTGTACCGAGCTCAAAAACCAAATATTTCCCCGAATATCACAAACCATGTGACTGAGCCTTACCGGTCTGAACATGATAAGAGGCAATGAACTGTACAAATTACAATAACAGCATTTTTGTCGTGTTTGTGAATTCAAAGTGAAGCTTTCAGGCACTTGATTTTTAAGAACTCTATTTCCTTGAAAGCCATTTTAACCACATTCCTCCATTACATTGTAGACTACATTCCCATCACAATGTAAGTTGGCTGGCTGAAGAGATTTCTACTCCATCAAATCTGGTGCTGTCATGGTTGACTGAGCCCAAAAGCCGGTAAACTCTATATTTCCATTATTATTTGATACATTCGCATTGAAGCGTTTTTTTTTTATTCCTTATGTTTTTGTTAATTTCATTTTGCATGCTATTGTTTTGATTTTAAACTCGTGATACCAGTATATAATGTATATTGCTGACCTAACAGACTTTATCGATGGTGTGAAAGTTAAAGCGCTCACTGCTGCAGTTTGATCTCCCAATAATCACTAATATTGTCTTAAAGAGTTGGTTTTGGCCTTATTGTGTCTGTTTTGGGAGGCGCAGTGGAATGTGTTGCGAGTAAAAGTTGCTTTTTGAAAAACCAAGAGTACTGTACTCAAAATGTGCAAAATGAGGAGCGAGTGACTGGTTGTGTTAATGTTCTTAGAGTTTGTACGAAGCATTTGCACAATATTTTTTTAATCCATAGACCAACAGGTTGTTGGTTCATGTATGTGTTTCTGTTTAATCAAAGGTTTTAAGAAGTGGAAACCAAGGTAACCGTCAGTATACTCGGTATTATTCTGCTTTTGTTTTGCAAGCCCATTTTGTGGCCAGAGGGGGATAATGTTAAACACCAAAGCCCAGCAGTGAGTTAACTTAATTTACCAGTAATACTTCTGATTCTGGTTAATTTATGATGCTGAGTTATCATTTTTTGTGTAAGAGTTGAATAAAGGTAAAAAAAAATAAAAAAAAGAAGTAGAAAAGGGCAGCTGACATGTCTGAATGTGTGCCCTTGCCGATTCAGTAGCATCGAGTTTCAAGGACATGAGACCATTCATTCACCAGTATAGTTTGTTGTCATCCAGTGGTTTTTAATGCCTCTGTTGAGTACATATAATAAAGAAACATTGTATTTGATATGTGGTTTGCTGTGTTTTTTTTTGTTTTATAGTTTATATTTAGGATACCAGCTTTGTTCGTATTTAAAGCCCCATCATCAATCAGCTCCTTGTCTAAATGCGTCCTTTCATCGCGGCCTTCTAGCTGTGAAGAGCCTGCACTGTTCAGGCTCTGCAGAGATGAACAGCACTCTGACAAAGAGCCTCTTCTGGCTTCAGCGCAGTCACTCAAAGTGGAGGAAGGAGAGAGTTTTTATTTACTCTGGATCACTTATCTGATCAACTGACACACTGTCTCAGTCCTTTGCACAAAGGACTGCGCAGCACCACGTCTCCATATAGAAACCCTTGAACCACTTTTAATAAAATGAGGAAGCCACCAAATTTTATCTTATGAGATCCTTCAGTGCGTTAAACACAAGAAGAAGCACTATTTTAAAAAAACGAAAAAAGAAAAGCTCTTCAGTTTTTTGTCCATGTAGGTGTATTTATATCCTCCATGTTGGCTCTAAATCAGTCATTATGAACTCATAAAATCCTAGAAGAATTCCAGCTATTGATTTCTATTATTGATTTGTCTGCTAGTTATTTACTCAGTATTTTAAAAGGTTTTGTCTAAATGTTAAAATATTTCTGATATTAAAAAAAAACTTGTACAATATACTCAAGACATAAAAACTCTTTGAGCAGTAGTATTAATAAACAAAGCAGAGACTCCTGTCAGTTGGAATGACGGGTTCATTCTTGGCATTTTTGCCAAAAACAAAGTGTTTGGAGATCATCTCAGTCATTTAACCTATCCAAAAGATAATATTTACACAAGAAGTAAGGCTTAAGTACACCCAGAATAATAACATTAAATTACACAATGAGATTGTGAACCTCATTTTTAACCTAGGTCTTTCTTAAAAACCTCCCTTGCATACCTGTACAGACACAGATTTTTCCTGTTCATACAGGCCCCTCCGTCTAAGAGTCAGGGACTAAAATCTGCAGCCCTCATGCAGAACAGAAACGTGTGCCAATGTTTCTCTGCAGTTATGGGGCTGCAGTCATTTTCAGTTAAACAGGCTCAGAGTGCAACTCCTTGCTTATAAATCATTTGCAAAGATTTCTCCTGTATTAGATCTTTTTTTAAATCCATTTTTATGGCTTTTAGCCAGACTGCAGCATATCTTGCCGTTGGATAAAAATCCCTCAGACTGTAAAATCAGGAACCAGGACCAGCAGAATCTTGGCTGAGAAAATTTTACTTGCAAGGAGCTCGCAACAGTACAGAGACCAGATACCAACTGAGGAGCAATTGTCTTACAGAAGCATTCAAACTTGTGTTTTTTTTCTTCTTGACAAGGTCATTTCAGCACCTCTTGAGCTAGGAAAATTTCTGAATGCATCATTGACAGAATAGTGAGCTCTTTGTGTAACTACTGGTAATATAAGATACACAAAATATGCAATAGTCAGACATAAAAACGATTAAACAGCTTTATCTTCTTCTCACACTTGCCCCGTTGCCTCTTGTTGATTTGGTGCAAACGGTTGTTGGACTGTTCAGAGAGGCTGCATGCATCAGATTGCTGTTTTTAGAGCAACTGGAGGTCCAAATATTCACAGGACAACTTTAATCGGATTAAGGGTGCATCTTAATAAGTGATGCTAGTCATTAGTAAAGGTTTTCTTTATGTTCCTCCAGGCTGCTCAGCTGAGAAGAAAAACTCAAACCTACATCGTCTCTTTGTAAGATGCCACAATGATGCATCTCAGTGTAGGCTCGAGCAATTAGTTGAATTTAATTGTAAATCAGGATTTCGATTTCCAGTGACTCTGTAAACAATATAATTGTTTCATTTATCTCATGTTGTAAATCAAATGCATCCCTTTTTCTTTGCAGTGAAAGTTTTTGTCCCTTAAAGCTCAAACTCACGCTGCTAAGAAATAACATGTCATGTTCAGATTACATTCATTTTGCAGCTCAGTTATTTCTAAAAAAAAATAAATAAAAAATTTTAATATTGAAACGGCTTTTTTTTTTGCCTTCCTGAAGCTAAACATAAGATTATTCAAAGTATATGATGCTGTTGATAAACAACCATGATCAAAGTAATTGTTGAAATATTAGCATCAGATAAAAGTGGAGAATGTATTTTTGCACTGAGTGTGAACTTCAGGAAGCGATTCCTCTCCAAGACCTGTTTCATTATAAAGATGCAACTTAAAATTACATTATGGAAGATTTACTGACATCCAGAGGTAAAGATGGGCATAGAAATTACTTCAAATGCCAAGCACAGTAGCCAAAATTCTCCTAGACACAAACATGTTTTAATCTCCAAACGGATCCAGTGGCCTCAGGTGCAGCTACAGACTGCGCTACAGGTAACTTTGTGTAAAATTGTGTACCGTCTTATTCTATGTGTCTTAAGGCATTACTTATCCCAAATGGTGTTCTAGCACCTTTCAGACAAAGCTGGTACTGCAGTTTTAAAACCCAGAGGGTTCTCACCTCACACAGACTTGTTTGTCCCTTCAGAGACACCATATTTAAAAAATGGTGGCACAAATACGGCAGCTGCCATGTATGTAGACCCAAAGAAAGTAGATATATACATGGCTCATTCTAAGAGAATGAAAAATTTTCTGTTACTGGCCTTTGGGTTTTCTCTGCCTCTTAACTGGGGCTCTCCGTTTGTGTTATTTGTTCAGATATTTAACAAGGAGCCAAGTACCATCATTAGTCACCGTTTCCCACCAGAGAAAGTAATGTTTTAATGATTCATTGTACCACAACATCACTAAACAGGAAAACCAGAAGCAATTTTATTACCTTCTCCGTTTTCACTCAGAATAAATGAATTGCTTCTATTTCCAAAGATGACTGCCATTAATAATTAAGACTAATTGCTTCAACAAACCCCATTCATTTGCATAAACTGAAGAACAGGCACAATTTCAATAACATCTGATTCATTTTGAAATAAAAATCATGCGTTTGCCACTTTGTATTTACACAGATGTAAGCTTGTTAAATGTACACTGTACACACCTCACAGCGGTTATCATTAAATTAAAGCAAAAGCTTAAGACATGAGTGCTAAATGGTTACCAAAAAACCTACTTTCATCTCAAATAAAATTTAAAACAAAAAAACTTTTAGGGAAAGTCTTTGGCCATAAAAATGATAATTTAAAATGGAAACCTTTTCAAAAGTCCAAATGGGCCTGGCCTTTCTTTCTTTTTCAGATTTTTTTCCAAGCATCCTCTACCACAAATGTCTCTTCATCAATAAACTCTTCCTCTTTGTTTTCACGATTCAGCTTTTTTTTCTATTGAAAAATTACCATAGTAGTAACTGGCCTCTTCATACTGGACACACACACACACACACACACATCCCAGAGTCACGTGCAATGTCTTTTCACAGCTCCATCAGTGTCTCCGTGTGTGTTGGACCCCAGCTCCAGTCTGCAGTTGCCAATTAAAAGAATATTACTTTCTCTTTTCCCTTATCACGGATATCTTTGGGGAAGGGAGGTGGTATCGGTGGAGGTGGGTCGCTGCTGATCTGCCTGTTTGTGCTGAACGACTGAGATGGTTTTATATTGTGGGCTGATCCCGGTGCCCTGAAGGTATCTGAGGGGGAGAAAGAGAAACAAAACATTAGTCCAAAGTTTGGGAGGAAACTTTATAGCTGCATCTGCAACAGCTTTAAAATATACTGCATCCTACATGCAGAGGGATTTTCTTCCAGTTATGATTTACAAAAAGCAAGAAAAATAAAACAATTTTGGGGGCAAGAGTAATGGTCCAAATCATGGTTGGTGATTAACTTGATGTAAATTACTGAACACATCCTGTCAAGACCAATTCTGTATTTTAACATTTACAACTTAAGTAATCCTCATTCAAGGCAAGGCAAGGCAAGTTTATTTGTATAGCACATTTTCAGGTTCAAGACAATTCAAAGTGCTTTACATAAAA
>JBBBVU010000008.1:20343969-20358793 GCA_037177055.1 Atherinosoma microstoma
ATAATCTAAAATCGTGATTAAGAAAGAATAACAGATTAAAAACATGGTCAAGTTTAAAATTCAATCTTAAAAGGAAACTACACACCAGGTTTTTTTTTTTTGCTCATGCTCCATGCAATCACCAACATGTTATAATAAAAAAGAAAAAGAAAAAAAGCTGCACCTGCAGTTAAGACCCTCTGAGGACTGGCGTGCCTTTTAGCTTTCAGGCTGCCTCCTCCTATCCCCGTCCCTCGAATGGGCAGCACCTGGTTCACATCTATAGAGGCTGGAGGTTGGAAAACAAAACTGGGATTTACAGCATGTTTGAAGCTGATATAAAAGTCACAACAGACGATGTGTCCAAATCTAAAACTGTAAATATTTCTACACATGAAAAATATCCAACTCTGGAAGGGGCTGATTTTACAGACTGAAAATGATCCGGTGTTAACTAGAGTCCTGACCTGCACTGTGAGTTCTCTGATGGGACCCCTTTCCCTTGAAGCTTTTCTCCTTTCCTCTGCTGCTCATTGCCAGCTTGGTGGGGATTTTCTGCTGCACCACTGCAGGTTTCTGCACCTGGTTGGTGGTGCTGATCAGGTGGATGGGCGGCGCTGCCTTGGCTGGTTGGGGGCTGATGCTCTCCCTGCGCGGGGGAACCTTCGGAGGAATTTCTGTCGGACTGGAGCGATTAACAGGCAAGACCTGAGGTTTCAGAGTTGCAGTCAGAGTCCCAGCTCCGTTTACTATGCTCCCCCTGAATGACGAGTAAGGAGAGCGACTCCAGGACTGGGAAGAAACACGAAATTGGTTAAAAATCGGACACTTGAGGAGCAAAATTAATCTTTTCTTGTCATGATTTTTAAATGATTGTAATTCTACCTGAGATTTTCTCTCGCATATAAATTTAATTTCTTGAAATAGGCAACTTCAGCCATGAACTGGCTCATTTTAATTACTGTGTAAATCATCCATAACGTTTTCTTAGTCATGGATACTTTGTGATGGAGAGTAAATGTTAAAAAAATCTGTTTTAGTGAGAAAACACCAGAGAACACACACTTAAGTGAGTAAAATGAATAAATCATATTCTTCTCCCGCTCCTCACTTGTGAAGGGTCATCATAATGAGAGAGTCCTGAAGTCAGGATGAGCTTTAACTTTGTCTTCTCCAAACGTTCCTTTTCCTGAGTCAGTTGCTCTCTCTCCCTATCCACTGCTCTTGTGGTCTCCCTCAGTCTCTCCAGGTCCTGCTGGTAGCTTTCCCTCTGCCTCTTCAGCTCAGTCTTCTCCTCTGTCAGCTTCTCGTCCCACCTCCTGCACTCCTCCTCCTTCTGCTTCAGCTGCGCATCCAGAGCCTCCACCTGGATCCTCTGCCGCTCCCTCTCTTTCTCCCAGCGCTGCTGCTCCTCTCGATGCTGAGTCTGCAGCTTGTGCAAGTTAGCCAGCTCCTCCTTCTGCTTCTCCAAGTTGCGCTGCTTCTCCTGCTCCAGGAGCACGTTGCTATAGTGACGAGCAGACTGCTTGTTCTTAGACTGGAAAGCCTGCTGCAGCTCAATCATGCTGTCCTGCTGGGTGATAACCGCCTGCGCGAAAAAAATAAATAAATCGAAATAAATTTCCTTTTACGTAACGGCAACATACATTTATCTTCACTGAAACTGAAACTAAACTTGAAGAACTTGAGCATGAGTCTTACTTGTAAGCTGTAGAGTATCTTTGCGAACCTCATCACACAGTTATACACCTACAGAGGGACAATTGCAAAGTCATTTTAGTGTGTGAACAAATAAAGATGGAAAAAAGAGGAAAGCGATAACTGAAATAAAGATGAGAGGAGTTACAGCTGTTTCAGGAATGTGACTGGAGGCTGAATTGCAGTTAAGCATCGAAAGACTGTCGGTTTCATCGTCAGCCTAGAATCATATTTTGCAAAAACTGTTAGTATTTTATAAAGAATAAACAAATGGACATCAGGTTCAGCTCTTTTTTTTTTACATAAGTCTCACTTACAGACTGCTCCAAGCCTTCCAAATAACACTCTTCCTCAGGCGGGTGGTCACAACTTCTTTCTTTGCTGTCCACTGAAATGTCCTCACAGCTCTCCTGCCTCTCAAATCCATCTCCATCTGAGAAAAGAAGTTGTCCACATCCGAAGTCCATGAGCAAGTTCACGATACAAGTTTTTATTTTTGATTCAAGTTTTTTTAACAGCTCTGTATGCACATTAGTGGGATTTGATTTCTGTATTTCATCTAATCTAATCTCACTGCACTTGGTAGCGTTTAACCCCACGTTCTCACCCCATCCCTAGTATATAAAACATGATCATCTTTTACGTTGACCGCCTGCTTTTCATGTAACTGAATCAATGTTATAGAAGATGATCCAAAGAGGTTTTGTTAAAACCACAAATCACCCATTGAAATAGATATAAATCCTCTCCAAAACCATTACAAATGCTCTTACTTTTCATGGTGGTAGCCACAGGGATATCATCAGTGGCATCAAAGTTTTCTGCCCCCCCGGGCACTCGTTCCTGCACGGTGCTCTTCTCCATCAAATGGCTTGAGTCTCCTTTAATCATGAAGAGCAGGTTTTGCAGGTTTTCCACTAAAGACAAAAGACAAAAAAGTACCACATTAGTCAAAAACCCCTCAAAAATTGGGGAGCTTTTGGAAAAATTAAGTCAATAATTTCTTTATTTATTTTTCTAACCCTCGTCAATGGCTTCATTAAGCAGTAGCTCCCCCTGCTGGAGGTCAGTTGCATCTCCTCGCAGCAGCAACTGTTTGTGGGGGGATTCCTGCATCATCGCGTATTCGTAGAGAGTAGCAAAAATCTGCTGCTTCTCTGTCAGACTTTGCTTTATCTGGTCATCCTTCACCTTCAGAATATCTGAAGAGCAGCAGGAAGTAGAAGTAGTTAAAATAATGGGTCAATTTTGGGTAAGTAGGGGGAGCACACATTGCTTCCCATTATATTCTTCTCATTATAAAATAAGACAATATATGTTTTCGCTACATTCAGTAAAATGTGCCTGTAAGAGCCCTTTTCCTCTGAAATCTTATAAAAACTTAATGAAACATTAAAGTTAAAATCTAACCCAAGTTAAGAACAACGGGATTGTAAACAGCACACAAGCAGAAGAAAACATGCACACTGATCTTAGCAAACTCCCTAATGTAATAGTGCAACATTCAAATGTTATAGAAATGATTAGATAAAACATGATAAAGTTCCACTTCGGTAATGTTTTCTGAGCTTGTATAGATAGAAAACTTGTGGGTTACATGAATAAACTTTGAGAGAGATTCTGTCATTTTCTACCACAATCTTCAAATAACATTTAAAGATCTTGTGTAGGGATGAGTACATTATATAATTTGCAAACTGACAGGATGATCTGTTATCAAATGGCCATTAATTTCACTCAGAAATTTACCTTGAAAATGTTGGAGTGTAGCAATCATTTCATTGTACTGTTCTTGTTCCCGAAGACTGAAACGCACATAGATTTTACTCGGTATTGTACATCAAGTATTATTCTAAAGAAAAATATTCAAAAATTATAATTAAGTCTGAAAATGGTTTTCCATATGGGAAATGCTGGTTTTAAAGCAAGCTGAGAATATTGTCTGGCTGCTTCTCAATCAGTCAGATCATTACATGAATTACATTACTGTGCTTGCCATGACTATGAGCTTCCATACAATGCTGAAACTTGTCAAATCTGTAAAATAAATAGAATTTTCTTTATTTTAAACCCTCCAAAATGAGCTAATTAAATTCATAGAATAAAATCAGATGAATACTGGAATCAGATTATCACGGTTCACAATTAATCATGCATCTCCAAACTGCAATATTTCAAGATAATTGTGCAATGCTAATTTCTTGCATGTTGACGATGATCAAGTGCAACAGTGAAAGAAATCTTAAAAATATAAATAACTTTTAAAAAAGGTGAGCATGGAAAACACTGAAAAATGAGAAAAAACATGGATCACAGAGGTGAAAGGTGAGTTGTTACTGAGCTCCTGCTTCGAGGAGTAAATCTAAATTGAGTTTGTATTTTCTTCTTTAAAGCCAATAACCTTTAACTTAGAAATATTGCAGCTATCAAGAGGTAATAAAATAATTAATCATTTAGGACAAGGAATCCATCTGACTTGAAAAACCTCAACGAAATTGTTGTTTCCGGGGCCTGCTGAATAAATGCCACAAGAGCCCAAAATTGTTTAAAAATTTAAAAAAAGAATAAATAAAAAAAAGATAATTTGCCATTCTTTCAACTCAACTTCCCACCAACGATACAGTCACGACTAATACGGCTGTAAGATTATTTCAACTATCATATATTTATATTTCTTCACACTGAGCTCACCAGTCTGCAGCTTCTCGTATGAGGGTCGTCCATATATGGCGTTCCTCTTTGGAGCTTGTGTGGATCTCGTACATCTCTGGCATGGTGGTGGTACATGCACTGATAAGGTACATGGCTTTATCCTCATGGGCCACTTCTCTGACAATCAGTCTTTGAAGGGAGATCACTGCTGGTTTATTTTCCTGCAAGAGCCCCAACAATACTGCAATAATCAACAAGGATTCCAGGGTATTTCCTGATAGATCCTGGACCATTATATTATATAATGCACAGCTGTGGGATTATCAAGTATGGACAACCTATATATGGAACATTATGGTAGATCAGGAAGCTAGGAGACAAAGTTTTATTTTCATAAAAATCCTTAAGTTTGCAGTCTAGAGATAAAATTGGAAATTCTGATTCCATTAAAGCAAAATATCTGTACAACGCAATAAAAACAAAAAACAACAAAAACATCAGAAGACATCCTATTTTTGTACATGATGCAGTAAGTCATGTAGATATTTTAGTTTTTCTAAAGTTTTGTTTGAGCAAGACTCACCATGTTAGCAAATACAAGCTTCTGATCCTTCTCTTGTAAAAGGAGGAGCACATCTGACAGCAGCACAGCCAGGATGTCTGCGGAGGGAGATTACAGTCACTAAGCATCAAAACCACACAAATACTTTATGATGTGCCCCAACTTTCCATTATGACAACTTCAGAAATGTTTTCTTTGCTTTTTGTGTTGATTTTTACCCTAGGCAGGTTATGATGCAAAAATATGTTGTTATGCAGGTTAGGGCTGAGTGATTAATCGGTTTTATACTGAAATCACATTTAAGACGTTCCGATTAGCAAATTGCATCCGATTTGCATTACGTTTCATTCCCCTCACTCACTTATTATACACTCTCTTACAGCCGGTGAGAGGGAGGGGGAGAGAAGGCAGTTTGTGCAAAACTGCTGAGAAAGTATGAGTTACTCTCCCTCCTCATATTCTCAAACTTTCCCCAGTGAGAGGGTTCAACACTTAAATAAGATTAGGGGAAGACAAGGTAGGCTACATGTTAAAATTAAACATCATGTAATGGCTACAGTCAGCTGTGAAGTCACGTCTTCAAACTTCATTATGGACTGATTTTCCATAAATTACTAAAACGCAGTCAAAAAAAAATGGAGGACAGAAAGCAGTCCAACTTATGAAAAGTCCTGATGAAGTGCATAAAGACAATTTTATTGAGTGGAGTCGCTCTAAATATTTTTAAAGTTCAGATCGTTGACTTAAATAAAAACCTACAAAGAATGTTGGAACCATTTTAAGCTTTAATACGACTCAGAAATTACTACAATGACGGTAGATTCAGATTGTTCACTATAACACGAGTCTTTACATCTTCATCTCCCTGGGAGAGTTTAAAAAAAACCCCCCAAAAAACAGGATTTCTGTCTGATTGTCAGGTGGTTGAAGCCACATGGTCTGATGTACATTTCTGCTGGTTAGAGTGTGCGCACACACACACACACACACACGTCAGTGTGTAGCATCGGGGTGAAACTCGGTTGTGTGTAGTACAGAAATCATGGAAAGAGAAACGAGATGCTGTGGCGTAAATACCATAAATAAAATCAGATTGTTATGTTTTTAATAATAGGCCAAAGTATTTCTAGAGGAAATGTAACCCTCAGGCTCTAACCCTCGTGTTTTGGCCACAGGTTGCATCTTGCAGTTGGTAAGAGAAGCCGTTCATATCTCAACTTTGCAATGGCAATTTATTTATATAGCACATTTCATTACATGAAAACACAATGTGCGTTACATAAAAAGCACATCTAACATCCTTGTGTTAGAATATAGAGCGGTTCTGATTTTGATGTCATGTGATAATCCTCCATCTCACACAGAAAATGTATTTCTGCATGAACAGAAGCTGGAATTTAAAAGATTAAATAGCAATACAAAATCACAATATTGGTTATAAAAATCATAATTAGATTTTTTCCCCATATCGTTCAGACTTAAACACAGGTTCTTAGGACCTTTTGGATTTCAGAAAAGCAGAAGTTAAAGCCACTGCTGTCCCTTTAATACCACAGTAATCCACCAAGCTGTCAGTCACTTAATGCATTGTTTCTTAAAACAGCACCATACACAATGTCAATAAGCCATCACAAACCTTTCTGTCTACTAGAGAACTTCCAGGTGACGGTGCCCTCATGCAGGAGTGTCCTGTTACCCTGGATCAGCTCCTCCCTGCGGAATATCCGACCATCTTTCAGCCGACCTGGAGCTTTTGGCTCCAGACGAAGGCTGATCTCTCTCAGACGAGCAGCCTTCTCATATTCGTTGACATTAGCGTCCACCTGGGAGATGGTGTCTTTGATCAGCCCCAAACCTTTTACCAGAGACTTGTACTCGTCTGTGTCAGCTGTAAGGAGCATGAAATCAATTGTCAACCAGCCTCTATTTTCCATTTGTAAAAATGCCAATAAACCAACAATTTCTGCAGGTTTAAGAAAGGACTTTAGAACGAAAGCTAAGCAATGAGACGTGACATTTCACCTTCAGTGTTCTGGATGAGCCGTTCCACCAGGACAGGGTATTTTGTGATGCGCTGGGTCACCAGAAGGAAACATTCAGGGATTCCTAAGCGTCGAACAAGAGGCAGCTGACCTATTTTCTGTTTAAAAAGAAGTTCTGTTAGCCCACAGATGAATTAGGTAAAGCATCACAGACATATTTTCTTTATATTGATAAAAACTTATCAGTAAAATCACTATTATTTGTGAAATAGCCCTTCTGATATTTTAGACAGATTTTATTTATAAATTCCAGCACAATCTCTGTATTCATATCTATAAGTAAGTCCTTTCTATACTCACAACAGATTATCTTTAGTATGTCACTTACTCTAATAAGAATCTGCAGCTTCTTGTTGTTCTGCATCTGCTCTTTGTAGAAGCTGATGGCTTCACTGTGATGGCTGCAAAATACGCTGTAACTCTCCATCATTTGCTCTCCCAAAAGACCTGAAAACTAACACAAAGAAGGAGAGTTTCTATTTTGTGAACATGCACAGTATTCTAGCAACAATACAAACTTATAATTTAACATCAACATTGAAAACATAGCAAGGAAGAGAGGTGAGTTTTACAAAATCCTCAGATAAGGCATTGTGGCTTAAAGGTTTGCACAAAGTGCAGCTTGTGAAATTAAAAAAAAAAACTAACATCAACATGGTTACTGCTGATGCTTAAAAATGAGACTGATGCATCCACATGTGCTAACAAGTGTCAACCATCAATGAAGCTTCAAGATACGACAGATCTGTGGGTTTACAGAGAAAATAATGGAAATGAATACTGGTTTTTATACTGCATGCATATCTGGAACAGATGGGAAAATGACTGTAATTGTCAAACACATACTACTGTCTGATGTGACGGAAAGTTCTGTGTATGCATTAACTACAAGTAGCTCAGAAAGAATTAACTGGCTCTGCTGCCTTTAATATCCATTCAAGTAAAAAAGTGGGGCAGTCACTCTTAAACAATGTCCTGAAAGTTTTCACCACCTTATCAGGTGCAACGCTACAGTGATTCAGAGCTCTGGTAGCACTGTATAGGCTTGGATTTTTCATTCTGGAAAAATGACTGACAAAAACAAGTGTGAATGAGATGCCTCTGACACAGAGTCATATATTGTTCTCACGGAGCAAACACACCCACTCGTGGCATTTTACAGAGTGTTTTAGACATAACAGCTATACCACATGACATCCCTTTCCTGTAGATGCCACATGAACAGCAACTGACAGGAGTGGATAGATGGGATTAGATGAAAATAGTGATGTACTACTACTTTTACTAGCTTTAGAGTTTAAATGTTTTTTTGTACCTGGTTTATAAGGATATCCCCCAGTTGTGTAATGTAGTAGTTGCTTGTGTCTGTCTCCTCCTGACTCTGGATCTGCCGCTCTTTGAGACAGTTGAGGAAGTGCTGGTGGATGCTGAGCAGAGCGTCCACTCTGGGGAAAAGCCGTTCCAGTCTGGTTTCATCTATGATAAAGGACTGCTTCAGCTCGTGCATGTAGACACGGAGAAGAATTTTTAAGGTGCGCACATGGTGCATCTCGGTCTGGATCAACTCTAGGAAAATTAGGAGAAAAAAATAGACCATCATATTTTACCCCTTGAATCCAAATGTATTCCCACATGAACTTGTTCTGTTAGACAAACTATCAAATTGTGTCATTAGATGTATCATCAGAGAAGAAAGCTCATCATAATCACAGGTTTGTGTTTTTGCTTCAAAAGTGAAATACACTTTGCAGCTGCTTATTAAGTGGTCATCTTTTTCAATGGGTGACTGACAACAGAACATTCTGTGTATATAAAACACACTGATCGTATGATACATGGATATTAAAAATGCAAGCTGATTTACAGCTCACTTGGAGCAGAACAGAGTGTTTCAGCCTACCATAAATGACATCCTGTCTTTTAACAACCTCTTTGTTCAGAGCCTTCAGGTAGTTCTGGTCCACAGCGAGGCTCCAGGACTCCGCCTCCAGATTCTGGGCATCAAACTCAAGATCACCTCTCAGCTGCGCATAATGGGAGTCTGGATGCAACACAGACAGACACACTGGGGCTTGAATCACCCAAACATAGCTTATAGTCTGTGGTCATAAGACCATGTGTTTCAGTGATTCATTACTGGTTGTGCACAAATAATTTCTGTCTAAGTTCTCCTTATTTTGCATAGTACATTTCATTGTAAGTAATTACTATTCTATCATTTATAAAAAAATAAATAAAAAAAAGATTCTTTTTCTCAATTTTCTAAAACAATTACATTTCTTAGAAAATTGTCAGGATTAATTCAGAAACTAACACTCCTTGTGTGGGCTGCTGAACACTTTTTAATAAAAGCCCAAAATGCACCACATTTCAGCACCATAAAAAGGTCTTGTTGACAGATGGATATGATTTTAAAAAAAAGAAAAAGAATCATAATATTTCCCACAGTCCATTATGTGTCCTGAATTTAAGGAGTAAATTAATCTTATCAGACGAGGTCTGGGCATTGAAATGGCCTTAATGATGTTAATAAAAGGCGATCAAGTGTCTGGAATTCTTTCTACAGCATCACATTTTCTTTATTATTAGTCACTATATTTTTTATAAGCCACTTCTTCAGTCAAGCTTCTTCATACTATTGCCATTTAAACAAAAGTTATGTTGAGTTTTCAGTAGCTCCTTATCCTGCAAACAGCAACTGACTGACCTTCTAGGTTGATGGGCTCAGCCAAGGAGGAAGCCAGCGACACAGAGTCCTCAGGTGAGACCCTCAAACGCGGGCCTTCAGGTTCATCCATCTGTGCTGCTCTAGACCTGGTTGGTATGTGATGAGATAAGGCTCAACAAGTAAATTAAAATGTGATGTCAGTACCAGAAATATGCACACATAGAAAAAAAAAAAAACCCCAAAACAAACACATTATTGTTGCAGGTGTTCAATGCTTAATCTAAAATGGGAAACTTCCATCTTATGATCTGGACTATCCAATAGCAAGTAGTACAAAACTCTGACAAATGGGAACAAAAATGACTCGGAATCAGGAATTGGATGACAAATCTGTCAGACCCTGAGCAAACCTGGAAAACTTAAGACTAAATTTGAATTTGAGCAGCTGACTTTCAGTCTGAGGAAAAATCCAAGTCACTTTCAGCTGCAATGTGATTTTTTAATTCTTTTTTTAAACTTCATTTAATCACCAACCTGGGGTTCTTGTCTCTGTAGGAAAATGAAGCAAGTTGAGGGCTGGATTGTTGTGGGGTGACAGTCATGCCTGGTCTATGGAAACTGGCATGAAGGCCGTTGGAGGCCGGGGGACAAACGCTCTCCCCAGTGCTGGGAAAAAATGGAGTTCGTGAGCAACGTGGACAGAAAGACGGAGAGTATCTCAGAAATTAAATGTCGTGGTACAAAACTGGAGAGAGCAAGTGACTGAAGTTACATGACATGTATTAGGTTTTGACCCTTTGCTTCCATTTTCTTTTTAATACAGTACACATTAGCTTATATGGATGAATTCAACTAATATAATGGGGAATAATCTACTTGTTTAGAACATACTATAAAACATGACTGAAAATGTTTTTGATGATTTCAAAATCAAATCAATAAATATCCACCTTATTATTGATAACTATATTCAAAAGTTCAAATCTTGAAGGCTTAAAGGCTCCAGCTTGATCTATTTAAAAAAATGTTTAATGCATCACATAAAATATGCAACATTAAACTTTCTGTGCTGATTCATAAGCCTTTAAACAGACATATGTCAAATAAAAAGGAGTGTACGTGGAGAATGAATCCAAACAGGCTGTTGCATAACTAGTCCAGCCTTGTGAAGAGAGAACTGGTTTGACAAAATGTGACACCACAGCTCAAGTCAGACCAGCTAAAAGTGAAAAATAAATCAAAAACAGACGGGAACTGTGGTAACAAACAGCAGTCACAAGGGACATGTACATAAGAGCGACACAGGTACAGCAGCAGTTCCACAGACCAAGATAATCAATTCCTGTTTTGCTTTGAATGGGAATAGTAACATTAAAAAGGAGGCATTTTGGCTGCATCTGTGCAACAGTTTAATTTTGAACAGCAAGGTGTGACAATTATAAACGACACATCCTTTCGGCGTCACTCTGGATAGCACCCTTTCATTTGCACCCCACATTCAAATCACCAGGACTGCCTTCTTCCATCTCCGCAACATCTCCAGACTCAGTCCATCACTGTCTCAATCCAGCACCTTAATGCTGGTATATTTATTTGTTTCTTCCTGCATCGACTACCGTAACGCCCTGCTCTACGGACTCCCCTCCAAACTCATCAACAGACTGCAAATTATTCAGAACTCCGCCGTCCGGATCATCACCCGCACAAAATCAACTGACCACATCATCCAACTTCACTGGCTCCCAGTTCAATACTACATCCACTACTGTGACTTGAAAGGCACCAGTAAATAAAATGCATTATTAATCATAATTATCTATAATAAATCCAAATGATGACACCTTCAAATGATTCACTGCTTTTAAATGACATCTATAAAACACGTATGTCCTAGTTTGAGACAAAATTACTTACCCTCTTCATATAAACTTCTGCATATGTGTTTTCCAAGTTATGTCTTCCACGGTTTCCTGGTGACACAGAGGGGGAAAAAACACAAGGACGAAAATCTTGTCAAACCGGTGGATGAAAACAAAAGAGGAAAACGGAAAACAGATGACAAAGAATGTTCCCCGGGTCATAGACTGATGAGCGTCTGATGGCATGCGCATGTTAATGGGCCCTTGAGGGTGAATGAGAATGTTCCACATTTGGGTATTTAACGGATCCTGCTGATTCAACAACGGTACTGGCAAAGCTCGCCGCAAGTCAGAGAAATGTACAAAAGGAAATTTTTCATCCTGCAAGGATGACAAGTTCATTTATTTGTATCTAAATGTACTTATGTGCTTTCAACAAACAGGAACTTGAACAGAAGAGTAGTAGTCATTTAAAAAGTCAGACACACCTAAAACACACACATGGTTGTTTGATGGAATAATAAACAGAAAAACACAGCAGATTTCTTGTTAGCCTTTTCTATTTCACCACAAAAACACCAAAGACTAAGATTTTTTGCAGTACACTTCTGCAGTGCAAAGTTTTTTTATTTATTTATTCCTGGTGCGACCATGTTTATTTTAAAATCAATTATAAATGTGGACTAAATGAAAGAGTCAAATCTCCATTAGAAGACAGCACTGCGCTGTGCTACATACGTACCCAATTACGTACATAAAGGGAGCATAATGGGCCTATGTACGTCTGTTTCAATTGTCACTGCCCTCATACTTTCATGTATCCCTTACTTTTGCATAGTTGTTAGTTAATAAACCCACCAGAGGTCAGCGCAGAGGTCAGACTTCAAGTTCCACCGTCAGTTTCATACAATGACAAACATGGCAATGGTTGAGGAGATCATGATAATGCAGATTCTCAGAAAGAGATATAAAAAGAGGCAGCACAGTATACGTCTATGCAGCTGCTAAATACATCGCCGCTACTTCTTCTTTGTTCATTTCACAGGTTGCACATCAGCTACACAGCTCAATACACTGCCCCCACGGTTTCCGGTAGTACTCTCAGTTTGCTCTGTCAAGGTGTGCATCTGCTAGGGCCTCGAAAACAGACCAAATTCCGCACGCAAAGGACGCAGAATAAAGAAAGACCCGTACAGACAGAACAAATCAGATTTTATCCCTACTATTAACCATTTTATGGCTGAAGATTTCTCTGAAGATTTCTTGCGCTCTAAAAGAAGGCTTAGCCCGCAAAGCCTCTATCAGCTACCTCACGGCAAGCTGAAGATGATGGTAAATAATTATGTGAAAGACATGAAATTAAATTGAATGAAAAATACTTTATATATCCCCGGGGGAAATTGCAATATCATTAAGAAGCACAGTTAAGATAAACTTTCACTGCATATAAAATACCTATAACATCACAACCTGCTGTAACACTTTTTCCCAGTCTATGCATCATCAACAGCTTCAACTTGTAAGTGGTGGCCACACCTCAAATGATTCACCCAAACTGGGCGGAGAGACAACAGAGCCGCAGGAAAACATGCCATACCCAGCAAAGGGAAAAACAAGACCAGCAAGTTTGCCAAGTATTCTGGACACATTTAGGAGGGGGGACTGCTAAAAATGTTGTTTGTTTGTGTAAAGCAGTTTCACTTCATCTGACCCTGACCATAGCAATATCCAGACTAATTCAAACAGTATATAAGTCACAGTTACTAATGTTCTGTGATGTAAACATTTACCAACAAACCACATACAACAGCTGTGAAACGAGTCCTGTTAGCTAAAGCATGTCATCGAAACCTGAATTATACACACACGATCCATGTTTCTGTTTCAGACAAACCTTCAAGAGTGCACATATCTCACACAAATAAAAGAAGAATTTGTCTAAAGCAGAAACACCAGATGACAATGAAATCGAAACAGTTCTTGCTTGCACTCATCTTTACAGCCTTGACACACAGTTTACTTATTAACATCTAGATAGGGGCCGTTTATATGCTTTAAGCAAATGCCATTGTTTCTGTCAGTGTTCCCAGGTAATCCTGAGAACGATTGCATGCCAGTATCCTCAGGTAACCTGCACCACTTTCACACTATAAACATGAGAACAAGTGGAAAATGCACTTCTTGGGGGAAAAAATAAAATAAATAAAATAAAATATAATAATAATAATAATTATTATGTATGCCAGTATAAAACTAGATGTTTAGATTATTACTATTCAGACAACCGTGTTCTCAATTCATTTCAGTACAGCACTCAATTAAGCACTTAGGATCATAAGACCAAGGGATGTTTGAGAACCTTGATGTCATATTGCTGATGATAGGTCTACAAAATGATAATATCAACTAAAAGTACTGTAGACAAAATGATAGGTCATATACCCAAGCTTCTAAAATGTAACAGTGTGATTTGCAAAACAGCTAAGATCCCAAGTATGTGACTTGTGATCAAAGGGTTACCACATAAAAACCACTGGGATGATGATACCATTGAATGGTAGTGTTGCATATCTGAATGGATAAAGTCCAGTGATTACCAAAACCTCCCAAAGGCTGATAATTTTGTATATTTCTTGCATTTTTGTTCTCAAAATGTTCAGAATATTTAAACATTTTGTATGTAAAATTCAATTTAGATCCCTTGCTGTACTTTCAGAAGTGATGTCATAATTATGCTCTCATATTCAGGGGGATTTTCATAAATCCATGACCACTATAAGAAGAAATGTTGAAAACATGTTCCATAAATAAATCCAACCGACACAATAATCATTACAATCAATGCAGAAGAAATTAAGCATTACCTTTTTAACCTTTTTAACATCACACAATCAAGTGTCATCTTAAGTCATTTTAGATGTTTCCATTTAAAATGTCAACTTTGACAATCGGAAAATTTCATTTTAAATTAGGTACATTATCCTAGTTTAATGAATATAACTAAAGCAGTTTTAAGGCAAGGCAAGGCAAATTTATTTAAAGAGCACATTTCATGTACAGGACAATTCAAGGTGCTTTACATTGCAGAAAAGTACATTTAAACAGAAGAGAAATAAATAAATAAATAAATTATCTAAAATTGAGATTACTGAAGTTGATCAAGTTTAAAATTCCAGCTTAAAAGAAACGGTCCAGATTTGGACTTTCAGATAAAAACGATGTAAATGCAGGGGTCTTTCACCTAGATATAAATAAACTGAGTGCTTCACCTGATCTGAGGCTTTCTAGGAGTTTGTTCCAGACATGTGGAGCATAGAAGCTGAATGCAGCTTCTCCATGTCTGGTTCTGACCCTGGGAACTGAT
>JBBBVU010000008.1:20358979-20372719 GCA_037177055.1 Atherinosoma microstoma
CAGATCTGAGTCTATCAACACTCCAAGGTTACGAACCTGGTTGGTGGTTTTAAGAGACCTAGTCTCCAGGTGTTTACCGATGCTGACCCTCTTCTCTTTGTTGAATTGTCCTGAACCTGAAAATGTGCTATACAAATAAACTTGCCTTGCCTTGCCTTACCATGTCCTATTAATAAAAGCTATTTTTCAGTTAAATCCTTTGTGTGGAAGGTTATTAATTCATTACATTCTGTGTACATTCTGTTTTATTTCTATGGTCTTGCCGCTTGTGTCCGTATTAAACGGATAAGGTTTGCATTTAAAAAAAAAAAGATTAAAATTTAAGATTGACATTGCAAGATAAAAAATATATTAACTGCAATAATACTAATTTGTGGTGACAACATGCTTTCCAAAGTATTGTTCAGCACTTTCATCAATCTGTTAACTGGATTAACTGAATTTGGGTAGCAAATCTGAACAAATTTATGAAATGTCACGTCAAAGAAAACATGCAGTTTGTTTCGCTTATCTGGTATAGAGAGAGTAAACTAGATTGCATGATTGCAATAAAGTGCGGAACAGTTGCTAAACTTATTTAGTGTAATAGTTTTGAGTCCACATTTGTATTTTCTTGCAGATTTTACATTGTATAATATAGACACTAATGTTGCTCCATACAGACATATATCAAAGTTTAAACAGCTGCCATATTACTGCTTAAACAAAGACGAGGCTACATGATTACAGAGGAGTTTTTGCAAGTTGTCAGTTAAAAAACTTAAGGATGAGACCACTAATGTATTCCAGCATGAATGGGGATGTGAGGAATGCCAAGGTGAGACTATCTGACCTGGATTCATAACGTTTCCCATTGAGACTGTGTCAGATTAAATCAACAGACAGGTGCTTTGGAGCGTGAGAAGGGAGAAGGGAGTGGCTGCAGGTGACAATTCATTGCGAACCTGTAACCCAACGGCTGCTACTGGTCGGTCGCCTATATGAAACTGAACGAAGACTACTTTAGACTCAAAACAGACCATTTACGGTCTGGCGTTATACGGATTGTGTGGCTGTCTGAAGTAAAACGAAAACTTGAAGGGAGAAAATGAGTATTGCAGCTCACACAGTTATAATATATATAAATATAAAGCAAAGAAAAAACAGCTTTTATCTGAAATATAATGAAAGCCACGTTATGTTTTAAAAATGAGTCTGCTAGCTAGCCGAGGTTAACGTTGCAGCGTTACACATGTTAGCTACCTGTAGCCGTTTCCCAACTTGGTAAATTTCTTAATAACATCCCGACAAAAGTTCAGACTTACTTGTTGTAATGAAGGAGAAGCAGAAAGCAAGAAACTGCTTTCTGTTTACTTCTAGGCAGGCAAAAAAAGTTGTCTTTCAACAGCTTCCACAAAACAGAAGAGCGAGGATGCCTCTGGCGGAACAAGTGCACAATTAAGAAGAAGAAGAATAAGGAGAAACTGAGCTGGAGGAGGAGAAGGGAGGTGGTGTCACAAAAGAAATCCCAGCCTCCTCTCTGGATGGCCCTCCTTCTCCTCTCTAAGCATTGTGGGAATCTCTTGGTTCAGTGAGTGCGACACATTCCGTGAGTTCATCCAGCAGCTAGTTATGTACTCAGTCTTTAAATGAATGCAGACCAGAAGCAGGCAGTGTGG
Organism: Atherinosoma microstoma; assembly: GCA_037177055.1. Classification (NCBI taxonomy): domain Eukaryota; kingdom Metazoa; phylum Chordata; class Actinopteri; order Atheriniformes; family Atherinidae; genus Atherinosoma; species Atherinosoma microstoma. The sequence goes on from JBBBVU010000008.1 coordinate 20,360,638, forward strand.
TCTCGGTGTTACCTGCCTGCAAGCTGCTGGAAAACTGTGATTATGTCACTCTGATATACAAAGTTAAACCAGGCTACTTTGAAATTAGATTATGTTCTGCATACCAATAATATGACATTTTTAGATTTAGTAACAATAAAATGAATTCAAATCTAATCAGGGTTGATTGGTATCTCATTTTCTAACCCTGATAAGCTGTTACAACCATACCCTGTTGATATAAATGGACCTTTTTAGTGAGAAACCTATGATCAGAGGTAATTGGAGAAGTTGCAGTGAAAAATGAGATGGGTTTTCATTTTGGAAGAAAAGAGGCAGGCTTTGTTTGTACAGGCCTCCAGGCGACGCAAGCAGAAGCTCAAGTGTCAGCGTGTGTCACGGGACATTTTCACCAGGACATCTTTTAAGGACACTAATAAAAAATGTTTAGTTATTGACAACAGGTGTGCAATAAGCAGGAGGTGATGGATAGTGATTGCAGTGCTTGTGGTGGTGTCAGTCTCAAACTTTTAGCATACCACAAAAACTTAATCCAACAATTTGACACCAATAACTTCAGAACAACTATTATTTTTTCTTCTGGAAGAGATTATGTGACACAGAACAGCTGCTAGTTGGGCGTTTTACCTCTAGTCATGTTTAAACTTCCAAAATCATGACTTGCAGAAACGTATTCCTCTCGTTTTAAGGTTTTCTGTGATGTTTTCAGAATACAACAGGTGAGGTGAAGCATCTTAACAGGTAGGAATATTTACTGCTGAGACCATTGCTAAAGTAACTCAACTTATTAAAGTTTGTTGTTATGCTCCTGAATATTCATCAGGATATTTAAGTTCTTGGAAATGTCACTCATGAAAATCAACTGAAACGTTGATTAATCAATTGATACATGGTCAGAAGTTAAACTCCTATATTTATTACAGTATATGTTTAAGTTTCTGACTGATCTTATCTACACTGTGGTACAACTATTAAGTTTCACATTTGCTGCTCAAATCATGCATCACTGAAAATATTTATGTATTATGTGCATGAAAGGAGCTCAGACAAAGTTGCTCTGTATTCCATCATATGATGGTCATTTTTCCATTTCAACATTGTACAGCAGGTGGAGCCATTGCACTGGTTTGGTTTAAGTAGTTCACACATCAGGCAGTCATATATGTTCATTCATTCATGCAAACATCTAGAGCAAGAAGTGCATGACAACTGTCCTGAAGTTGCTCCAAACTGCATCTTCCATCATGTCCACACTATGCAAGATGTCACTATCCTCTGATTTAAAACAAATGATTAACATCTGATAATTTACTCCTGAATGGTGACCAGTGATGATCTGATACAGCAGTATGTCAGCCTACAGGATACTGGAAGGTATTCAGATGAAGACAATTTTCAGGATTTAGTGCATCTATGATCTGGGTCAAATTATGAGTTTGGTCAAAATTAAAAAAATTTCTAACAGAGTTCAACTGTCATCACTGATAGCCAGTTTAGATGGAGAATACCAAAAACATGGGTTTTTTGAGAAAAAAAAGCAACAAAAATAAACTATCCACATATCACTCACTCTGGTGCAATTTTTACAGTAACTGAGTATATTTAATCTAAATTATTTTAAATATTCTTTATTATATAGTGAAGCTGACTTGTTGGTTTCTTAGACATTCAAATGATGGTAAAACATGGTCTTAAGAGATGTTAATAAATATAAATAATAGATCTTTTTTTCAGTGCACAATTTGTCCATTCACGCGGGCCAGTATACAACTTCTGTACCACCAGTTCATACTTTGCATGCCAATGTTGACAAGTAACCGAGGGCAAGGAAATGTCAGGCTGTTTTGTAACCACAGTGTTATGACGTGATTTTTTTTTTTAGTTTTGATTTCTGCAAATAGGTGACAACACCATGCTGGTACTGCAGCCCAGTGGGTACCTACTGTCTCATGTGTATGGGAAGAATATGCCTTAACACCCATACAGTGGTATAAGTTTAATACAGTGTGTTACCCTTCAAATAAAAATATATACTTTGTAAATCCTTCATACCCTTTTTCTTTGGCAAAGTCTTTATTTGCTATTGGAGCAATCAGATGCTTTCAACTGCCAACAGATTTTCTCTTCTGCATTGATCTGTAGGTCTTATTTGCCACCTCTCTGGTTTTTTTTGTCACTCAGCAATGTGTGGGAAAGGAAGAAAAGCCAGAGCCTTGTCACAAATGCACCTTGCTGCATTATTTACAGCACTATTTTTATTTGATCTTGATATGATGGGCAGACATTTTTAAGCTGAAGATGCCGAACACTCTTCCTCGCAGGCATCACATTGTAAAAAGACCAAGTGCTGTTGGTTGATCATGAGTCCAAAACAAGCTTATTGATATGAATTTCTGGATTAGAAAAAATAAACATAAGAGACTAACATGTAAAAACATTATCTAACCGGAAATACCTCAAGTATGACAACATATCAACTATTTACAAAAACATCAATATAATATTTATATATATCTTTATATTTCTTATCTTCTATACCCACTAAAATATACCAACGAAGCAGCGATTGGTCAATCTGATGAACCTGTTTGCCAACATGTTTCTGAAAACAGTTTAAATATCCTTCAGCTGTAAATGTGAAAACAAAACAAAAAAAAGAATCATAGAAGGGGCAGCAAAGAGAGGAACAGAAAAGAAAGACAATAAATAGAAAAAAAAAATCCAACAAAAGTCCTGTGTTTATCCTGTGTGCCATTTTGGAATACTGCAGAGTGTGAGGAGGTAAGCCACTTCAACCAGCTTCTCCAGTGGATAAGAGTTTGTTCAAGGATGGACGTCTCTGACCATCCAACAGAGTTCTCAGTCTTTTTCTTTTTTTTGTCTTTTTTTTCTTTTCTTTTCAGTTCATCATCCACTAGTGTACAAAGATTTAAACACAGTTCCAAGACAACTGGTGTAGGCCACAGAAAAGAGAGAAGGGCACTTTTTTTTTTTTTTTCAAAACGTAGCAACCCAGGGATGAACTCTTGATGAATTCGGGGGGGAAGGGACATGGGCTAGACCTGGGGAGGGACAGTGGGTTTAGCAGCCTTCTTGTTTGTCAAGAGTTTGTTTCACAGTTGAATCCAATTTCCACCCAGTCAAGCACAAACTTGGCAATATATATATTATATACAGTATATAAACTACAATCATGAACAACAGAGACTCGTCCTTAAATACAACAAGTGTCTTGTGTCGTCCATTTGTGGACTTACTGTAGTGTGTGTTTGTGGCATCTGGAGAGAAAAATAAGGTCCTGAGATATGCATTGAGGAGCTTCGAGTGATAAAAGTGTGATCTATATAAAATGACGAGAAAAAACAAAAATAGAATTATATCTATCTCATCATTGGGTTTATGTGTCCCGTATGTTAGGAGGGGCTGGACCGTGGCAAGGCCAGTATTCGTCCGTTGGTCTTTCCTCCGTTCATGTGTGTGAACGGGATGTGGTGTTCCTCGTAACTGCCCCTCAGGCCCATGGAGGACGCCTCATCCCTATCCAAACACTGCTCCCTCTGGGAGTATGACGAAGGGTCCAGCGGGATGCTCTCCATGTTTTCCATGTCCAGGTCAAAATCCTCGCTCTCTGGCGGCTTGTTGTCCTCACTGTAGAAGAAGGAGACCTCCTGGAAAGTAGGATGCAGGTCCTCTCGAAGCATCTCAATGATCTCCTGGAAGGTGGGACGCATCTTGGGGTTGTACTGCCAGCACATCTGCATGAGGTTGTGTCTGAGTGAGGAGATGGGGACAGAAAAAACCATAGTGATGCCTCGGATATAAAGAATTTATTTTATCCATAGTTTACTTAAATGTGGTTATCTCTTCTTTCTTTTAAAGGATTTTTTGGGCTCCAGTGGCCTTTATTTAACAGTAGATGGATAGGAAAGGGGGTCAGGGAGAGCAAGGAATGACCAAAGGGATCCAGGCCAGGGCTCAAACCTGGACCGGACTTCATTTGTGGGGCGGCCACTCAACCAGTTGAGCTAAACACTGCCCCAGATTTGGTCATCTCTAAAGTGTGGCTGAGAATAATCAATTTAACATGAATACATTAATAACTTAAATGATGAGCCTCGCAAAATTGATCCAACTATCTCACATATAGCCAAGGTGTTGATATAAATTATTATTTCAGTGTAACCTAATTTAACAAAACACAGATTCATGGGTTTTTAATAGTCTTTTTTCCCCTTCATGATCATTGAGCCGCTTATTATCACCATTAACCAGGAAACTGGTCAATAAGTTATCAAAAATACATAATAAAAATCTAAGAAGAGGCCTTTAAATGTCTTGTTTTGTCTGACAAATGCAGTAAAACTCAAAAACCTTCAGTTATTGAATAGAAAGTCTGAATAGATGTAATTAAACTTTTGGTCCATATCCAAAACAGCCCTCATACTTACAGTCTGTCTGCACAGTTGTCAGGCCGATCCAGGTAGCCTCCATCCATTACAAACTTGAGGACTTGCTCATTGGACAGGCCCTGGTATGGCTGCTCAGCCAGGGTGCTGATCTCCCACAGCACAACCCCAAATGACCTGGTAGACAAAAGGAGAGAAGGGTAGAGTAAGGACATGCAAATTACACACCCGACAGAGTAAATCTGTCTGCAAACACCCTGGCAGTGAGCAGGGTGGCTGAGGACAGAGGCACCGATGACGACGTCAGATAAAAAAGCTCGCTGGCTGGCCTGCATGCCAACCACTGAGCATTTATTATTCTGGTCTGTTTTCAAGGGCCCCGCTGTGCTACAAATGACCTGGAAAAACATCAAGTTGAAAACCAGAGGTGTCACTGACCAGCAGTCTGAATGTGCAGTGAAGACGCCGTCCTTTAGGGACTCAGGTGCCATCCACCTGACAGGCAGCAGGCCTTTCCCTCCCTTCCTGTAGTAGTCGGTTTCATAGATGTCTCTGGTCATACCAAAATCTGGAAGAGAAGATTACCGTCACTGCACAGCTTTGTTTTCTGCGCTTCATACACTTATTGTCCAACATTCTTCGAACTCACTGGTGTTTCATGTACTCATCAAACTTTTTGTAGCTATATTGCAGCTCTAGTAAATAATTAATTGTGATCAGATGGTGTCCTCATGTGACCACCAGGGGGGAGACAAGTCCATATATTTCTAACTGTGCATACTCACCTCAACCTGATACAAAACTCTTCAGTGCCTTGATTTGGTTTATGAAAACTTACCCCCTATTTTGACTGTCAGATCGTGAGCTACCATGCAGTTTCTGGCTGCCAGGTCCCTGTGGACAAACTTCTTGGCGTTAAGGTAAGCCATGCCATCTGCAATCTCAGCGGCCATTTGGATCATCTCCTTCAGAGTGGGCGGTGGACGTCCAGGGTTATTCTGACGGACACAAAACAATTTTTTTTACTTTTGATGTGCCAACGTAGATTTCAATCCATGATTACTTATTACTTACAGGATTATTTCTTCAGGGGTGATTTTTATATTACTTCTAAGTTTCTACATGAGAGAATACGATAAACGCAGTTTTCTCATTCAGTAAGTTCTGACTGGTGTTCAGATCCAAAAAAGCCTGTTTGAGAATAGTGCCGTGTTTATAGTTGACTTAAGTGCTGACTGCTTAAACCGTCTGCAAACATCCAGGAGCTCAGTCCTCTCCCTGTTCCAATCAAAGTACGATCTGTATGTTTACTCCACAAGGTAACACATGTAGGTAATCTCTGCATATTTACACAGTAAACCACAGGATTTCATCCTGAAAAGGTAAATGAGCTTAGATAGCGGGGTAACATTACTCGAACAGATCTATATTTGTCCACAGAGCTCTTCATCTAGCGAAATCACATTTAGCAGATATAATTTAGTCCAGGCCTTAACAATCTGGCTGGAAAGAAAACAGATGGAGAAAAATGGGTCATCAGAAAAGCCCCTATGTTTCTTTATTGGTTTATCATCTAAATTTGAACATCTGTGGTGTATCTGCACATGTACTGTACATGCAAACCAGACCGCAGACCTCAAATGATCAAATCACAGCCTAAGTTGTTAATAAAATCATTGAATGCTGTTAGCTTAGTAAAAAACCTTTTAATCTGAGTTTAGTAGAAATGAGAAGTTTGCATAGAGAAAAGACAGATGCAGTCAAGGAGGGGTGAACCAATTCCTTTCATTAAATGCAGAAGTGAAAATGAAATAAAAACAGAAGTTCAGTTCAAGCTAAAACAGGTGTGAATCTGATTACCTCAGCGTCAGGCCGCAGAGAGCGCAGGTAGCTCTTTAGGTCTCCGTGGGTCATCAGCTCCATCACCACCAGTGTGGGCTGACCCTTCGACACAACACCTAGCAGACGCACCTGAGACACAAAGACAAAAGGGGTTTCAGGTCTTGTACATGCACATTACTTCTCCAAGAACTTGTCATTCTAAACAATGACAAAGGGCAGCTCAAGCCTACGGTTGTGGTCCACTGATTAAAACCACACCCATTTTCACCCATCATCAGTAACCAAATACCACAATATCCTCATTTTATCTACAAGATAAGAAAAAAAAGGTAATCTCTCTTTACCACATGGTGACAGCTGAAGGCCTTCATGACTGAGGCCTCGTTTAGGAACTCGATTCTCTCCCTCAGGCTGGCCGACTCATTCACCGTCTTCACGGCGACATGTGTGTCCCCTTCACCCTTTATGATGTCCTTAGCGATGCCTTCGTAGACCATGCCAAAGGAGCCTTGACCCAGCTCCCTTAAAATGTTGATCTTCTCCCGGGGCACCTCCCACTCGTCCTCCTCATACACTGCAAACATAATTCATTTTACAGCTTTGAGCGGACATGCACTCCAACACCTGGAACCCAAACTTCTAAATATATATTTTTTCCTTTAAAAGCAAACTGAATAGCTGGACCTGTTAACTACACAGCACATATGTTTAGGTTACTGCTGATGTCCAGAAACAGTCAGGTTACTGATTACCAGTGGATTGCATTAAATCTTGCTTGAAATAACAGAAGCAGCCAGAGCTGACCAGTAACAGTTGTTGTGGTCAGTACTATAAACCTCCTTAACAACTGTAAATGTGCTGTAGTCACAAAATTTAATGAGGTGCTATAATCCCTTCTTAAATCCAGCCTCCAATGAAATTCATGAAAGGGATTAAATTCTCTGCTTACCGTCATTAGCGCTGAGATACTCGGGGTTGGAAGAGGCATAGATGGGACCACTAGGCCCTTGGGTTTGACTACAAGGAAAAAAAAATTAAATGTAATAGCAGTGGTAAAAACTAATAAGTATTGAAAAAGGTCTGATAATTACATACTTTTTCTTGAACATGACGAGTCCCACCATGGTCACCAACAGCAGCAGGAAAAAGCAGATGATTGGCCCGATGATGATCTTCACAACATACAGATGATCACCTGTTCAACACATTCGCCCAAACAGCATGTCACATCTCAGATGAAGAACAAAGACAAATCTCAACACAGCCAGCCAGCCCCCACCCCCATCCATGTCGTGCACAGTAGACATCATCTCTCAATAGCATCCTATGATTAAAAGGTGTCTGTATGTTTTTATGTATGATATACGAGTTTAAATCAAATGTAGGAGTTTGGAGATCATTATATGCTCCTGTTTTGGCAGGTTATGACGGTATCGGGCAGGACTCAATGCGGTTAATATGGTGGAGGTTTTTTGGAAGATATATGAGGTTAAATCAGAGATTTCACTGTTTGTAGTGACTTGCAATCTGAATAACTGTTAATTTAGGGGAAATCCTTATTATGTCCAGATAAAGGGAAAAAAAGCAGAGGTACAATTATATGTAAAAGCAAACTAAAGCAAATTTAAAATAGGGAAATAAATAGATTTTTAGCCGTATTGAAACATTTTTCAGAGTTTTGAGTTATTTTCCAACTAAACTTTATCTAAAAACCTTCAGAGAGACTTACTCGCATCCTGGACTTGGAAGAATGTGGGCTCAGTCCACGATCCGTTCCCAGCTACCGAGGTGGCTCGAATCCTCACGGTGTAGTTCCCAGGATGCATCACTTTCAGCACGCCGCCACGCTGCTCTTTGTACAGCTTCCTTGACACACAAGAGGTCAGCTCCTACAGAAAGCAAACATCGAGGTTCAGGGAGTTGTTATAATTCATTTCCAGATGTTAAAATAACAACACAGTTTCTTCTCAATGTGTTCGAATTGCTTCGTGTTTTATGTTTCCACTGCAGAATCATCTGAGTAGAATAAAAATCAAAAAGGCTTCCATGGAAAATAACATCCACCATTTAGATGAAATAGATGTTGACCTGTTTCCATGGTGACTAAAACATAGTCCAATGTTCAATTACTCTGCCATTAGGCCTACAACAAAAATTATTGAACAAATTTTAAAAATATAAATCCCTTAATAAGGATTGTGTCTCTGTGGTGCACTGAATGGTCAGTTTTATGATGGACAAATGGTCTTTCATAAGTTGAACCAGTACATAATGTTTGCTCTCTGTGTTAGTGACCCTGCGGTGAACCCTTGGCTGCGACTCAAGATTTAAATCACAACATATACGAAAGCAACAAAGCCATGATAGATAAGTGCGTAGGTGTATGGATGTGTGTCTTCACCTCACTGTCTCCCACTCGCTTGTAGTTCACCTCATACAGGATGATTATACCATTTGGGGCTGTAGGTTCCAGCCAGTACGCGTGCACGCTATATCCCGTCACGTCATAAGTAATAGGTCCCAAAATGTCATCAGCTTTATCTGTGGAAGACAAAACAACACAGTTTCATATTTGTAATATATCTCTGGTTTGTTAGGAGTAAAACATATGTAAGCTGCATTAAGTGTCCTGATGGATGTGATGCCTTGTAGATGCATTGTTCTTGGATGGCTGCAGACTAACTTTTTTCCAACTAGCAGCAAATCTTATCAAAGTACCAAATAAATCAATTTATTCCAACACCTCGTGTTTTTATCCTGGCAGGATCACTGATACAAACTCGTTAAAAACAATGAGTGATTATTTTAAACAACAATTTACAGAAAATGATCAAACTTCTGTTTTAATTCAAAGGAAAAATGCCAAGTAGTGGATCAATAATTTTGGTTTTTCTGTAGGCTAGAATATTAATTTCCATGAACATTTTTGGTCTGTATTAGAAGACGTAATTATACAAAGGCAAATATGAAACAAATGAAAAAAAATCTCCTTCTAATGAGCAAAAAGTGTTCCACGTTCTCTTGAGATATCCTTTTCTGCAGCATCTACCAAGATATGATAAGATAAAAGCACATTCTTCTAACTAAATTTTCCTCTTGTGGATGTCAACAGCAATATTCTCAGTCACTTTTTTCCAAAGGTTTGTTTCTGGTTAAGAGGCCTTTTACTCCAACAGTGTTGATAGACGCTACAATCAATGTAGCCTCTCTACCACCACCCCCTAGGGACAGGAAAAAGTGCACCATGTGCCATATGGGGTGGAAAGGTGATGAGATACCCGGTTTTTAGTGTTTTCTTACCTTCAGGTAATGTGCGGGCACTGACATATGCTGCCATGCTGCAGCGGGCTGCGTCGGTCAGGTGGTTGCAGGCATGGATCTCAATCTGGTAGCTGGTAAAGTGGCGCAGGTTGGAGATGACGGTGGACTCCTTGGTATGGACTGTGACTACAGTCTTAGTGCTTTCAAAAGTTCCTTCCTCCTCTTCATCGGGGATGCCTGTGCCTCCAGGCGGACTGGGGGATGTAGTAAAGAAGTGTGTTCTGTTGGCGATGCCCATCACAGAGCGTCGTTGCCTGGAGCGTCTAGACAAGACAAAGGATGCGTCAAGTGTTTTATTGAACTCATGGACTGCAAATTGGATTAATTCTACTAAAGGGGTGTTTTTACATAAGCATTTGGCAGCAAATGAAAGGGTAAATACAAGACAAAAGTAGTAAGACTCAAACTCTTTCTGTGACAGGAATCATGAATTTTACTGGATTGACTTTGATAATGTGAGGATGAGAAAGAAAGTCCTTCTCATTCAGTGCAACTCCACTCAAACTGTCAGAAATAGTTCTCCTGACAACTATGGTCAGAAATATTAAAGCACAAAGACAGTTCACATTTGACCAGAGTCTTACTTTATCTCAAAGACTTCATTGTGGAGGTAATTCTCGAAGGTTTTGCGGTACTCTGAGTCCTCTTTCTCCTTCTTGAGCTCCTTGTCGGTCTTTGGGCAGGCGCAGCATCGCTTCCCCTGGCCCTGCTCCTCCGTCTGGTTCCACTTCTGTTCCTCATCACTGTCCACCTGAGTGGGCACCCGTGATGGCAGCTTCATCCCTGTTGACACGGAAGCAGACATGTCAATCAAAGAGGGGAGGAGAAAAAAAAAGAAAAAGAAGGAAATGGGACGACAGGTGCAATAAAAACAGATATGCTACACAGACTTATACACAGGATGAAAACACACACAAACATACATATACCTGTAGGGCATGTCTGTCATTGTCATCCCCAGGACTTCAACCCCTCTAGTGGAGATAAATTACCACTGACACAATCTCCCTGCAGACTCCCATCTCTCTCGATGTGAGGGCATTACGGGTGTTCAAAAGAGGAAAGTCTGATTTTGTGCTAACAAAGATGGGCACTGATGGCTAGACACAGAGGCAGGCCAGGCTGAGTCCAAAATAATTCACCCAAAATAAACACATGAACTTTGCCTGAACCTGAGCCAAAATGAACGAAAGCTCTTGACTGCTTCAATGCCAAGTTTCACATGCTTTCAGCTCTTCGATGCTCCCAAACAAGAGAATCAGATTTATCTCACTTGATTTTCTTGCTCAGTGAGTAGCTTTATCCCCGTTACTGAAAAGTGTAAAATAGAGGCTAAGAAGACCGTAGTACTTGTTGATATAGTCTTCTCAGAAACATGCAAACACTAACCGCTGTCATCAACCCTTTACAGACAGGCAAACAGGCAAAGTGTCAGCCTCACTTCCTAATTAAGTATATAAATATTCATTTCTCTTCATAGTTACAGTCTTACAAGGCAATATTTCATGTTTAATGTGGGACAAGTCCAAGCTGCATTTGTTCACATTTACAATCAGGCAAGGACAAGATTATGGCAAACTGACTAAGAACATGGGCAACATGACAGCAGAAATATCTAAAAGCTACCTGTGAGTTCACAATGAATAATTGTTACTTCAAAACTCCTGCGAAAAATCAGAGTAAAACTATCTGGAGAGAGAAAAGAAGCAGTTTCTCTTGTTCAGCCCAATCTGGACAGCACGGCAAACATCTACTCACAGCTGGGAACTTCAAAAAGATCATACTTTGCGTTTGGAATTTTCCTTTTCATGCTTTAATGTTTGAAAGCATATTATTTATCCTATCTCGTATATTGCTACAGCACTTATTGCCCATTTGGTTTTAGCTCCTGTCATCTGTCTCTTGCCTGTAAAACATCTGTTTCATGGTTACAGCTAATGAATAGGGCAGCTGCTTTACTTTGTGTCTGCTCATGACATGGCTAAAAGTGATGAGTAGCTGGGGAGAAGCGTGTCTCTTACATGCAGGGAAACACATTTGCATCACCTTAAAACATCCGTAATTTGTGAGAGCTAATAAGGTTTATTGTGTTATTAACTGTTGACAAAATAAATGTACCACAAAGGAAAAAAGGACTGAATGAAGTAATTTGCTCAGTATTGTACAACAGGAAATGATGTATTCCATAGATAAAAAGGCTACTATAAGCATTTTTAACTACTTTACTTTGATTATAATGTCAAAATGTGAAAAATGTTATGCTCAAACTAACATTTTTGCATTGATATGAACTGAACCCATCATTCCTTTGAATGGGATGAAGAGTCAGAGAAACCTGAGTTTACTAAAGTAGCTTGTAGAAGTAAAGAGTTGGTGAGTAAGAGAAGCTCTCAAGCTAATGCAAAGATCAGAAAATAAACTTTGGCCCGCATTCAACCACTCAGATACACAAACCACAAACACAAAGGCAGACACAATGAACACAACTCCAAACAATGTGGCTCACCCTTCTG
>JBBBVU010000008.1:20382299-20399490 GCA_037177055.1 Atherinosoma microstoma
CCTACTGGGAAAACTAAGAGGAGGGAAATTGAAGCATTCTTCTGTTTATAGTGGCCGCAGTGCATTAAAGCAAGGCTCTCTACCGTGAGCTGCTCCACTAGAGCACCATCTGCTCTCTAGTAGCCTGTCAGGTGTAAATGCATCGCATGTGACTCTATGAATGTGAAGCTGCACATTGTTCAAATGGAGATTATGTACTTGGCAAATCCTCGGTGGATTAATAAAGGTTAAATACACGTAACGCTGCAAACACCGCAGCAGTAGCACAACCGCTTTTCCTAGCCATAACTGTTGACAATGACAGACTGTCTGGACTCTGCTGCTGTAGTTGCACGCCAGAAAAACCCTCTTTGTCTGCAGCAGACCAGGAGAGTTGAGGCCCAGCACCCCAGAGAACTAGCAATCTGTACTGAATGCCTCTCAAGTCTCCCTGGTTTTTAACTACTGGTCACTCTGCTGGCCAGTTATGGTGTCGCATAAAAACACACCCAAATGATCCAGCTGCATTTTCAACTTCTACCTGAGCGGAATGATAATGGCTGTCTGGACTTTGTGCTTGCAGGCGCACTCACCAAAAGCCCTGTCGCGGTCAGACAAGGTATCAAGAGAGGGAGGTGGTGAAGGTCACTGGCAGGTCAGGACCTTCTTTAGTAGGGAGCCTCTATATTCTGATGCAATTTCACAATAAGGTTTGTAAATTACACATCTAGAAAAAAGGTAAGGCACTCTTAATGTCTGAAAGCCTGCATTCACCAAAACCACAATCCCTGCAATGCAAGCTGCAGTGAACAACCAGGCAACATTAAAAAGTGTGACACCGAGTCAAACCCATGTGCCAGCTTTTTTTACTGTGCTGCGCCACTTTGACCTAGCTGTCTGTGGTTTCACAAACCTACACACAGAATAAAGAGGTTTTTTTGGGTGCAAATACGGAGCAATGTCTGAGCTCAGCAGACCATCAGTTCCTGCGCCACCATTCTGTGCTTCGATCACCAAGAACAGAACTGAAGCTGCAAACTATGCAAGATTCAGCATACTTTAAGACTGACTGTGCATGGGGCGATGTTTCCAATTCCCTCCTACAATTGTCTATGGTCTTTTTTAAAGTCTTGTGTCTTTTCTTCTGTCCGCAAAGTGTGCCATTAGGAGGGACAATACCAGATTCTGAGTCGCATCTTTTGTTCATATTTAACTGCTGAATCTTTCAGCTGTAATCTTGTATTGCTTTTCAATCATTTATTATTGATCATATCCTTGAAACAGTTTTCCGTTGAACCTATATTAAGAGTAAATATGCAGGGCATTGTTTTTATTTTTAGTAAGTGCAGTACTGAGAATTTAATGGGATTTTGTAATTGAATTAATACATCAACAAGCTCTTGTGTAAAAAGACTGGGATTAAACCCCATGTATACCTCTGAGTGTTTTCATGACAAATATTAAGCACGGTTCACTGATCAAACATCTTCCCTGCAGGCCATCAAGAGCCCATCAGACCGACTCGAGTGTCCACTTACGAGGAGGAGTTGACAGTTGTGTAGCCAGAGGGACACTCAGGGATGCAGGCGCCATTGTGGATGACGTACTCGCTGCAGTCAGCGTTCTTGCTGCGCTCTTTCTCCCTCTTACATCTGTTGTGCAGATCCTGGCAGAAGGCAAAGGAGACGCAGCGCCAGTTCTTGTAAGTGAAGTAGTTTTTAGGGCAGTGTTCCACGCAGTTGCCCTCATGCTGGAGGCCACGGCAGGCCACACAGTGATTGGGTGAGTTAGGCTTCCGGCAGCCGCCCAGACACATGTCGTGGCAGCACTCGCCAGCTTTAGTGCACGGCTGGTGTTTGCACTGAGCAGGGCACACTGCAGGGAGAGAAGAAGGTCAGGTTAGTGAGGGTACTCGGCAGATGAAATGAAAGTGACACAAATCAATCAGAGGTTTATGTCCAGGAGGTAAGGTGTGCGGTACAGGAGGAGAAGCACAGGAACCAGAAGCTTATCATCCTGCAAATACCTACATATTATTTATTTCAGTTCCCCAAATAACAGGTGATTTTAATCATTCCCAAATTATAGTACATCCTAATCTCTTGAATTCCTCATAAATTTAATCTGGTCCAATCACTCTGTCAGCAGGAGGGAAATCCCTCTTCATTGCCAACCGCCCAGATGACCATCTGCCATTGGCCAACAAGCAAAGTGAATACAAACAGCAGGGGTCCAACGCTGGTTGACAAAAGGCAGATAGTTATCTCCAGAAGGCGTCGTTACTGTAACACAGATGGAAATAATGGCATTTAAAGAAGAAAAGAATAAATCCCAGATTTTTGTTCTTATGAAAGCTTTTTAGAGTCCAAACTCATGCTGAAAGATGGTGAATTTGCAACTGAAGAGCTGTGAAACATCACAACATAGCAATGCTAAGATGGTCTCTGACAGACCACTGGTTTCTAAACGTTTCTGAACGACAGCAGCTCTTCATAGGGATTATTTCATGCCATTATTATAAAATGATTTTTATTTATAACTATTGTCATTCAAAGATATTAAAACTATAATCTGAACAAATACGTCTTCTAGTTTAAGCTTAATGGTTCTTTAAAATATCAAGCAACGCTGTGTAAAAAAAAAATACACAACATAAAAACAACTGAATAATATTACAATTGATATATTCTGAACATACATGCATTTTTTTAAGCTCTTAGTTGCAAAGCCACACAATGAATGAGCGCCAAATTATCCAAAGTAGATCGACTGAAAGGCAGCTCAGGCCTGGTGCCAACCATCCCGGGTAATCTGACCACAAGTGAACAGTGCTATACAGGTGTGAACAGATTTGGGATGGACTAAGTATGCATTGAGACACTTGTATCAGCATTTTTTTTAGATAATCTAAATGCAATCCGACACATTCTGGGAGCACCTATTGACCTGATACAACTAAATGCACGAGTAGCACCAGGATACTAGCAGGATGTAATCTTGATTATCTGGTTCCTGGGAAAAAGTCGCTCTTGGGGCCATGGGGCACACTGTGGGTGGCCTTTCTCTGCCGCCTTCTGGGCAGGTACGTGGTTGTCTCTGTGGCGGGCTGGCTGGGATTTGTGCTTTGGGCTGGCGGCTGGTCTCCCAGGTCTTTGGGGCCCCCTGGTTTGCCTTTGATCTTTGCAGAGGCCCGGTTGCAGTTGCACGATCACTGATGACTATTTTTGGGGGATATTTTGCCCCCACATTTACTAAGCTGCATACTCATAGTCACCACGTTGTCTTATGTTATGTTCATGTATTGTTTCTACTTCTGTTTTTGTGATTCATGATTTATTATTTCCAGGTTGTCTGTCTTTTTGTAGGTGCTCCCGATGATTGTCAGCTTTGTTTTTCTCTGAGATGTTGCCAGTGGTTTTCCATTTCCTTATAGCTGGTTGTGAGGTTTTTCCTGTTTAGATTGAACAGCTGATGCTGTTGCTTTCTATCTGGTGTATCCTTGTCTCTTTTTTTCTTCTGTTTACTTTTTGCTGTTTAAATTCAACAATATACAAATGTAAAAATAAAGAATAATACTTGACTATCAAGAGAGGCCTTATAGCAATAAAGCTCCTCTTAAATAATAAATAATAAATGTGTTCAGCACAACCAGCCAGACCACCATTCTGGCTGCTGTGATGTTGGCCAGGACAAGCTGAAAAAACAAAAAAAACTAAGGACAATGACACAAGTATGAGGGTTGGCTGTTTACACATGCAACTGCATACCCCTAAAACAGCTTGTTACATAACATTAGGATGCACTGATTCACAGGTGTGCGTGTACCAGAGTTTAGATGTATGTGTTGTTATGGCCTGAATGCAGAAGCAAGGACAAATGGTGCAATTATAGATGGGAAATTTAGAGAGTGAAAAACAGCAGACTAACTTGCAGACCGAAAGCCAGATTAAAGCCCAATCCTAATTTCTCCCTCTTCATTTGCCTCTTAGCTTTTGGCGATTAAGAAGCATTTTCCATCTAACCTTTCAACTGTGGTGTTGGGGGCTTGGTGGATGGTTAGATGACCACTAGCCCTCGATTCTGAAAAGGAAAGAGGCACCCACCTTAAATATAAGAATAAAGAACAGACTGGTTGGGCCAAGGGAAATGAGTCAGTAAGGCTGGAAACAACTATCAGGTTAGACCGTTTAGGTGAATATGTCTTCTGGTAGACAGCCAAAGAGACAAAATATATAGGGAAACTGTTTAGCAAACAGTTTTTTTGCAATAATTTCCTGTTAAGCAGATATTGCACAGCCTGTACCCAAAACGACCTGGCTTCATTAGTGTCATGCGGTCAGCCATTAAATGAACAAAACAACATGGACTCGCTGTCCTCTCACATTAACTGAGGTGAGCATGAAGTGCAAGAGGAGTATGTGTTTGGGGAGGGTGGCAGCAATATGAGAATGGCAGTGTGAGAGGGAAGCAAAAGGGCACAGTGCTTCAAAAAACAAATGATATAACCACCTTTCATTTGCGTCAGTCCGCTGCATAAAAAGAAAAGTCATAAAAAGCGATTCTCTCCAAGTAAAAATTTACATTTGGTCAAATCATGAGTCTTTGACGTTAGTTTGAAAAGCTACCTTTCAACTTCTCCTCAAATGCATGTTCACACACATACAGCAGACACACTTGTACACAAAAGCTTTGCTTGTTGCCCTCAGTGACTCCTGATCCTCTTGCAGGGCTCCATGCCGTAGCACAGGCCCAGCAGCAGATCCACCCTCAGCCTTAGCCAATGTGTTGGCTAGCTGCTAGAGCTAGCCATTCAACTGGCCTCTCCCATTTCCAAGGAAGACAGGCACACAGTTTAACCCTTTGTGTCTCTCCTCCTTTATAGACAGACAGCAGTAAAGAGGGGGGGGGGGAGCTATGCAAAGAAACCCACCACGAGAGCCACACGGAAACAAGCAGGAGAAAAGTGAGCTGCACAGCTCCAATCTTCTCACTACAATCCGGCTGCTTTTGCTAATATGAATTCACAAGCTGCTCTTTTGCTAGTTAAGATGTTTGTTTATAATGCACATTCATGTTAAAAAAAAAAGGATACTGTACTTGAAACGAGATGCTTTCGGTAATAACGGGGTCAACCTCGAGACAATCACGCTTTGTTCATATGGTGCTGAACCGCTCGGAGCCTCGAGATCGATCATGTCTCGTCATGTCGACCAGTCATTAGGAGTTCTTACTGATTTCAACTGCTTAGGAGACTTGAAAATGCCTCTATTCACAACAAAATAACCGAACAACTCAGAGCTCTTCTTTCGGATGGGCTAAAGTTTTTTCCTTCTGAAAAGCTGTGCCACACTTGAGTCTGTTTTAATAAAAGGCACAGCCTTCATGTTTTCAAACACTGAATGACAACATTAACACACGGTATGTTACAAGTTATAATGCACCAAAACCACAGTCGTCTCTAGATATAAAGACATTTTATATTAATAAGTTTGAAAAGGATTTATTGTTTCAACAAAATATGAATTCAGCTATTTTATTCAGTGAAGCTAAAGTTACCATGTCCAGCCAGTCAACTGTTTATCATTTCAGTTTATTTCTATTCATTTATTTATTTATCTATTTTTTGTTTATCATTTTAAATTAAAAAAAAGGGATGAAGTTTTACATCATTGGTTTAATAAAAGAAAACAGTTGAGACTGCAAAGTCACATTTTGCCCATTTTTTATCTAATGCCAGATTAATCTGTGATGAAAGCAGCTGTTACAGCCAAACATGCCACTTCTTTCAAATTTAAATAGTAGCAATGATCATTGGGTAATAGGTCAAAATGCACAAACCGACAACTGTTTTTATAAATGCTATTGTTGGTGATGACATATAAATTGTATCTTAATTTCTTAACTGGAAGAAATCTGCTGCTTTCTTATTTTAAATCATCATTTTTTACAACTGCAAAGATGTGATCTTGGACTTGCAGAACACTGATGAGCTAACTTTTTTTCTATATTCATTAACAGCAAACACATTTTAACAGCTTGATGCAAAATAATTAATCAGAATAGTATCAAATTAGTTAAAGACCTTCATCATTTCAGTTACTTTGCCAGCGGCTGGCTTGGCTGTGTTGGAATCAGTGCTGCTTACTCATCCTGAATAATAATTATTCATATCCAGGCATCATAAAGGTTTTATAAATATAAGAAAAAACAAATTTAACCACACTGAAGGAGATAGACTTGTTTCTTGTATGCCTGTCAAAAATATTTTCCAAGGCTGGAGGCTGAAGACCCGTGACAGTGCAGCTCAACCACGCTACCTTTGATCTCCCAGGACACCAAGGAGGCCGTTAGAAGGACCTTTGTTATTCAACCCTTAAAATATGCAAATCTCTTAACACATGCCCATTTTCTTCATCATCACTATCAAGCTTGAAAATGAAACTGTTTATGGGGAGAGGAGGCCATTTGTATACTTGTTTAATAATAAATCAATGAGTTTTTTTTTTAAAGACATGCACTGACAAGTTAGACTTAGGTCGGTTTGCAGATAGCTACACCTTTAAAAAAAAAAAAAAAAAAAAAGTCCCTGAACTCCTTTACCTATTAGTCCGGTTCCGCTTACACTGTTCAGGTCCTGACTGATCTCTTGTCATGCGGTTTGTGCAAAGTGCAGCAGGATCACATGAAGGCTGAGGAACAATGCTGCAGAAATGCCTGGCTCTTTATCTCATTAGCTGAGGTTTCACTCGGACAAGGGGGCACAATGTACAATGACACCCTGAATCCCTGAGGCCCAAAGCGGACAGCAACAACAAACCAACACCACTCCAGGCCCCAGTGTGACATAGATGAATACACCCCTGTCAGGATAGTGCCAACTTGGAAACTGGAGGTGTAGAAAAAGATCTGTGCAGCGTGCCAACCAAAACCAAGCTCCAACAATGCGGGGTGTCAAAAAGGCAGAAAGAATTTCCTGCAAGGAATGACTCTCACAGTTCATAAGAGGTCCCTGTCTGCTGTTATGAACTTCCCCGCAATCAAATAAAATACACATTGAAGAGCTTTTTTTGTGTCGTTTCTACCAACATTTAAATGGAGTAAAGAATTAGTAGTCCAGTTACATAAAAAAAGAGGATGATACTCAAATTACTGCACAGAAAAACCCTAATTTCAGCCTAAAAATGAAAAAGGTCTTTATGTTTCATTAACCACAAACCTCTATAAAAATCGTTTTTTTGGTAAGATTTTCCACTTTCCTTTTAGGGCAGTGATGAAACAACAGCATATTCAGGCCTTCTGTGTTGAGATCGCATTGGACCAGAGAACATGCCAAACAGGGACGTGGTGGTGTGCTGGTTGGCAATTAAAATTCCACGGCCATGACAAGGGTAGTATTTAGTTTCTTATGAAAGAAGGTTTTTGCTGAAGGCCCTGAAGAAAGGAGCTGAGGAAGTACAAAGTGCTTTTGAAAATGGTGATCTTGTGTTTCCAAACTTTTGATAATTTAAAACAATTGTAATAAAGAGGCCTAACTTTGATAATAAAGCCACAGCAGACCGAGTTAGGGATTAAAATATGACCAGTTTACTATTACACACTACTTAGGTGACAAGATAATGAAGGATCGTTGGTGTTGAAAATCCAAAACAAAAAGACAATCACGCCGTTTACATGCAACAACTTTTTTGTTGATTCAAAACGCTTATGCAAATGTAAGCTTTTATGATAAACAACACATTACACAGCAACTATTCGCCACTGGCCAAGACTGTCTTGTCTGCTGACCATGCATCCAGGCTTTAAAAACTGACTTGCTGGTACACGTCTAAACTGTACACAGGACTGAGCCTGTGCTCCACTCACTGCAACCATATCTTTGAATGCATTCAGTAAACCATCAGAAGTAACAGCTCCTTCATTGTCCTTGCTCTTCCATGCTGTATTCCTCTGGCACGCGGTTTTGGAAACCTAAATAAATTGAATAATGAACTTTTTGGATGTTGAGAATACGCATAAATTAATATTGCATCAAGCTGCGCATATTTACGGACAACATGGTTGAAGGTATGATACATACTGAATAAGATCCTTTGTTCAATTTTAATACAATAAATAAAAGCAGCCTACAATACCTTCAACAAGTTCTGAAACAGAATACAGCCCAGGCAGGGCTCTCGGCACATCAGATTTCACCTCACCTCAGGCAGCGATGACTGGTGTCTCTGCACCGATACACCCTAATGGCTGTCAATGTAGAGCTGCTTGGTTTCCTTTCTACTAGTGAGGAACATATGTGATAGTAGTCTCCATTTCTATATCCAAACAGCTCTAAGCCTACTGCAGCTCCTTCTATAACACAAATCTGATATAAGCTGCAAGGCGATAAACTTAATAATTATGTGATATTTAAGCTTTGATGTTGAAATTAAAGTGCTGTAAAGATGAACATTGATAACGTTTAGTTCACAACAAAAATTATAACAGGGCAGTTTGGACATTTTATGATCTAAAAAATAAAATAAAAACTTAGAATAGTCTAAAAATGATTGAGTTATATCCTATTTGCACAACTAATGATAAACATCATAGAACTATAGATCAAAATATAATAAGACTTTTCCCATGATAAACCGCTTAAAATCATGGAATTTTTACCTAAAAGGGGTTTTTAATGGATAAAAGACTTGTTATTATGGACCAACTATTTTACTGGACCATTGCTGATGTTCCAGGAGCATCTTTGTTGCAGTATATCATCTGCTACTGGAGTACAGTATGGCTGAAAAAATAAATTGCACTTGCGACTGGCCTGAATCTACAGATATGATTGAAGCCTGGAATGGTTTACATCATTCAGATCTCAGGAAGAAAACCAAATCATGTACCAAAATACGAATAAAAAGTCTCAACATCCTGCAACAGGTCTAATTCAAACTTTGGTCAAATTAAACCACCACACAAAAATATCACAACAATTACGCAGACGTGACTTCATAAAAAAGCAGCATCGGATGATCGGGGTTTATTTGACTCATTTTTCCTGGTAACCACGTGTCGGCCGGTCTGACTCAACAGCAGCAGGGCTCGCTTAAGACGGCTCAGAAGCAACAGGAACCGTAAACAATTTCATTAACCAGCTCCAGCCTCCGTTAATAGAACAAAAACACATCAACAACATGGAAAAACACTTTTTGTTTTTAATGTCCCCCTGCCACCACTGTCATCCGAAGGCAGGATATCCAGTTTGTCCGTGACTGGAATAGAAATGATAAACACTGTGCGCCCATTGATGGGCAATTACACTGCCTGTTTGACAGGCAAATGACGCACAGCAGAGCCTTGAATCTTCATTTCCTTCCAGAGCTCAGTGCAAGGGTGAAACCATCACTACCAAAAAGGTTGCATTTGACTACCTGTTAATGATATCAAGAGCATTTATGTTTAATAATGCCACATCACAGTACGGTTTTATCTTTTGATTAGCCAGCGCTTCTGACTTTACCAGGTGTAGAAGGAGAGGTAAACAAGAAAAGTAAGCAGGAAGAGAATGATCACAATACCAGAGATACACTGAGAGGTCGATTTAATTTATCTTTATAAGAACATTAAATTGCCTCAATTTGAGAAATGGTTTGGGCTTTTCACGGACAGATGAAGCAGGAAGACATCTATGGGAAATGTGACTTACAAATAAATTAAAATCAAAATTAGTAAACTATTAAAAAATATTTAGTTTTTTTGTAACTGAAACATTTCAGTTGATATCTCTATTTTAGATCCTCAGAGTACATAATAACAATAATAACCCGACAGCTTTCCATTATAAAACACCATTTTTTATTAGCAATAATAAATGTTTTTCATGTCTTCATTCATTGTAGCCTTGAGTGCAGACAACATAAAACATAAAAGCTTGGATCTGATGCATCAGTCCCATTTTATGGAGTGAGGCGTTTTATTTTTAAACATATGGCAGATTGATGGAAAAAAAAAAAAACCCATCATGCTTAAGTAAAAAAACAAACAAACTACCAAACACACTAAAAAAAATAAAAGATTTATGCAAACAGA
The DNA here is from genome assembly GCA_037177055.1 of Atherinosoma microstoma. NCBI lineage: Eukaryota > Metazoa > Chordata > Actinopteri > Atheriniformes > Atherinidae > Atherinosoma > Atherinosoma microstoma. The sequence continues at coordinate 20,392,350 of JBBBVU010000008.1, forward strand.
TCTTGTTTAACAGGAAAAATGAGAGATTTTTACAAACAACTGGATAAAAGCTGGATGAAACTTGTAAGATTAGATAAAAAAAGCATGTGATTAAGCTCTCAGTTAAACAGCAAAGAGTTGTTTGAAACCGAATGGTTTCGGTGAATGTGAGCGTGTACAACGGTGAAGAAACGCCTGTCGGCCCAGCTTTAACAAATGCCTGAAATGTCTGGGATTCCATGGGAATGGCTCCAGTAGCTGAATGGAGAGGGTTTGCAGGGTGCAGCTCCACATGCCCGAGTGCCAGAGCGGTTAAGTCAGCTCAAAGAAAAGGACTCTGTGTGTGTATGCGCGTGTGTGCGGGGGGCTGTGAGGCTAGCTTAAGGGTTGTAGAATAGCACTCTGCATAATTAACCATGAGTAGAGCAGACTGTGGAAGTAGAGGTAGAAGTAAGGAAGCCCATTTGTACAACTTGTAGACATTTGTCAGATCTTGTCTGGCTTCTTTTTTCACCCCCACCCAATTATAAACCAAAGTTGTGACATGGTAATTGGGTCAAACAGGCCAGAATCTAAACTACAGAGTAGTTCTAACTAGGTTATGAGGTCCCCAAACAGAAGATGAAGTTATTCTTTTTCTGCCTCCTTAATGCAACAGCACAGCAGTGTCCATATCATGACAAGTGAATAACAGACTTGTCTGGTGTGTATTTCAAGAACTGCCACAGGTAATTCAAATACACAGCAATTTCAGTTCATCAGCTTTGCTCATTTATATTAAATCGATGCAGCTCCGGTGGTTATAAATCAAATCTCAATACCACTTTATTAAATGTTTCTGTTCTGACCCAATTTTGTGGAGTTTTTATCCAACTTTTGTTTAAATGAAAGTGCAAAAATTCTATTGTACTGAATAAATTACGTTTCATTTCATTTAAATTTTCTGCACTAATTATAAAAAAGAAGAGGCCCCTCTCTGTGGCAAGAAAAGAAGCAAAAAGAAAGGAAAACAAAAAGCTCACAGATGAGTTGAACACAGCTCCAGAAACAAAGAAAGAAAGGAATTCAGACATGATGCCTGGCCTGTATCCCTCTTTATACAGAAAAAAAGTGTTGGCTGTTAAACCAAATCTATATACCATACATTGTAGGAAAACGCATTGGCCATATGTGTGTGCATAGTAAGAACTGTGGTGGATGACGTTTGGCCTTGGTTATGTGAAATCACAGAACAGAGGTTGCAGGCCTGTAATAAAAATCACACCAGTCAGGTTAACAGAGTTGTGACAGCAAATATATCTAACGAAAGTATAGAAGGGTAAAGTTTGTTTCAACTACTGGTTTTACAGTCGAGAAGCTGCTTAGGATCCTCAAGAACATGATTTCTTCCACACATGGAGGTCTAGACTGTCTACCACCTTTGTTTCAGTTTGAACATAATCTAATTTACCTTTCATGACTGTGAAGGGCAGCATCATGCAAAAAAACTGGGGAATTAATCATTTTAGTTTAATATTCAATAGTGTGAATGGCAGTAATGACCAAGAATGACGTGACCAAGGAGGAAATATAACTGGCTTGGCTTTAAAATCAATTTTATTTTTAGAGGCAACACTACAGGCAATACATCCATAAACCTCATCAGGATCTTGAAATTGGCTGCAGGTACAAAGACACAGTCACAGTTTACAAAATATGCTAATATGGAACACAATTCATGAGGTTATTGAAGCCATAATCTTATAAAGGTTTTTGGCACACCAGGGTTCATTTCCATCTCCAAATAATATGTTTGCAAAAATATCCTTTTTTTCCCCTAAAGACAACTTGACTAGCAGCTAAGTCTGCCTTCCTTCCTGCCTTGCTGACCTTCACAGGTCACCCTTCAGTATTTTGGTCTCATAAAAGTGGCTTTGCAACAGAGGCAGCTCTCTAGGCCTTGGTGTCCATTCATAACTTCAGACGGGAAGTAGACCAACAAAGACAGGAAACAATTGGAAAGAACACTCCATGAACTTCTACAACCGCTATTGTTTGGCATGGAAAAGGATCGTAGCGCCAGCAGAGGATAGCGGAGGTGTATGCTTAGGAGGGTTCGTCCTTTCACCCCCTTAGTGACCGGCGACCTCGCTTTTCCTTCCGATGCAGCCAGAATAAAAGATTGATGTCTTCATATCTATGATTACACCACAATGTTACTCTCCTGTTTCCTAACAACAAGACTAAACAAAGGCCGTTCACTGTCTGCACACACGCAGAGGTTATGTCCCACAGTGATTTACGGTCCCGTCTGTATTACTGTCCCACACATACACACTGACCCTGACAAATCTCTCGAAGTTCATCTTGTGATTGGCGGAGAGACATGTGACATGAGCTCAGGTTAAATTGGGACTCTCCATATCAAGACAGGTCTGGCACCCGGTCCTCACTCGACCTGACTGATTCATCCCAACGCCCCAACTTTGAAAGTGTGCTTGAACCCAACAGCATATGCTCTGAACCTGCAGACTACGCAGGCAAACAAGCCCAGAGTATAAATCCAGTCAGAGGATGATGTCTCAGCATTGATAAACACCTGGAGACTCGGGCTCTTAAGAATAAAAAAAATATTACTGACCAAGTCCGTAACCTCGGAGTGTTGATAGACTCGCATCTGACTTTCAACAGCCACAACAAAGCTGTCACCTAAGACAGCTTTTTACCAACTCAGAAACATCAGCAGAAACTCATCCATGCATTGATCTCCAGCACACTAGATTATAGCAATGGTCTTTTAACAGGACTTCCTTAAAAGAGCATTAAACATCTGGAGCTTTAAGGAAAGGAAGCGATAAGGAAAGCACTTTGAATTGTCTTTACAGGAAATGTGCTATACAAATAAACTTGCTTCGCCTTGAGAGATGTACTGCATCCGATAGAAACTTATTAAAAATGTAACAGACCTTGCAAACCCAAACAGCGGTGGCTGAAAAGGCGGATCATGGCCCCCCCCTTGACAGTAGATAATTAAGATCTCTTTCAATAATGTGCGTAAAATACTGGCCACCAGGGATAGACAGGCTAATTTACTGTGGGTTGCCGTGAGCTTGGTGGAGGGCCTGCAATAGCAGCATTTTCACACAGAGGGGAAACACGGGCTAGGCTTTATTATGGGCAAAAAATGTACACATTGAAATTCCTTATGTTAAACTGATACTTTATGGTGGAATAAAAACTTTCAATTATAGTAAAAAAATCAAATGATCAGTTTCCAGAAAATTTTTCTTTTTCATTCTCTAAAAGAGTCATTTAGGATTGAAAATAGTATTGGGAAATATAGAATTACATGATGCATGTCCACACACATCAGAGAATGTAGAGTATGTATCAATTCAGATTTTAATATAATTAATTGGTCCAACAGTGTGTCAAGATGAGCAGCGGATGGGAGGATGGACAATAAATGCAAGTCCACTACGAAGCAATGAACTTCCTGTCGATCAAAGCAGAAGTAACAATTTTCAAGTCTCTTCAAAGGGACTGAGCAGTCTTCTTGATCTCAATATCCACTACCAAAACAATGATACTTCTCATTTATAACCAATGTTTTAAAAACCTATGTTAAGATGCAAAAATACCTTATAAGTAAAACAGCCTTTGATGGGCAACAGAAGATATGTAATGGTTTTGTACATTTAATGCAAGGCTTTTTAAATGTTCTTTGATGTGTCAGTAATTTCAAAACTTCTTAAGACTTCAAGACCTGCAGCTACCGAGCCCAAATATCTTCAACAGGTGGGGACAAGTTCGTAATCATCCATTAACATGGTTTCACTAAATGTGACATGGGTGTTTTCACCAAACATGGATGAAACCAAATCTCTCTCACTTCACTGAAGCGAACATTGCTTCTTCATAATAATCATCATCATCATCTCTGACATGTTGTTTACTACTGTGAAAAAGTCGCGACTCATCTTTCATTTATTTATATATATATAGCTAAGATAATAGGAAATAAGCACTTTCAGATACTATTCATCTGCTCAAGATTGATCGTTTGGTCTGAAACATATTCATTTGTCCTTCACTTACCCAGCTTCCACAGTTTCTTGTACACACATCATACCATGTCGAGTTCTTGGCTTATAGCTCTTAAAGAATCGCCTTATAAGTTTGTTATTTTTTGTATTTTTCTTAGATGCAACAACGAAAAAATAACCACAAGTGTCTTTTAAATAGGATGCAAAGAAAGTTCATAGGTCGGTGTTAAATGGCTCAACAACAAAAATAAACAAAATAAAAAAATCCCATTCCTCAGAAAATTAAGGGAACTATTGCTCAAGACCATGTTAGAAGATTACAAGAAAGTTTGGCTTCTTGAAAGCAAAAGGGGGAAAAAAGTACTGTAGGTGTGTCATTTTCCTTTTCCAGGTTTACATGTATTGTGTGACCTGACCACCGACTGCCCCAGAATACCAAGCAAACCAGATATTTGGCTGAAGAGTTGGACAACATCTTTTAAGTGTTGTTACAGCATGACTGTTGACAACCGATTGAATAGCAGATCTGCCTCCTTATTTATCTATGAAAATCTGACCTGAAATCTTTACAAGTGACTCAAACTGAGCTAATAGCCAAACAAGCTGTGCCACATTACAGCCACTGCAACAGAATGATCAAATGCCCATTATCTTCAAATGAGTGTTGGTAAGAAATAGATCCCAATTATAAAAGAATACACTCAGATTTTATAACTGGATGAATACTTTGCTAAGTGCAGCAGACAATAATAGTTTTAAACAAGCGTTCATTTAAGTTAATAAAAATTGGGACACACAACTGATTATAAAATGTATCCATTTAACAAAACACACACAAAAAAAGAAGAGATGCAACAAACCATAATAAAACCATGATTTATTTTAACAATATATATAAATCATAATTAGATTATTTCATTTACAGATATGCCAGATCTCATTTTTACTGCTAAAATCTGACATGTTTGTCAGAGCGCCTTCAGCTAAATCTAATCAACTTTGGTAATGAGCATCTCCTGCAACCTTACTTTGCCACTTTGCTGAACGGAAGTTCCCAATTTGGTGTAAAAAGAGGGGGAAATTAGCAGCGGCTGCTCTACGAGAAGCTTAAATTTCCTCTGTTATAGTAGGGAAGTAGGGAAGGGAAATGGGTTGCGACTCCAAACATGGGACCTCAGCCAAACCGCATGGTTGTGCAGCTTTGTTTTCAGTTAGTACACACACAAGTGTGACCCACAGTCACCTCTGACACCAAGCCACTGCAGTGCAAAGTTTCCTTTTAATACAACAATATCACAAATTGTGGTTGTTATCTAATAAAAACATTTTTTTTAAAAATCAACTATCTGAATGTGTATTAAACATAAAAAAAATTATTTATTTTTGGAGGCAGTTCCAACGTTTATATTCACATGATGTTATGTCACATCTGATATGAGAGATGACAGAATTAAAAAAATCTAGCAAGTTTAGAAAAAGTAACTTGCTTCCAGCGCTACAGGAGCTCTGTAAAAAGTACAGTGTAGATGAGGAGCACATCAAAAGCAACGCACCCTGTCCTGTGGTGGTGCTTAACGGGTCTTTTCAAGCTTTAGTGAAAGGAGGCAAAAAAAAACCCCGCAGGTCTCAGACCACAGGACTACAGGCCTGGCCTGTACAGAATGCTTTCTCTTGGTTGGAGATTATTTTTTCCCTGCCAGCATCTGGTCTTAATTCATCATCACAAGCTGGCACACAATTAGGAAATTATCACTGCTATAAGGCTGATTATGCAACAACTGTTTGACATTATGGCATCTGAGCTTATTCTACACATGTAGGCATTTCTAGTAACTATGAATAAGCAACCTCAAGCTAAAAAGACTATAAAATACTCTTTTAGTGACAAGGGAGCTGAAAAACATCCTAACAGACTATGACTGGCTCTGCAATAACCTCCATTTCAGTATTGCTCAAAACAAACATCGGTAGGGAGCCGGGGAAAGCAGACGTTCTGAAAAACTGGTTTAAAAAAAAGTTGCTCAGCTAATGTAAGCAGTGTTGTGTAACAGTGCAAGCTAAGGTGTTGATCCAGCACCCATGCGAAAAATTCTTCTTGGCACTTGAACCTTTGGGCAGTGCGATGTGTATGGGCTTCTTGTTTTACATTAAAAACCAGAACAGAGCAGGAGTAGACAAATAAAAATGTGGAATAATTACAAATTTATCTTTTTACTCTCTTTACACAGCATAAGAAAAAACTAAAACTACAGTCTTTTGATAGTAAACATTCCGACTGGTTAGGGGTTGCAGCATGGAGTTCAGCTCCAGCTGCACTGACACACAACTTGGCCTACTTGACTGAACCCAACACATGACACAGATCTGACATTTCAACATCAAAAAAAGGGCCCAACTATCTTCTGTCAAATCAACTTGTGTGCCATTTTTTGTACAATTGCATTCACTCTGACACAGTCACATATAAACGGTGGCCTTTGTCAATTTTATTCTGAATCAAATGGAGCTGAACTCTGTAAATGTTAGGCTGGTTAGTCATGTGGCAACAGCAGAGTGGAAAGGAAATGCACCGACAGAAAGAAACCGAGGGGGAAAAAAAATGCATAAATGGTGCCAATAAACACTGGGGGAAAATTGTATATGACAAGAAAGTAATAATAGATCAAAAGTCTATAATCTTTTCTGTCAGACACAATTTCTCACCGAAAATACAGAGGAAATATTTTAAATGTAATGACCCACCTTTCTTTGGAATTACAAGATATATAATGGGTAAAATCAGCTATAAATGCTGTGGCAGGAGGTTTCTGCTTTGACGACAATTGAAAGGAACAATTTCTTTATCCTTGCAATTATCTGGTACATTTGTTTTCATTTGCAAACTTTGCCATGTTTTCTCTTGAATTTTTATCTTTTAAATTAATCAAAGGGGGGGGTTACTGTAATTAATTTATTAAATTTTGAACAAGTACCCATGTCAAGGACCTTTATTTCCAGTGAGACACAGAGAGGGCCCTGTACCGCGCTGTGAAGTGTGGAAGAAATGTAAAGTATTAATTATTATAGACGATTATTCAATATTTTGTATACGGTTGATTGTAGTTCTTGGAAAAAATATTTAAATCTTTCAAAATTAA
>JBBBVU010000008.1:20399590-20421786 GCA_037177055.1 Atherinosoma microstoma
TTATAGACGATTATTCAATATTTTGTATACGGTTGATTGTAGTTCTTGGAAAAAATATTTAAATCTTTCAAAATTAACACTGACAGATCAGAACTTTAAAACAAAACAAAAAGAAAACAATACAAAACAAAAACAGTCTGAAGTCTGTGCATCTGTATTCACGAGGAATCCTAAAGATCAGTTATTTTTGTATCTATATAGAGAATAAAAAAAAGACGGCTTACTTCTTTGACAGTGGTTCTGTGTCCAACAGCGTTCGCCGAAGTGTCCGTTGATGGTCGTCGTCTGGCAGGTTGTCTTTCCAGACGCCGTCCCTGGGCAGACATCGCCACACTCCCTTTCATTCTTGTTGGCCATGATATAGTTGTCCTCCACAGAGTCAAGGATCTTGGACCAGTCCAGAGTGGAGAGATAGCAGAGATCTGGGTTCTTCTCAAGTCTCACAGCTCCTCTGGTGATATTCATCAAGCTGTGGAGGCCGAGCTCTCGCAGCTGTAGCATCTCGAACACCACTAGAGCATAGTTGAAGAACAGGTTGTTGCCTCTGATGACCGTCAGGTTGGGGAAGAGATCGCTGAAGCTCTCCAGGCCATAAACTCTGAAGAGCAACAGATAGTCGGTCACCACCATCAGCTTGGGGAAACTGATGCCTCGGAAATCCTCTGGCTTGGTCCTGAACATGAGTAAGATCTTCAGGTGGCCTTCGATCACAGTACAATTCTCGAGTGTCTGCAGGTTGGTCACATTGTTGCGGATGTCCTTACTTGGACAAACTGAAAAGACAAACAAGGGAAGACTTAGATTACTCAAATAAAAATGATCATGTCTATGTATCACTGTTACAAGAAGTGAATCATCAAATAGTTGTCTGCGGATTACAACTGCTGATTATGACTTGAAGGACAAAACCAAGGCTGAAGAAGTCAGACATTGGCCTAAGAAGAAAAAAAGAATCAACCTCCTAATAATCAGAGGGGGTATTTTACTTAAAAAATATGTGGTTGTGTCTCTGGCTTTGAGCAGAAACAGACTATCTTCAATGACACTTTGTTTAGCAACCACATAGCTGGCCGTGAGCCACTGTCAAATATGGAGTGCTGTCATCAACAAGAGGCTGTGCTCATCCTTGGTTACACTGTTGATTTGTGGAGCTGCTTCTGAAACTCAAGACCATAAAAAACATGAGCTAATGTATTAAAAATATTTGTCTGTGAGGGCAAAGGAAACACTAATGGTCATGTATTGCACCAGTAGTAGATTTGTGGCTCTGTCAGTAGTCACCCAGACACACACACACCCCAAAGCAGAAATATCTAAACTATGCTTATTGCGCAGTTTGGTTGCTTTTTGTTTTTTTCCCTGTCTCGACCATTTCAAACTGTACTGCGCCACAGTGATGCAATGCAAGAGATGAATGTGAGGCAGCAACTAACCTTTATAACTCTGAGAATTACATCAGATTGAGATTTTAGAATCTTAGAAGATATTCTAAACTGATTTATTTAGCCAAGAGTCCAAATCTCAATAATATGTTTAAAGTAGAATTTTGCCGTTCTAGGTTTATTGTGTATTAATGAGGATGAGTGTATGTGCTGATATGGCAACATAATGTAGAAAAAGAGGCTCTATTGTTTACAACACTGTCTGCGCCACATGTAACAGACATGTAGGGTATCACAGTTGAACAGATGGTGGTGAGGAATCAAGTTGCGTTTTCACAGAAAGCTGCCAACCATTATGTGAAACGCATTGGTGAAAAATGAATAAAACAACAACCCCATCATTCTTCCTTTCCATTACTCTGGGCGGTGTTGTACCATTGTGATTCCAGTTCTGGTTCAGAACCAGTGCTTAACTTGGAATCATTTTTTTTCCATTTCAACCACAAAAAAACATCGGATCCACTCGGGATGCACCGATATGACGATTTTGGCCGATACAGATATTAATATTTTTGTAATGGCCGATTACCGATATTTACCGATATCGTTTAAAAAAAAATTAAGTTAAGACAATCAAATTCAGTACAAATTAAAGTTAACGTTAGCAGCATTAGCTTCCGACCAAAGTTTGTGAACCTCCGGTTGGTGGTTTTTCAGATGACATATCAAACTGGTGGTGCAGAATGATTTGATACGACATCCTCCTCACTTTGACATTGCAAGTACTGCATACTGCTTTTCGAGCATCTTCTTTCGATACCATGAAAAACTACCACACCGCTGTCATTGCTTCTCCGCTTCAGTTAAACACCCCACAATGCTGCGTTGCTATCACTGTCACATGTCCAAAACAATACTGCATGGCCACACCCCCCTCCTCCCGACTCACAAACGGCCGGAAATAAATATCTGTTGTTAATATGGGCCAAGTTTTACTTATTGGACCGATTTAAAAAATGACCAACATCTGCCCATACCGACATTGAAGCCGATTTATCGTGCATCCCTAGGATCCACCCCTGGAAAAAAAAAACGGTGCCCAACCAAATTTGCTTCTTTTCTAAAATTCCACAAGTTACATTTAGTTACATTATCTTAAATTTTTGACTCCATCAGAAATGTGCCTCTGGCTACCTTTGATCAAAGGCCATTACAAAGGTTGTTTTTAGCCTTACGCACTATACTGGCACACGCATATAAAAAAAAAAAAACTAAAGCCAGTTAAGTGTCTAATCTGCTTCATTTACGACATAAATAAAACAACTGAACTAATAATACCCTTGAAAAAATAAAGATTATAAAACATTTGTGAGCATTTGTCTCTTTTTCTACTTGTCTTGTGAGCAATTATCTGGGCACCCCAAATTCACCACCCCACCCAATTAGCAATTCTTGGAATAAAAGCTGCAGGCTAAGCAACTAGCTATAGCCAAAGCTTTTGTCTTTTAAAATCTTATAACTGCAACAGCCCTTGATCTTTGAAAATAAACTGTCTCACTGCACCGTGGTCCTCGACAGAAATTAAGAATACATTAGAAGGAAGTTCAAACAATCATTGCTGTAGAGTAAAGATGCTGTTAAATTACATTTAAACTGACGTCATGCTGTGGCACTGTGGTGGCTCTGAGTCAGACCCGTTTCAGTCTGGCTTTTTACAGAACCAGCTCAGAACTGGCTCTACACCAGCCCCAAAACACCACTAGAACTGTGTTGGCTTAAAAAGGGGTATTTAATGTTTTGTATCACTGTTATGTAAATCTGAGCAGCTGATGGATCCCACAGAACATATAGACTTCTCTCTTTTATCAAGTTCTTGGTAAATTTCTGCTGAACGACAACTGCTGATTTCCCAGCATCAGCTTGAAATTTTCCACAAAATCTGAGCGGATGGTCTGTATGAAGACTGCCGACAGCAGTGAGGATTCATCCACAGTCTGTTGTGTACAGCAGCCAAACTCTTGAGCATATGCTCTATGACATAACATAAATAATAAAAGGTAATAAAGACATTTTCCTCCACAGGTGGAATGAGGGACATTCCAGCCAATTTTCCAGTTCACAAGTCATGGGCACAGCTGGAAGTGTGCGGTCTGGTGAGAGGACTGTATTTGTTTACTGTCTGACCCACCACTGAGCTGGGCACATTAGGCTAACTGGTCAGTCATGTGGAGAAGAGGAATAACAGCTAGGCGTGCACCTCTTTATGGCAGCAGCTCATTTTACACTTTCTGCTGGATAACAGCGCAAAGCAAAAGTCACAAACATACAAAAAAAAAGTGTCTTTAATTAGTGAGTGAACTACAAGCACCTCCCTCCACGACCTTAACTAGAAAACTCTGTGTATAGCAATTATCTTCAGTCCGGCCGACAACTTTGAGGCTTCAGCTATGAAAATGGAGCTCATTAAAAAAAAAAAGAAAAAAAAAAAGACATTTCTTTTTAATCCACACATACATCAACAGCTCTTTAAGGCATGCGAGGCAAGCTATTATCCTTTTAATTCACGTAACGGTTTCTGCATCAAATACAGCCTTGTTCAAATCTATCAATATTTACAACAAAAAGTCTCTCTCCATCTCGTACAAGGCCCCACACACAGCCAAACAAAACCGTTTAAAGAACAAACAAGACTGAAGTGCACAATATGCAGCGACAGTGTTTCTATAGTCACAGTAAAGTCAAACAGCAGAGCATTAAGTGACCCTGTGGAAAAGGCAAATCATCACAGGGCGGCGAGTCCACGCTCCTATCAGTGAACACTTTCAGCCAGGCCAGTATTTTTAGCACCGCATTCCCAATAGAGAATCTAATACACTCCAGTCGTACCAACAGTGGCTCACACTGGAAACTGGAACATAGCAGTCCTGGTGTGTAAGTGAGGAATTTCAGAGCGGCTGTAGAGGAAGAACTACCAGAGATGTCTTCTCTACTTGTGAACAAAACTTTGGCAGAAGAGCTGAAACCCCACTATATAGTTTTTTTAATAAGTCAAACTTGGTCCATGATAATGTGACACAAGCAAAAAAACAAACTAGGTGCATCCCTGAAATTTAAATTCTCCCTGTATTAAGATGAAATACAAAACACTGGAAGACATTACAAAGGTTACATACGTTGTATGTTCACCCACTAATTGGGGGAACGTGAGCTGGGTTTAGACTGTTGTGAGATTTTTTTCACAGTTTAATGATCACAACGGCGAGACAAGAGACAAAACGCTTGGTTTTATAGTTTCCTTGTGGTGAATTTGGAGACACGCCGCTGTGATGCAGCGCTGGGAAAGCAGCCTGACCGGGCTCTGTCAGTCCAGGAGAGATGAGAATGGAGCAACATGTGGTCATCCCGCAACGTCCCGACTAGATCCGATACCTGGATTGGATATCGGCTCCGATATTGCCTAATTAGCTGGATCGGATATCGGATGAATGAGGGCGATCCAGCATTTTGATCAACTCTTTTCTTTTTTCTTCTTCTCGGCATTCATAAAAGTGTCCCAATACCAAGCGACATTCTGCTGGTTGCCGCAGGCGCCTTATCTTCAAAATGCCGAAAATTAAATTGTTTCACGAGGACGTCTGAATTTACATCCCGCCTCCAGAAGCTCTGTAGTAGGCTGCTCTGCTGTCAGACATGGGCTCTGCACATGAACATGAGCATGCAGAGTGCAGCCACGTGCTGGTTGACACGACTATAACTACCAGAGAAACGAAAGTTTCCACATATCAATACCTGATCAACTCACGTAAGTCAGCGCTAAGAACGCTTTCCTTCAGTTCTAACTTTTAACTCGGGTCACTGCTGTAGGATTCTACTGAGTGACCATACAGAAATTATATTTATGAAATATAATCTACTGCCATCAGCATATTCAGGTCTCTGATAGCGGAATGATTCACACAGCAGCTGATCGATCAGAGTGATCCGTTCATAATTACCATACACTAATCTGTAAAGTCAAATAAAAGAGTTTATGAGTTATGAAGTTTAGAAGCAGCATGTTGTAAAATCCAGCATGGATCCATCTTTATAAAATCCTTTATTTTATAAATAAAGAATATTTCCACATTATCTGATCCAACGATCGGAATCTAAAAATAGAAAGTGTGAAATCCCGTGCAGTCAGTATAACCTCTTGGAGTAGAAAAAAATTATAATTTATTCCTAGAATGTCAGAATCTAAAGATTGCCACTAAAACAGGCAAAAATTAATAACTAAAATTCAATTAAAGTTTTGGTGAGTAATTCTCCACATTGAACTTTTCATCCAACATAAAGTTCAGGTAACTCATCCAACTGGTCTGTCATGTAATGTCTGGAGTTGGGGCGAGGAATGAAACGTTTACTAACTTTCTCGTAAAAAAAACGTTGTTATCGGTAAGTATCGGCAGATACCCAAATTTCAAGTATCGGTATCGGGTCAGAACCCTAAAAAAGTGGATCAGTGCATCCCTAGTCCCGACCAGCAGTGGTCAGAGTCCAATAACGTTAAATCTCCATCCTTCAGATGCCACTATGATGGACATACCAGTATTTCTATCACATTTAACCATCAACGGCGTGGCAACATAAAGTCAGAACATACATAACATACAGCGACATCGCTTTTTGATCCTTTACTGTCGGCTCTTAATGTGAAGCGGAATTCACCAAGCGAGGGATTTTTCGCCCACTAGGGGAACGTGAGCTGGGTTTACAGATTAATTCACAGTTTATTTATCACAACGATAAGACAGAAGACAAAACACGTGATTTTATAGTTTCCTTTAATCTGTGTGGTGAATGTGGAGAAGTTCAGCTCGTTTTGCTTTATAAACCTAAATAAATTATACTATTATTGGAAAACAAAATATCGTTAAAAAAAAGACAAAAGAAAATTATAAATCTGTGCTTATGTGTTAAAATATTCAGTTACTGATAAAAAGTTGTCTTTTCAGCCATTTAGATGATAACCATCTACAGATCCAATAATTCTTTACCCCTAAACACATCACTACAATACATTGATATCTTATCAAGGTCTAGAAAAACATGCAGATCATTAGAATCAATCACCATCACAAACTAGTTATTTATAAAGCAAATGTAAAGTTTCTCTTTCTTTTGACTTTTAATAGACAATGAATTTGCATAATAATGAAAGTAAGTCCAACAATCCAAGCTTATATCATTATCAACAAGGGAAAACAACTAAACCGTTGCCATTTATATACACCAAAAAAACACTTTTTTCATTACTTTTCTCTTCAACAACTCATTAAGTTATTCTTCTAAAAGCTCTACAACACTGTTAAGTCCTGCGGGTGACGTTCGAAGGTGGTCTGGTTCACATTAAATCAGACTACAATCAAAGTCAATGATCCGTAAAGGAAATCCATAGAGCTTGATCACATTTTAGAGAGAAAAAAAATCTACCCACAAGATCTGACCTCTGTGACCCTACTTACACAAGCTTCATTTCACAATTCTGCACAGTAATGCAGACATGACGCAAATACGACATATAATTCTTAAGTGCAGTGCCACTTGTGACATATTATTGATTTATGCTATAAGTATACATATATAAAGTAAGTTTAAAGTGGTGGTGTATATTATTGCTGGTCTTGTAGAGAACTGAGGCCTCGGTATGCATGCAAGAATACAAACACTTGGCAATTGCAAGACTTCTTTTTTCAAGGTTTCCCTGTTCTGTTGTTTTCCCACTTAGGCTTAGTGTAAATCAACAAAAAGACCATAAAAAACACGCTCACAGTTTCTAAAAGACGAGTGGAAAAGCTTATCATGTACCATTTTTAATGAGCAGCGTAAATACTGACAAATTAAAATTATTTGATATCCTCAACAAAACATGCTTAATGCTTTCAATAAAGAAAAGAAAAACATCATGTTTAGTGTTATATAAAGTGCAAATAAGCTTAAATTCTTAACATTTCAGCTTAATAAGTAAGCATTAAACTATCTTAACTTTGAAAGGCTCTCAGGAGGAATAACACCAAGGTGAAGGTCACACTACAAGATTTTAACGCCGATTTTCACATGGCAGATAAGCAGCCCAGGTCTGAGGGAAATCCAGGTTTGACAGGCAAGTCTTTAATCGGCATCATTAAAAGGAACTCCGACTATCAGCACAAGTTGGTGTTGGTTCCATTTAACTTAACGTAATGGTTACTGACACGTAAAAACGTCTAATTACTTTAAAAATCATATTTGTTTGCTTCGTTTTTACCTATGGTGGTTGCCTTTTTTTTTTAACCCGCGGAACGGACTTGCCTAATGGTGATTTTGTTCCGATTAGGTTGGCCAGAAGAACTCTCCCGATCTTGGAGGCTGTTACTTCAGCTGGAAAGGTTTTCAGGCTGTCGTGAGAAAACCTTCCGTCTACAAGCGAGTGACAACTCGCCAAGGACCAGACAAGCACACAATCCAAATAAGACGGGAGAAACACCTGAGAACACGACTCTGCGACACGCCCCCCTCCCGGTAAGGAGAAGGCTGACATATTTGATAGTACGGAGCAGTTGTCAGAAAAAACAACAACTAACAAACATGACAGAGCATGGTTAAGAAACCAGTGTTCAGGAAACACAAGCTTTTGGTTGAATCCAAAGAACAATGTTTTTGAGTGCCTCCCTTTCATATGCTGTTTTCAGTTGGGATCAGTGTGATTTGTGAAAGGGCAGAAGCAGGACGAGGGGTCAAAGTTGACTAATTTCTGACACGCCTCTGAGCCGGTACGGGAGGTACGAACAGAAGGCAGAACGATCCTGCCTTTCGTGTGCTTTCATACATCGAGCCTGAATTGCGCCATGAGACCGCAAATTGTGCCGGGGCACGATGACCGCAAATACCGCGCCCTGAGATTTAAAAGTGCAAACAATCAGCACTGAATCGTAGATACTTCTACGCGATGAGCTTAAATATTCTAACACATCATGTGATCATCGTGTGCAACACTGTGCGCTATTTATGGCTGACTGGGAAGATGATATGCGACTCTACAGGTGTGTTACAGTCAGACAATAATCAATCACACCTTTTCATCCACAAGGCGCTGCCATAGGGTCAAAGCCTCCAAGTCAGATGCTATAATCAGTAAATGTCTCTGTATTTTTATTTTTTTTAAAGGGCTGTGTCAACTATTGCGGCTAAGTGTGCAGGACACTCATTGCACTGTTGCCTTCCAACCTCGGAGATTAGAGCTGAAGCCAAATAATACCCTTGATTACTGCAGAGGCATTTGACGGATTTAACACATTCCTATTTCACATAAAAGCCAGATGTTTGAGGGTATAAGCGTGTTTTCTAACCAGAATAAAAAATGGGCTTAGACATTACAATGAGCAGAAAGTGGCAGCACTATGAGACTAACATATAAAACCTGTTACGGCCGATAGTAAAGGGCATAAAGGCTTTTCTTTGAATGCATCAGCTATTTTGATATTGGTGAATTCTAACAATTTGGTACAGAAAATAAATACACTAGATAAGTTTAAATCAAGGTTTAAACAATAAAAAAAAACTAAATAAAAAACACCTCCTGGTCTTTAAATAGGTTGGCACTGTGTAAAAGAGAGACCACAAAGTTCCCTTTAGGAATGTGTCATGTGTGTAACATGGCTCTGGACCAAAGATCATTTGGTGATTCAGGTGCTCACTTGCACACTATTCTCTCTGGTGGTTAGAAAGACAATTCTTTTTATGTAAACACAACAACCATAAGCCAATAATTCTTTATTTATCTTAGAAGAACAACGCCTGTTAATCCAAGAACACAGTGAGACACTTCAGCAATTTAACACTAAAATGTGAAGTGTTATGCTGAAACAGCTAATGTCAAGGTAACCATCCAGACTTATGACCATTCAAAGAACTTTGATTTCATGTGGGTGTTGAGGACAACACTAGCAGTGAGGTAATTATTACCTCCTAAGTGTGGAAGGACAATAACAAGCATACTTCCTTCCAACAGAGGCAGTGTGTAAAGGGTAACGACCTGACAAAACAAGGTTTACTTGTCAGACGCATGTGTGGACAAAGTGAGAAATTACAGGTGTGCTACATAACTCAATTTTCAAACCATATAATCTTCAAATGTGAACCCGTCAAACTACATTCGACAGTCATTGTTGAGTTTGACAAGTGTAAAAATCCTTCTTTTATATACATGTCAGACACACTTGTGAGTTTGGTACTTGAGACCACAGTGGCTGTTTGTGTGTATAGATGAGAGGGCATGACAGTTTCATCACTTTACAATTGCTCTCCTTGTTGGGAGGCATAAATCAAGGCTGCCAGGTCACTGAATTGCTGCCCGATTACAAGACTTATTCTGACCAGTGCGGTGCACAACAACAGGGTGCCAGTGGCTTCATGGCGAGTCCCTGCTGTTTGACACTCTTGCTTAAGCAATGTACTATCATAGCAAAACAACACCACAATCTGACCACCTGAGACTTTTTTTTTTTCTATTTTCACAGAAAACAATTTGAATAAAATGTGTTTTAGAAATATGACCATGGTTCCTGCTCATCCTCATTTGTAGAAAGACACAGCAAAAATGTCATATATAGAGGTAAGCGTCGCAATTCACCTTGAATCTTATTTTACGTCAGAGGTGCAACTAGATGTATGAATTATGAGGTAAGAAAAAAAAGGGGGGACAAAATTTGCAGTTAGATGGATGAAATAGCTCTGAAATTTTAACAACCCAGTTGAAGTAAATTAAACCAATCCACACAGACACTAAATATAAGCTTCCATTATTAAAGTGAAATTTTCCATCAAGCTGAGCTGGACAGCGACCAACAAGTAGCTCAGAAGACTTCCTGACTTCGACGCTGGTCAGTCCAGCTTATGAAATCTGCCAGTGTGAGGCCCAGGTTCCACTTTTCCCGTCTGTGGTTCATTCAAGTCTGAGAGGAGCAGGAGGGGGGTAGCAATGCAATTACACAACTTGCTCTTCTTTTAGGTCTTTAAATTCTTGCTGAAACTGGTTTGATTACATCGCTCCATTTACCCCTCGCTAAAATCTGAGGAAAGGTGAGGGTGCGCCTCCCAGGTAAAACTACCATTATACAATCAAGAGTGAGTTTCAATTCAAAGTCAGGCTATGTACCGTATGTATGTGCATATGTCTTCTACTGTACATGGGAGGAGCTTCAGTTAATCAACTGAGAACAATTAAAATATCTTTATCTGTATATGTGTCTATAAGTGCTGATCATATTTTGCTAAATGTTCTCCAAAACTAAAACTTAAGAATAATTCAATCAATTTAAAATTGTTATTATGGGTTTATTATCAATTTATACTCAAAGTATACAAATAAAAATCAATCGAAAAAAACTGAACTCTTAAGTCTTAAAATATCAAATTGACTTTAGTGTGGCTTAATTACCTTTCGTGGGTCTTACAATATAAAGCTCAAAACAACAACAAAAAAAGTGACAAACTGACTGAACACAAGTCAGTTTTCTTCCAACCAAGCAAAAACAAGTACCATTTCAAAAAGGAAAACAGGTTTGACGGTAGAAGCACCACATGAGTTGTTTAAAGGCAAATACATCTGTAAATTCTTCATCTCACCTACAGATCAACAAAAACATGCAATGAATCATCAGCTTAGATAAAAATCATATTTCCTGGTGTGTGCAAAAATGAATGATCTGTAACATTACATTTACAGTGCTGCTATCTGTTGATACTGTCACTGTTCACAGTGACAAATGTTTGTGACAGTGACAGTGACAGTTTTGCTACACATTTCCTCCTAAATACAACCAATATTTGCTTTGTGTACAGAGTCAAACAGTGTAAAACGGCAGATGTGTACAGTCTTTGACAAATGCGAGTATAAATGCAATAATTCATTCTTATCATCTCGACTGGTGCATATAAAAGGGATTGTCGGGACGTGTAGGGAGAGCTTATAGTTACATTCCTGCACTGACCACAGCAAGAGGAAAAGTTTTCTTTCTGCAATAACAAGCAACTAATTCGACCAAATTCTCAGATTACTTACTTAATTTGGACAAAACATTTTGTTTACAGTTTCTACAGACTCACACAGCCAATAAGTGTTAACCTTTGTCCCTTCAATGCAGTCACTGCCTACAACACCACTGCTGCTGGTAGCATGCCTTTATCAACCCACCATCACTAACAAAACAAAAAATCTGTATGCCAATATTGCAGCAGAGTATCTGCAATAATCAGCAGTATGTCTAGTATTTTTTTGCATGTGAGCTTTTTAATCAAAAGACAAAGAATGTCTTATTTTAGATGAGTGGAAGAAAAATATCCTAAATACACATTTAGGTATTTACTACTATGTCAAGTAACCATTTAAAGAAAACATGCCATATTCAATTAAAAAACTAATTTGGATGTTTGAAATTAGATGTAATAAAACAATGTTTACAAAGTTCAAAATTCAAGCAATATTAGTAAACTTGTGATACAATTCATATATATATATATATATATATAAACTCCTATTAGTGGTTTCCAGTTCATTTTACCCATTGTATGATTTTCCCCTCATTCTCCGACTCAAAAATCTACATTTAAATTGTTCTTCTTAAAGGTCAAGAGTTCTTAGTTTCATTTCTATCCATGATCATAAAGCCGACACAGAAAAATGTGTTCAAGAAATCATTGGTTTAGCTATCTAATTTTCAAAAACTGGTTAAAACTTTTTTGTAAAACACAGTCAGGTAACAGGAGTGCTAAAAACAGTGGAAAAAATCCCCTCTTTAAGATACTGACATGCAAAAAAAAATTATAATAAAATTTTGAATTTAGCTTCATCCAGTCCTCAGATGTGTGCCATTTAGAACATCAAACATAATGCCTTCTTAGCTAATTCAAGCAAACAATGTCAGTGGAAAAATCCAGTTCAAAACAATTTCTTAATGCAATAATGTTTTTGTGTGAATGTCATTGTGATCAAACAATTAAAATAGTTCTTTATTCATCTGCCTTGTTGGTAGACATAATTGACAATAACCATTATTGCTACAATTATTTGGATGATGAATCGGATGATGAATAAGTAATCCAACTTTGATTGCTTATAAAAACATGCGGAATGGGAATAATTAAGTCCATTTCTATTATCTTTGCACAACTAAAGTGTACTACAAATTTTGATAAATAAAAGCATCCAATTCCTTACTTTCAAAAGACAGAAAAATCTGCAGTACTTTTCTTGTGTTTAAGTGTATATCTGTTCATTTTTTATTTATAATTTCTGAAAGTTTTCAATATTGCATAACTTTTGTTATCTTCGACGCAGTCACAAGCAGTTGAACTGCACAAAACAGCCATGTCCTGGAGCATTAAAACACATTTAAAAAGGTTAATATTAACGAAATTAAATGTCATAATTGGTGTTACTTACTCTCTCCATACGCTCGGTGACAGCTCATCACAACGCAGATTGCGGTCAAAACAAAACACAAATTCCGGAGCCACATAACTGACACCATCCACCACTACTCCAGCTAAAATACACAATAATCCTTGGCGAGGGAGACAGTTCAAATGCAGAATATATACGTTCAGGAAACTGGTTTTGTTTTGCGGCGAAGGCCAACAGGTAAACAAAAATAAATAAAAGACATCCCGGAAGATGGGCGGAGGAACGTGTCCAACGTGTTCAGTCAAACACAGGCTAGCGCTGCTGCTAAAGTTAGCCACTTCATGGAAAACCTCCACTAACAAACACCAACACTACGCATGAGTGCTTTTGTTGTAACTTTAAACGTTTGCTTGATAAAAACAGGCCTAGCTCAGTTGACCTATGACCGTGAAAAAAAAAAAAAAAAGCAAAAACAGACTTCTTAGGTTGAGCAGAAGCTAGCGTTAGTGCTAGCAGTTAAGCTAGCCCGTCAGCCTGGCTCCTCCACTCGGGTCCAGGCCACAAGTGAAGTTTGCGCTGCGTTTTTAGCAGCCTTCACAAAATATTTAAAATTTCAAAAAACGTCCTGAATAGCCACTTATCCGCAATGCACTTTTTTGTTAAAAACCGAAAAGATGCATGCATGAAAACCTTGGCAAAAACCACATTTAATTGAATTCAGAGGGAAGTTAGAGCTGATGACTCGATGTTTGTGGCATGCGTGGCGTAACGTTGGCGTGTCTTTCGTAAAGACAAAAAAAAAAAGGGGGGGGGGGAAACAAATCCACTCAAGTCCCACACGGTACAAAAGACAGTTAGGTTTAGTTGTTTAACTTGTGAAATAGTTTCTAGGGGCAGCAGGCCAGCTTTAAAACTCCTTGAGTCAATGCAGAGATTTTAGAGGGACCTCCACTCTAAAAGGCTGACAGGCAGACTTCGTCGCGGCTCAGCAGTTCTTCACTCTCCTTTTTTGATTGGGAATTAAAAATAGGAAGAAAAAAACCATGCTCCAACTTGTGTTCATGCTCTGGACAGCCGTTTGCAGCGAAAATAACTTTGAATCAGGATGAGGGGAAAAAAGCCGAATTTCGACTTTTTTCTTTCTATTTCTTTTTTTTCTTCTTCCACAGACAGAGGTAGATTTCAGTCTCCCAGCTCCTGTAGGATCCCCCTTCTTCCCAGCCTCTCCGCCAGTAAACAAACCCTGCCAGCGAGCCAGATGGGCTTGAGGGGAAATGCGGACTGGAGCTTATTGGATTACACAACAAACTGATCCAACTGTCAGGTGGTAAAGCGTTAAAATGTAACCCAGTTACTCCTACAAGTGATTTCCAGAGCAAAGAACTTGATATATTAATGGTCAGCCTGGTGTAGTAACGAAATTACATGTAATCTAGATTACGTTCTCAGATTTAAAAAAAATCATTGTCAGCTTTTTATTGTAACATCGTCAAGGAAACTTGAATAAAAAAATTTTCGAAAATATTGAAAAATAGATTTATAAATTCAAAAATAGATTAATAGAAGATTAATAAATTAAAAAAAATGGATGTGACCAGTTTTAGATGCTAAATATGTTTGACTGTATATTAAAGTTCTTCTCAAGTTTTATCAGTGGACTTATCTAATATTTGTTTATGGATAATGGAAGTTTTTATTCCTTAATGCTAACAGTGAATAAAGATTAACCTTTTGACTTGCTGCTCCGATTGCAAATGAGAACAAAGACTCAACAAAAGGAACAGTGCCCTGTATGTGTCCATAACACTCATTGCACCTGCAGCTGTTGCCAGATCTTATTCTGTAAGGATCATTTGATTTGACCAGCTGTTAATAGCAAGTATTATTTAGTTATACTAAGAATGTTATGAGAAATAAAATGGGTCAAACTATTTGTTTTTAGAGTAGGGTGCATGATTTCAGTATTTGATTCTCACACAATTCAAAAGTATATGGTTTGGAATTCATTTTATTTTGGTGCACACATGGAGTTATATTATTAATAAAAACTACATGACTAAATTTTAAAGTTAACTTAAGAAAACAATTTTCGCGTATATTTTTTTGACCAAGCACCATCAAGTAATTGAATCATTGAGGAAGTAGTAATTTCCAAAATAATCTCAAATCCAAATTTTTGCCTGTCAATACTATTGGTTTGATTTCATTAATGTGATAATAGTAATTAGTTCAGTCAAAGGTTTATTACCAGACTGAGCTTTTTTCTTCTATCAATGCTCAATTCTACCAAAGCTCCATTCTCTATGCCCGCTTCACCCATCGCTGCAGGAGGAGGGAGCTCATCTCCGACTCATGTTGTTAGGAGGTGCACCTCAACAGGTCCATTACAGGGAGACAGACCATCATGCACTCTCACATCTAGTCAGTGAAATATCACACGCAATGACTGGAAAATGATTTGCCTTAAGTGATTAAAAACAGTGCAGATTCACAATGAAATGTTAAATCCGAGCAACATTTTTTAAATAGTAAGTACTCATTTTGAATTTGAAGATTTTTTTATTTGTTTTGTTGTAACAGGGTAACAACAGACAGGGCTGGTAAGTTAATAAATGATTATTTAAAGTCCATCCAAAGAGGCTGATGCTTTCAGAAGAAACTGAAGCATTAATTTCTGCAGAACAGAGAAGTCACAATTTCTATCTTACACATGAGCTCAAAACGAGAGGAACAACTGTGACTAACCTCAAACTTTAAATTCTTAATCACCCTGATGTCTTTCTTAAATTTTAGATCAGAAACCAGTAAGAGAAGAACAATTCACGTCCCGAATGCATCTGGTTGTCCCTGAAACTAGTTATTTTAGGGAACTATGGGCAAAAAAACAAGGAAGGAAAATATGTGCGGAAACCAGCTTTTGTTTAAAACAGAACTTGAGTCTCCTTTTGATCCTCCGATGTTCTCACACTCGGATAGAGTGATGGAAAAACACCAGCATTACGTATTTCACACCATGCTCTCAACTGAGTTCCCAGAAGCTGAAAATATCCGAGCGTGTTCTTCCTGACATGATTGCATGCGTCGAGTTTGCTCCACAGTGCCATCTCCATCATCACCGTTAACTCTGTTTACATCCTCCATCAAAGCAGGAGAGTGTTTGATGCAAGACAATCACGTCCTGTTGTTTACTGACCTAAAACTGTTTAGATTTATTTGTGAAGAAGGCAGGCAGAGTGAATGTCCACCAGCTCTATTTGCTGCTGATGTGTGCATTGATTCAGTGGGAATCTTGTAGTTTATTTACCACATTTAGTGATGTGGAAACCGTCACATTTGAGCAACAACATGCCTGACTTGGCTATTTGAGAATATTTCACTTCTTTGGTTTAATAAAGTCCCAGGTTGCTTTTGCTGTGTGTTTTGGGTCATTGTCCAACTGTATTATGAAACGCCGCCCAATCATTTTGGCTGCAATCTAGCCTTACTATTGGTAAGGCTTACATCTTGCAGTGAACCCTCTGAACTTGCTTTCATGCAGTCTTCTCTTTACAGTAGACCTGGATATTAATACGCCTACCTCCTGGAGAGTGTTGTTGACTTGGTTGGCTGTTTCAAAGGGATTTCTCTTTACCATGGAAATGATTCTGCGATCACTGTTGTCTTTTGTGGACGTCCAGGTCTTTTTTGCGTTGCTGAGTTCACCAGTGCTTTCTTTCTTTTTCAGGATGTAGATTTTGCCACTCCTAATTTTGTGCCAATTTCTCAAAAAAAAAAATTCTGTTTTCACAGACTACAGATGGCCTGTTTCACTTGTTTGACCACATTCTGTATGTTCACATATCAATCTTCCAAATGCAAACAATACACCTCAAATCAACTTCAGGCCTTTTATCTGCTTAATTGACAATGAAAGAAAGAAAGAATTTTCCACATTTTTCTATGAAATAGCTTTTAAGTGAATTGTCCAATGACCTTTGGCCCCTTTAAAAAGAGGGTGGCGCATGTTAATGAGCTGAAACTCCTAAATCCTTCATCCAATTTGAATGTGGATACCCTATAACGAAATCTGATAGTGTGCACTTTATATCCATGCCCATTGTATAGCTTTAATTGGAATATATTTCAGTAAAAAGGTAAAATAGTAAACCTGTGTCAGGGTCCAAATATATATGGACTTAAGTATTTGTTTTGTTTGCATGTAAATTCCAAGGACATTTAATCTGATGAGATTAATGATAGTTAATCAAGTTTAATCTCATTATGACTCAAACCTGTTGATGTGCTATTGAGGGAGAGATGAACAAAAAACAAATGACTCATGAACACATGATTTGAATGTGACAGCCTGTTGCTGGGGACTAAAACGATTGTTTTTGAGCTGTGGAAAGTCTCATAACCCCCTAATCCTGACCCCTGGGGTCAAATCAGTCAGCTAAGAGGGATGCAGCATACCATGCATAACATGGCTGCAGTAGGCTGCAGGGTCCTAGTGTTTATTAGCCTGTTCTTGGTGGCAGGTGGGTCAATGGACAGCTTGAGTTGACAGAGAGAATCTGCAAGGCGCTGCCTTTGAATAGATTTATGTTGAAATATAACTCCTGTCTCGGTCCTTAGAGGAGATATGAGATCCATAATGAATCACAATAAAAAGTTGATAACTTCCATGATTTCTAGTGATCAGGTTCCACTAAAATCAAATGAAGTTCAAGCAGCTAAAGATTCCCAAATATTTTGATGTAGGCCTATTTTCTTTCTGCTAGAAGCAACCATTGCCTTCCATTATTATCTGTGGGAATGGAAACCACTTTTTCTAAGTTTGTCTGAGTTGAAAATCCACAAAGCCAGTCCCAAAGGTTATTCTCTCATAGAAGGCCCTGCTCCAGAACTATCTCATTGACTTTCCAAGGCTTTTTTTTTTTTTTTTTACTTAATAACATCACGATATAAGAAATGTATACAATACTTGTATAAGTTTGACAGCATGGAGAGGGTCGACACAAATAAAACTCTTCACTTCTGCAACAACAGCTTTTTTTTTTAATGCCTACAAGGTGGAATCAGTACGTGAACGGGGCTAGGGCTTCTCAGAAGTGGACCCCTTCCAGAGAAGTGTTTTGGATTCAAGGTTATAAAAGTTGCAAGAACAATGTAGCCTATAGTTCACAAAGTCAAACAAAGTAAACATGTAAATCCGGCAATGACCAGAATATGGCTTTTTTGGGGGGGGGTTAGCTATATGTGTAGTTTTATGAGTAGGGTTGCGTGAACCACTTGTGAACAGTCAGATTTCTGAGCTTAGAACTAAACCGTCTCCATCGAAAACAACTCAAACCTAAAGAATTGCACAGCCGTTTGCTAAATATACTGAATTTTACGTTGACTCACTTTTGCGATAAACAGTTTATTATTTATTTTGTCATTTTCTTTTTCAGCTGTCACTCTTGTCAAGTAAAGAGAATCCGTGTTGCTGCACCACATTGCATACGGAGTGGATGATTACTGGATTCTCCAAACTGTGAGTGCCCTGATCATTGTCTACTGCAGGTAAGACAATGAATTGCTAATAAGCACTTCACATACCCCCACTCCATAAATAAATAAACACAAAATATCTCTTTAAGTTCATGCCCATTCATCAATTATCTATCTAATAGTGATTAAGTATGGGTAAATAAAGAAATCTGAGGATTTTTTCTATTTATGTTTTTTACAGTAGATGAAGTTCATAACCCATCACCAAATTACAACTAAGAATACTTCATATCTTTAGTTACCAGTTGTTGTCCCCCCCCCCCCAACTAATTTCCTCAAACAATGAAAATAGATTTTAATGACTTAAACAACTCCCACCACTGAATTTCCTGTCAGAGGGACTTGTACTTGTGCTGCTGTTGTAATCTCACTTGTGTCAGTAAGTCTTCCTTTGAGGCGCCTTCAAGGAAACGTACACATCCAATATTTATACGTTGGCTGTCAAAAAAGCAGAGCTACATTGTCTGGAAATTGGATCCGGAAAGCAAACAATAAGCAAACATGGATGTCCTGCAAAAGACTATGAATTTGTCTCTGGCTTTGGGAAAAACATTTGGACACCGTGTTTTGAAAAGAGATTGAGAGTTGAAATGATTTACGCAAGAGCATCCATTTGTTGACGTGGACGGTAAAAGACTGGAATGTGAACAGTAACATGATTAAACATAATATAATGAACTGATTATATTATGATGTTATCTAGATGTTTTTGTAGCATCATTTTCACTTTTCAACCTCGTCGTTTTCCCCAATATTCCTAACTAATAAACTTATATATAAAAAGATTAAATTAATAAATCTTAAATTAGACGGAGAAAAGGACCGTTTTCCGACTTAAATTTCTTCTCATTAATGTACATATTACTCCACAATGACAACATTAAAACAGGTTTTTGTTGCTTCATTGGAAAAAAAAAATGAAAAAGAAGCTAAAGAGCTTTCTCAAAACCACACCACTCCTTTGTTTTCTTGGCCGGATGCTTTAGACTGTTGTCTTGTTGAAATGTAAACCTGAGATCCTGAGAACACAAAAAAGGGTTTTCACATAGAATTGTATATTTTTCTGCATCGATTTCCCCCTCTCACCAATGATAAGGTCAGGACCATGCTAGACTGTGGTGATAATGCTAATGAGGTAATGTAAAATGCTTGTGTTGCTTCTCATGGCTGAGTGTTGCAGTTTGCTGTCTCAGTTTGTCACATGCCTTTTAGTTAGGAATTACTTCTCTCTGATCCCTATACTGTTAAGTCCTGTCTGCACTAATGGTTGTCTCTTGGTCCTCCATCTCCACAAAGGAAATCTTAATCTTAGTCATAATGATGTGAGATTCATAAGGGGCAAAAAAAAAAAAACAACAACAAAAAAACATGGTGACTCCTTTTACTGGTTAGGTGAACATTTTGTTGTTGTTTGGCTGTGTACAGTGGGTTTATCAGAGATTCAGGGGAGGGGGATTGGGAGAGTTGGGGGGGGGTTAACATGAGACTTTAAGCCTTAGAGTAAATAAGCAGCTAGGCAAAACAGATTTAAACACCATGTGGAACTGCAAAGTCAGATGATGTCTGTGGGTTTATCTTTACAAGATCATTCTTTTGACATTACAATTTAAAAATGCATCTCTCTCTCTCTACATAAAACATCTTGACTAATGGAGCTTTAAAAATTGTCTGAAAATAAAAGAGGCTGTTTTAGATGAAGATTTATATCCTGATGATGAAGACCATAGCCCTTGAAGTATGCATGTCTTGAGGTTTCAATACTGGCTAACAGCTAAAAGAGCTTTGATATAGCCTGTGGAGCACTGTGAAAAATCATAGGAACAGTGTGTTGTGATTTCTGGCTAAAAGCCTCACGGATGTGGCACTTTAAGCTGTCACTCACAGCACAGGTGCATTGGTTTATGTTCTGTCTCTCAGTAATGACATAAATCTGTTAAATGATCAGCGCTCTGCAGGGAGAGGATTAGAGTGTTCTTACATAAAAGCTGAAGCTGACCTGTGCGCCACTTTACCTTATTCCAGCACATGGTTATGCAGGGAGCACTCCACTGCAACAACAAACAGGGTCGGAGTTCAGACTGATAAGGCTGACTTGGTCTGTGTTGTCTGTAAGTGGTGCAGGAGATATCTGGAGGGGGGGGGGGGGTTAAATACAAATAGGGTGGAATATTTTCTGGATGTTGTGGCCCTGGAGACAAGAAACTCAGGGTTGTGTCCACTTAGGGGTGAAACAGTCAGTTTTTAAGAGGGCTGCAGCCACTGTATCCCAGAGTTAATCATCAAACACAAGTGCCAGGCAGTCATGGGAGAATATATAGCTGGTCTGCTTATAGAACATGGGAAAGCAAGCAAAGGTCAGCGACAAGCAGACAAAACGGACTGGAGGAACAATAAGGTTCATGCATGATTCATCCTGGGGCTCTTCCTAGACGCCAGCATGCACCGCATCCACCACAGTAAAAGGTGATGTCGTGTGTCAGAACATCCACCTCCGCCGCCGCTTCCCCTTCCCAGTACGCATGTTGGTATATGAAGTGTGCAGCTCTGAAGAAAGATTTCTTCCTGCTGCCATTTCCAGAGCTTTCAAGTTACGAGGCACAATTTGATGAACGCACTACTTCTTTGAGGTTAATGGGCACTCACATGTACAGAAGTGGTGCTGTGGACTGCTTTTGGCCTCTTTTTTTTTTTTTTTTAAACATGTAAGCGCCCTTCCACTCGCATGCACCCAGTTGAAACCTGGAAAGTAAAAGTGCAATGACAGCAACTCTGCATCACAATACATTCCAACAGTTTCCCCAAATAGCCACAGAGGCTCTATTCATCTGCATCACGAGGATGTATACACAACAAGAGACTCAAGAGGTGCTCTTGCAGTTGCTTATGCCAAGGAGGTCATCTAAGAAGCTTCTTTAAGGTGCTCAGTAAAGTTGCTCTTGTTAAAACATGCCCAATCCTTTCCCTGCCTGAGAGTAGTTAATCCTGGCAAGGCTTTGTGGCCCTAATTCTCAGAAAGCTGGAACCTGTCGTTTGTTGATGTGCTTTGCAGCTACAAGAGGTGGAGGCATCCAGTTAAAATACAGCCCTCTTCTTTTCTAAGCCACAAGCGTTTTCCTGTGAAAAAAAAAGAGAGAGAAAAGCTATGTGTCAATCATGTAGCGGTAACTAGTCATTGTGCCATATAAAACAGCTGCAAGGTTGTTGATGCATCTCTCACTATCCACTTGTTTACTGAAGCCCACATGTCACAGCCTGCACAGTGATTATCGATGCTCGATATGAGACCTCATTCTGCTGATGAGTCCATCGTAACTAAATCCACTGCAGTGCCAAGTGCTGCTAGAGGGCTCGTCAGGAAACAATGGGCATGGATTATGGTTAAGAGTCTTATTATTATCTCTTTTATCCCAGGTTAAGACCACGTAGCACCTGTTGTTCCACTTGGACACTTTTGCGTACATCATCATATTTCTGCAGACAGAGGAAAAGACCATTGAGGAACGCTGCACATACATGCAGAGATTATTCTGGAGATGTAGCAGGAAATGTCCCGCTAAACTAACATGTTCTCACAGCTTGTCCAAGCAAGCTCATCTCTGAAATGCATGAGCGGAAATGATGCAATATCAACATCAGTCTCATGTAGGAACATGTTAGCACATTTTGAGTGTGTTAGGAAAGGATTGCATCGTGTTGGTTTGCCTCTTGATGATGCAAGAAGAATATGAAAGTACATTTGTCTCAGTGGAAGTACTATTAAACCAATCCTCATTTAATATCCTGTTGTGCTGATGTGTATGAAAGTTGGCCAAATAATCATTGGACGTACAAACTTAATCCAGATACTCAGTTCATCTAGA
>JBBBVU010000008.1:20429427-20442835 GCA_037177055.1 Atherinosoma microstoma
TTTTAAAAGATCTCTAATTCAATCCATTCCAGTTCTAAACTTATCATCTTTCCATCTTTACGCACTTTGTGACCTTGAAACTACTTGAAACAAGGAGAGGGACATGTGAAAGCTAGCTAAAGTTTTAAGATTTACTCACCAGGGCTGAGAGCCAAAGCCGTACCAGGCTAACTGGAGGATCTGGAAGCCAAGGCCGAGCAGGATTGTGTTTTTATTCCCTATGGAACGCATCAAGATACCCAACACGACCGTCTAGAGAAATAAGTTACAGGAGATGCTCTTTAGCAACAAAAATAAAGAGTCAGCGACATAAGTAATAATAAAGAAATGTTTAAGAACAAAGATAAAATGCCTAAACATGAGAAAGTTCAATGTTACATTTAGATTCTATTAAATAAAAGTATGTATTGATATACTTGAGCTAGTATCGACAGGATCCCCACAACTGCAATAAAGGCAGCCACCGTCTCGGAGGAGAAGCGTATGACCTGAAGACAACATTCAGATAACACAGGTTAGGACCTGACCATCGGAGACAAGCATGCATCAACACAGTCATCAACTATTTACAGCCTAACACTAAGCCGCTTTCATACATGCAATTTCCAGGTGTTCCAGAGTGATGGCATGCGAGACATCAAATGTCTGCAACATTTGCTCAAGACTTTTTGCAGAGATTTTACACTCCACCCCAGTTCAAATCTCCATATCAGCAACAGGTGAGACAATGTATAAATGAGCATTTACTACTGGTATGCATGTTAGCAAATGGTGAGGTGGTGAGGTATTCTGGTTAGGTCTGTCCTTTCTGCTGACATATGTGCTGCCCTGCACACGCTTCGCACGATTCTGAGTACATAAAGATATATATATAATATATATTAGTACTCATAACGCAATAAGAAGCCTGCTCTCTGGTGGTTAGCACCGCAGCCTCACAGCAAGAAAGTCGCTGGTTCCAGCCCCGGGTAGAGTTTGAGCCAGAGGGGGTTGCTGGTCCGAGCTGGGGAAGGGTTTGAAACGGTGGCCTTTCTGTGCGGAGTTTGCATGTTCTCCCTGTGTATGCGTGGGTTCTCACCGGGTACTCTGGCTTCCTCCCACTGTCCAAAGACATGCATGTTAGGTTAATTGGTCACTCTAAATTCTCCCTAGGAGTGAGTGTGTGTGAATGTTGTCTGTCTCTGTGATGGCCCTGCGATGGACTGGCGACCTGTCCAGATAATTGCTGAGATAGGCTCCAGCCCACCTGCGACCCTGAATTGGATCAAGCGGTACAGAAAATGAATAAATGAAATGAAGTCTAATCTGTAATTCTCACCATGTAAAAGAAAAAACTGCAATTTCCACAACCTAATTTCTGCATCACGGCTATCCCATGGACAGCTGTTCCCGTGTACCTTCAGTGCTTCCACGCAGTCAGAAGCAGAATTTAGGCAGTTTATGTGAGGTGTGTAAAATCAAACGGTGTGAAAAAAAATACAATAAACCAGTTCTGAAAAAATTAGGGCAAAATGCGTGTTAAGTGATGTTATCTCGATGCTCCAAAACTTTTGTGCTATTGTTTTCAAGACAGACAAAAAAGAAGTTTCAACTTGTTGGTGACAGACCTGCTAAACTGGTTCATTTGACATCTTTTACACACAAAAATAGGACTTCACACTTCCCGAGTTTATCTCAAAACAGCCTGCTGTTTCTGGCTGCTACCAAAGCTCTTTGCTTCTGATCAATTTTCTTCTTGCTGAAAAATATAAAGCCAACTATTGAATCTGTTCTTCGTTTTGAACCTCCTCTGCAAAAGTGTATCCCTGAATAACTTAAATTTTTCACTGAGGTTTCATAGGCTTTCTAGTAGGAATACCACCTTTAATAAGCAACACAAATGGCCAAGGTATGAAACGGTCACAGAGTAAAAGCAAAAATAAAGACTGTGCAATCCTACGTAAAACAAGATCTCGCATATCTCAGGAACAAGTTAGTACTCAGTGTCCATTTTGAGGAGCTGGTGCTTTTCATGTAATATTAATATGAAATGGCAAAACAATATATTTGAGAACCGGACTCATCTCTGTGGTGTCTCTGGAAATGGGTAAGTAGGACATTCAGAGTTTTACCTGTCTGAGATAGAGGAAGAAGCTGGAGTACTGTCCGGCCTCAGGGAGGTAGGAGAGAAACACTGTGATACATATGAGGAGCACTGTGGAGTCCTGGCCCACTTTACGCAGAGACTTAAGAGAATAGAGAGAATACATCAGCTTCTTAACAACATAAACAATGCAAGTGGCTTTTCTGACACTTATTTCTCCAATTAACCCCGAAAAACAAAGCAACCGTTGCTGCCTTTTGTCCTGTAGTAATAACTTAATTCTGCATCCATGATGTACATGACAATTTTCTGGCTTAAATGGGAGAATTAAGTTTAAAAATGGCATTGTAAATACTGTGAAATTCTAAGAAGAAATAGCTCTGTTGCCTTAAACAGTGAGCAAAATAAGCCAACATTGATATATGTTGAACGACATGGTTGAACAAAACAGCATGAAGCAAAAAAAAAAAAAGCAGACATTCAGACTCAATTCAGATTTTTGAAGAACTTATTGAAAATCTGGAACTGGAGTAGACAGAGATGTGGTGTAAATAAGCCTTCGAAATATAAAGTTTTGAGGAACTGAAATAACAGGATCCATGAATATCTTTTCCCACAACAATAATACTTTTTTTTTTCCAGAAAATATTCAGAAATATTAAACATTTCAAATCACACTATTGTTTACAGGAATAATGAGCCCTCTCTAATTCTACACCAAGGGTAAGCCACTCCGGTCCACGAGAGCAGGCTCTCTTGGGAGCCGTGGCTGTGTGAACAAATGACACTTGACAAATTTTACTTTTACAAAATAAGCGGTAGAACATAAGTGGTAACAATATATACTGCGATATAGTCTTTTCTTTTCTATGATTATGTCAAAATGACTGTTCAGAACATATTCATACCTCAGAACAAACACTTCAAAAAATCATAAATTGCTATTTTCAGAACATTTATTGAGCAAAACTTATTTTTAAAAAATCAAGCTTCAGTTAAATCTGTAGTGAATAATATATCTTTATGGTATTTTGTAAACATTAAATGCTCAATTTTCTCTTTCTTACTGCACATTGCTACTTTCTTTATGAATGAATACAAGCAGTCAGATAATAATGAACTACCTGTTTATTTCTAATTATTTAATAAATCAATCTGAATGTCCTAATATAGACAAACAATTCATTATTCTGTAGGTAGGGCCGTGCCGGTTTTTAATTTTTTTTACAGTCTACTGTATGGTTGGTTCGGACGGCCCGCGGTACTCAAAAGAAACGTAACTGCATCCAGTAGTTCCTGAAAAAAGGGACTATTTTCACGGTTCCTGTTCTGCATGCAGGGGTAACTGCTTTCAATTCTTTTAGTGATCATATGAAGAAGCCGTATAGATCACCGAAGCAGGGCTAGAGCTGCTGCCGTCGATTTTGCCTGCATGCTTCGCTATGTGATGACAGATGCATGGTGCAACTGTGGTGGACGGTGTTGCCAGATTTAGTGTTTCCCCCTAATTTTTAAGGCACGTTTACAGTGTGTTTCAGCTGGATTTTGTCTGGAGGGCTCCATAGAAATCTGGCACTCTCTTGAACAAAGTTGACCTGTGAAAGGCGCCGTTCACGAGCGCCAGAATGAACGCGTTCACAATAACGTTCACCACGCGGAAAATATGGTCTGCTCAGTTCACGTTCATCCAAAATATGAACGAGTTCAGTGAACGATCGCACAACACTGGTTTCCGGTTCCCCTTCAAAATGAGAGCGTTCAACTTGTTGTCTTTTTCCCGATGCGTGTTATATAAATCAACGCATTTATATAATCGATTACGTCGACTCATTGACGCGTCGGGGACAGCCCTATCCACTATACTGTGATGGATTTATGACGGGAAAAAAAAAAAGAAAAAAAAAAAAAAGGGGGGGGGAATTTGAAGGAGCGGCGGCTGGGATTTAGGAATGGTGACCCGCCGCTCCTAAACAAATATAGGGGAAACACTGTTGTATCTAAAATTTATCAATTGTATTTGTGCTTGTAAGGTTAAAAAAATTTAAGCTGTCTTGATCTGTAACAAAAGCTTGAGGTTTTTTTGTGGTTAGTGACAGGCTGAACTTCCTCCTTTTAAAAAGTAGCTTGTAAACTGAACACTGACTGCAGGATGCGGTTAAGATGCTGATGCAGAAACAGGATATTGAGCTAACATGTAAAGATGTGTTAGAGCAAATTTAGGGCCTTTTTAGGAAGGCCCGGTTCCTGACCGGAGCCAAACCTACATAACAACAATTACAGGGCGGACAGGAGGAGTAAACTAAGATAGAGTTAACAAAAGCAGCAAACCCGGAGGAAAAAGTTCTCTTCCTCCTTTTTGGGTAGAGCATTAGATTATCTTTTTGAGATTTTGGCAACCTTTAAGGTTTTGACTTTTTAGCTTTCGACTTGTTGGAAAAGGCATTTAGTAGTTAATCGAGCTTTAGGCTAAAAGGAATACATTTGTACTTTTCTTTTTAGATTGTATTTATTTATACTTTGCTTTTGATTTTTTAAATGAAAGGTCTCAGAATTTACTGAGGAAAACCCTGATTCTCATTGAAGGTCCCTGACTCATCCTTGTATAGAGTTAGTTTAAAGGGTGTTTAGGGGCCTTCCGTCAGGCAAACAGGATCAGATTTTCTTCTCTTTGGAGAAGGTGAGTGTTGCTCCACATTTAAACTCAGACTGCTTCGGACAGAGAATAAAAAATTGGGAAAGACACAATCTTAGATTGAACGTCTAGATGTGCTTATGCTGCAAGACCTTGATTTTAGACCTCCTGTACTTTGTAACAGATGTACTAAGGCAATGCTGTTTTAGGAAAGTAGGGACACCCCTAGACGAAAAGGGGTTAGAGTCTAGGTCCTGAAAGTATCCGACAGCATGACACTTTACAAATCATACTGCAAACAACTGACGTTAAATTGGAAAAAAAAACAGAGCTCAAAATATGTCACTGTGTTTCTACTCACAGCAAAGGGGTCTGCCTGTTCCCAGGATATAGGTGCTCCCCATGATGCTGGCCTCATCTTCTCAGGTAGCGACTCTGGTACGGCCACCAGGATGAAGCAGATGTCGAGGAGGGCAATGGCTGTGGCCAATATCACCACCAACGTGTCGCCGTAGGCAACAGATAGGTAGGCTCCAATGGCTGGACTGGTAACCAGGCTGGCCGCAAAGGTAGCTGATACCTGAGGGGAGAGTGGAAAAAGAGCATAAGTAAGATAAAACAAGAAGAGCTCGTCTTTGTTGGAGTCATGACAAGTTATGAACTGTCACTGTTTTATTCAACCATTTCCTCACCAAACCATACGCTGTGCTCCTCTCATGCTCCTGTGTAATATCTGCCACATATGCAAAGATTACAGAGAAAGTGACGGCAAAGACACCAGACATGGAGATGACTGCAAAGTACCACCTGAAAGTAGAAGAAAAAAACCCCCAAAAACATTGGTTTGCCAGTTGAAACTAAAATAAGAAAAAATTACATTACATTGTTAGATTATAAAAACTTAAGCATTATAATGTTTATGAAGAGATTGATGTAGGACATTTTCAATTTGCTAATGGCATTTCTTTCAATATAAAACTAGATATTTCAGATAGCTCGGAACAGGACTTCACCTTCTACCAAAAATCCAGATAAATATGCAGTTGTCAGTATTTTGGTCTTACCATGGGCTGATCTTCATCAGTGGAATGGGTGCACACGTGAAGAAGACTGTTAGCAGCAAGAAGGACTTGCGTCCCCATACGTCTGACAACGCTCCAATCAGGGGAGCACTCAGAAATGATAATAGGCCCTGGAAAGGGTAAGACGGGGATGGATGAAGGGGGACAGAGAGGATATCAGGGCTATGAGTAAAATAACTGGAAACCTGAATGTTTAACAGAGCCAGTTTGAAAACCTTGTATACAAAAATCTCATGCCCCTCCTGAAACTACCACTAACTTCAGGCAGTGCCTGGTCCTACAGTTACACTCTGCTCTGAAGGCTGTGAAAGAAAACATTTCTGATAAGCACAGCTTTCTGAAACAAAAGACAAGTTTATCATTTATGACTTGGCAGCAGACATCAGCGCCACACAACAGTGAACAAGTTGATGCAGTCAGTGTCAAAGCTGGATGATACAGTTGGTAAACCAATCTTTCTATAATGAAAAAATGAGCTATGAACACTCCTGTTGCCTCTGCAGCTGCATCTTCATAAGAAAATTACGTTGTCCATCTGGTTGTTGTATTCCCCATCAATGCTGATCAAAGCCTAACCCATGAAAACCAACAACTACTGAAGTCATGACATAAGACTGAATGCTGATGACATGCTTACCTATGGCACTCAAAAACCTGATGTTAATGGGTGTTAGTGGGTTTTGTGACTGGTGTAAAATAAGCTTAGGGACACACTATCCATGTGACCAGTACTCAATTGGATAAATTAATGCAAGTCACACATCTAAAGCTTGTCAGTCTTAGCTGCAAAAAAAAGAAAAAGAAATGTGAAACCAAAAAATGACGAAGCACCTATCACTGCCTAGTGTGGTCTGGCAGACAACATGGTGTGATGAGGTATGAAAATTGTTTCTGCCTACGTAGACGGATGTTTTTTTTTGTTTTTTTTTGCCTCGACTAAACAAGAAACTACCTTAATTAATGGTTTCTGCCAGTTACTTATAGATTTTTTTTACCCATTTCTTCTTAATTATATAGTTTTATTTCTTGATCACAGAATAAAAAAAGCAAAATGCACCTGTCACAAGAAAACAAATAATTGTAAGCACTTATTTCAATCTTCCATCATATAGTCAACCTCAATGAACAGGATAACTACTTTAGTAGTTGGCTCGACTTGAAGCACTTTTACCTTCAAAGGTGCTTCACATGAGATAGTCTTTGACAAGCTTGCTGCTATAATTACAGGAAGGTTGCAGGTGTTAACATGTAATTGCATTATCTAAGGGGGCTATGATCAGGATTTTTTTTAGGTTTATCACCAATTGTTGAAAACAAGATCAATTAATTAAATCAACCACCATCCACCATATGGTATTAGACATAGTGTATTATACCGAATGATAATCATCCTCTAATGACAAGTGTCACCATTTCACTGGAATGATCATTGAACTATTGGTGACAACAGTCTGTAGTCAATTCCAGCTATATTGTCTTTGCAGTGCTTCAATGTCTAACTACTGCTTGTAGTGTTGACATTATTGGGTCTCTTGTTTACATGATTTACTCGTGTCTGTAATTTGACAGTTAGGCCTACTTGACTTAACTCTAGGTCTGATCAGTTGTATTGTCTAAGAAGGTTGAGATTTTACAACAAAAAGACAGGTGCTCAGTAAATCTTCTATAGGCAAGAAAATCTAGATAATCTTTTTTTAATCTTTATTATTTAAAAAAAAAAAGTTAAATAATGCCAATTTGTTGCTTTACTGCATGGCATTCTGTTGGAATACAAAACCTTTCAATATTTGATAAATCACAAAAAGTATAAAACTGTGCAATGTAGACAAGCTTATTGATGAATTGTGACCAAACTAATGCATCTCCATAGTGTACAGAGTTAAAGAGCATTGCATTTGAAGCCATTTCAAACGACACAAAGAAACATGACAACACGCTTGACTGTGTTTAGTCACTTTGCATGTGTAATCATTAAATACCATTATCAAAATGATAAAAGCACATATGACAAAACACGAGAACTTTGTTAGTCTATTACCTTCACACCATGAATAAGTCCATTCATCAGGAATGTGTGCTGGGGGAATGTCTGGTGTAATACCTGGAAAACAAGCAGATAAGTCATATTAAATCCCATTACAGAGACTCTGGATCACAGTACAAACAGTGACCTACAGTGTCTGATGTGCTTTTAGTTTTATATGCTTTTAGTTGGATGTCATTAAGAAACGTGCCTTTAAATTCACCATTAAAGTCTAAATGTTTAAAATATATTAATTCTTAGATATGCAAAGAAAACTACAAAAAGCACACAAAACAAAGTAATATCCATAAAACTGAAGCATGTCCCAAGACAAAAGGCGAAGATGAAAGGACTGTTCCATACATGACATGACAAATTAACTTTCTGACAGTACATTGCTCTGTTCAATTTACTATACAACAAAAGTTAATTTCTCTGTTATTTTATTCAATAAGAAGTTTTTTTCTAAATCATCTTAATTGTAATAGAATCAAAGATCACATTCTACCTAAATAAACGGTCCAAACTAAACAAAACAACCATATCTGGCTGGAATTTCACTGAATTCCAAGTATGCCTGGTATTTCATCCAAGCTTGTCTATGGTTTATTACAACCCATATAAAGGGTTTGCTGCTTGGCCGTTTACACTTGGTATGCTACAGTTTTAAGTGGTGAACTGCAAGGATGCTTCTTTAAATTAACATGGTAAAAATTCCTCTTGCAAAACTAAATCCTGTTAAATTTATATTTACAATTTGGTCATAAAGCCTGAAAACAACCTTTTCCAGGAGACTATGAGATAATGTACACTTGGATTGCTCCTCAGCCCCAGTGGCAATCTTTCTACTGGAGTTGTTTGGAAAAGCACAATTTCATTGGGCTCAAGAAACTGTAAAGCACTTATTTTGTAGACGCCAGGCAGAAAAACTCCCAATTTCAGTCATCTAAAACAGTCAGTGTTAGCTTACTGTGAATGGTTGATGGTTGGTCTGGGTAACCAAAGTACTCTTCAAATGAGAATATTTACTCTTTTAGTAAAAATGTATGTCATACAGTCATTAGGGGAAATTTGCAGTATAAATTATACTACGGTTGTAAAAAGAAAATATGTAGAAATTTCTCAAGGTGGCACTTGAACATTAACTTAAATAGAAAAATAAATAAATAAATGAGGGGTTCTGTTGGCAAGATTTGGTTTATTACTGCTATCCAACAAATTAAAAAGTATTATAAAATATATTCAACCAAACAGGTATTTCATGTCCTCATGTTATCTTTGTGTGCAGTTCAGATCGTTAACATACATGGGATGCTGAGGTCAAAGTCTGTTGTATGCCTTGTGTGTAAGTGTCATTGACACTAGTGTGAAAAAAACAAAGCTTTAGTTTAGTTTAGGACATGTGGGGCATGACTGGCACTTAATAACAGGATCTAGTTATTGTTTAGACCTACAGATGGAAAGCTAAAGGCATAGCTAAGAATTCCCTCACTTCCTCTGGGAGTCAGTTACCCAGCACAAACAGACTGTGAATGCTCAGTGAAGACTGTTGGTGCTGGATACTAATTAAGCAGTATACTCATTGGGAGCAGTGAAGCAGTCCCTCTCATCTTCAGGCGGCCTCTGATTAGTCAAAAATGCTAATCCTGCCTCCGCCCGTGGATCATGAGGGCAACAAACCCCCAGTAATTAATACTTAACAGTTGCACATACAAGTACCTCTTCAAACATGAGACTGCTGAAAAACATGCATTGCATAAGCCTGTCTGGTTCACAACATGTGGCCTACAGATGTTCACGTCTCACTTGAGATTCAAGTTTCAGCCCAAAATATTTTATGATTACATGGAGAAGAATGATGATAAAAAAAAAAGAGAAAGAAATGCAAAATTGGACTGAAATATGAAAAGCCAATGTAAAAGATTAAATGAATAAGTAATTGTAGTCTCTGCTGTTGTGGAAGCATACCTTTGGTATAAGTCATCTTGGCACATCACTTGCAAAACATTCTTCAGGGAAACACAAGTCTTGAATTTCATTTTGTTACTACAAGATGTTGGAGTGAAATTCCTCTGAATGATACTGTCTGAGATGCCTGTACCAAGTACTTGAACCATATAGCTTCCTGCTTCTACACAGAGCTCTGAGGTGAGTGTGTGGCACAGTTTGCCTGGCCAGCATCTGTACCGTGGACTTACAGTGACAGTGACCCCATGATAATCCTCTTTAAACAAACTACTGGTGCTTACACAATACAACTGTTTGATGCCCTGTTCATATTTCTCAGTTCATTAGTGCTTGACTGAAAATCTGCTAATGGGCGTGCATGAAAAACAAAATCACCAAGAGTTTTGCTCAACTGATTAGGAATTCAATTATTCATAGCTGCTGATGAGCGTTGTGAGATTCCAGTCAATAGGAAATGCCACTCTCTGGATTGAGTTTCAGGGAAGAGAGGGCATGTCAAGATGTACAAACAATTATTCTAGCTTCCCTGACAGTGTCTCTTCTGAGAGTTTGTATCTGGGCTTACCGAGAGCATTGGGGTGGTGAGGAGACCCCATGCAAAAAACTCCAGGAAGATGACCACCACAGCATGGTAAACACTGGGCTCACCGATTCCCTGAGGCTAGAAACAAAGACAGGCACGCACAGAGAAAGTCAGTTATTTGATTAACAACAATCTTGGCATGCTTCAAAGTGCCTGTTGATGATAACACATTAACAAATCGAACCTTACACTGGAATCTATTTTGAGGCAGCATTTCCAAATTACATAAAAGGTCTGTATTGCCTGATCATGTGAGACAATCCACAGCTGCATTAGTGTGGACTTTTAGGGGCAGTATCAGTACGAGCAAAGATTTTTAACAAATCCCATACACTGCTGGATTAAATAAATGTTAAAAAACTTCAATATTTCTGGACATTGTCCTTCTTCAAAAGGGACAACTGCCCAAATGCACAATGATTGGTAGATTTACCAGTCAAAAGTCTGGACACCCACCCATTGAAATTTAATGGATAGGTTATTATATTAACTATTGAAATTATCTAAATTATCTAAACAAATTTGTGAAGCTGCAGAATAAAACATACATAATTCTTAGTGACTACTTTAAATTGCTTACAAGTATGTTTACTGGACAAAAAAATTTACCCTATAGACAACCTAAACACGCATATTGTTTTCTGCTACACCAATTTCTAATCTTTTTTACAATATGAAGTTTACAATGACAGTGCTTTATTATACAAACATGACAATGATCATTTGAAAGCACTGTGAATGCTATGACCCTTTTAATGAAACAATATTTACTCAAATTACTGTATTAATAAGAAAGACACAATGTAGTCAAGCAGTTTAAGGGACATGTAAACTATCTGCAACATTTTTCTAACTAATTATTTAGTGCAAGAAAAAGACCATATCAAAACAATGCATGTTAACAAGATATTCAATCATTTTCATCATATATTACATTTCAAATGAAAACACTCTTTAATAAAAGAAGTGAAAATACTGTAAAATAAAGAGTATGCAGTTGAACAGCATGAATTTTGGTGCTGGGGAGTTTATTAGGTCACTCTAAAAAAGCAGACATATCTGTGATGAGTAAAACATAAATAGACCTCCTCATTATCTCATAAAACCTAGTCCCAAGAGGGAAAGTCACTTTACTGCAGCTCAGTAAGATTTATACAAATCTATAAAGTGATGAAATGGTGCATGGGCCTGTGGATGCGGTGCAGCAGAAAGCACAATTAGGTGTGATAATTGGGAAGACTATTCAACAGGCCAGGGCAAACTTTAAAATACAAGTTTCTCCATCTGATTTGTCATTTATTTCCATTTCAGAAAAACAGTGTCATTTTGCTCTATAGTATGTGTATATCTAAACCACCCACATAACCAAGAAATTGAGGAACAATGACCATTCTGTATAAATGACGGAACTTCCTTTTTCATGAAATCCACAACCAGCCACGCATAATGAGATTACAAACTGTTATTCAGTGGTGAGCTCTAAATCTAATATTTGCTATGATGAGATCAAGATCTGGCTGTCAAAGGTGAACCTTAATGGCTGAGTTTATAGAAAAGTTTTTAAAAGAATAAAGTTCACATCACGTTTGACATTACTGTCCTTACTGTGCCAAATATATTACATTGTCGGGAGGGATGTGTACGAGCATTTTGTAAATAGTTATAGACAATTTCACCAAGCTTTGACATAGCCGCAAAACTGTTTAAACCGATCTATGAATCATTGGAAGGGGTATTCATTTACTATAAACAGGGCCTGACTGATATTTAACGAAATCTTGTCAACACATGATGGATATCTATCTACTATACACTTGGACTGCATTACGGTACTAGAAGTCTCGTGTATGCAAAGGCAGATAGAATCAATGTCCACTTTTCTGGTTTGTTTACTTCAGCGCTGTATTAGCTTGATTTTAACCAATATGACCAAACCTGATGTTTGAACGTCTCGCCTTGGCCCATGAATAAACCACAGTATTGACAAATATAATCACCTAATGCCTGACAAATAGCCGTACTTTGTATTATGTTAGCCAAACGGTACATAAAGTGGCTTCAAACAATATAAAAGGTTTTGGTTGATTAAAAAAGGATAAATATAAACCCAAATAAACGCATATGCTAGTGAGCTAATATGTTAAGCTAGCCTAGGGTTTGTGCCTTAGTGATGTAGTCGTATAACATTTGCACAACCTGGGGCAATACTTAACATGTAATGCCCATTTAGGTCATATAAATCTATGCTCAGGGCAACTGAATAATTGTGATAAGAAGCTAGTTAGAGAAAAACAACGCTAACGTTTACATTAGCCAGCTAGCGTTACCTGAGCTGACGTGTAAACGACTAGCTAACACAGGCCGCTAACGTAAGCCCATGCTAGTTTACAACTAGCCACTTAGCTAGGCGGTCCCAACAACACCCAGCTAGCGTTAACGGTCAACATTATATTCTATAGCAAACCATAGAACTGACAGCCAAACGCAAAGTCCGCTTTTGCCACTGTGTTTACGACATAAACAAGCATACTATCTAACAACAACAGCCGAGATCAGTTAGCTCAATGGCAGGCTAAGTTAACGAAGATAAATAAATATATAACTCACACTTCCTCCATCTTTTATTATAATTTTCTTTGCAAGAAGAATGCTGCGGTTCAGCCGCTTCTTCTTCTTTTTTTCCCCCGTCATCGTTAACTTATGTCCATTCTTGATGTCAAAGGGTCATCGTTGCGCCTACCAGAAGTAAAATAATCTTTCAATTTCGTAAACTAAGCTCATTAAACTTCAGCAATTGGCCGTAGGCAGCTAGCAGTAAGCTAACTAAGTGATGATTTCTCATCCCCACCTCACTTCGGTCC
Source organism: Atherinosoma microstoma (assembly GCA_037177055.1). Lineage (NCBI taxonomy): Eukaryota > Metazoa > Chordata > Actinopteri > Atheriniformes > Atherinidae > Atherinosoma > Atherinosoma microstoma. Next base: position 20,442,660 of record JBBBVU010000008.1, read on the forward strand.
GTCTTCCTGAACTAAATATTAACCCGCCCTTCCAACGAAATACGGCTAAACGATTGGTCATCTACAAAACGAGAGCAAGCCCAAGTTTTCATCTGATTGGCTTAGAAAACGTTTGATGTTGGGATCCTCACGTGGTGATTTGTGACCATCACACCGCGGGTAACAAAGAGGAAATG
>JBBBVU010000008.1:20442885-20471971 GCA_037177055.1 Atherinosoma microstoma
ATTTTCTTTTTTTTTTTTTAAAGTACAAGATGTTCAATTACTCCAATGAAGCCAATGAACAAATTTCAGTTATAGAATAGACAAAAAAGAATAGTAACAGAATAGAAAAAAAAGCATCCATATCTAAAACTGTTTCACATGAGCATGGTCTCTCTGAAGTCTGACAACTGTCTAAAATTAAATGACAATATACTCTTTTAATTAAACACATTCATTTATTAATACCACACTTCTTGCAAATGACAGGGGTACATTTTTTCAACCCCTCAATTTTCAAATGCATTTAAAAAAAATGTCAAAATGAGTGTATACAGATAATTATCTACATATTTCAGACATGGAAACTTGTTCCTGTCAAGTAGGAGTAACTCATAATAGTGTAGGCAAAGATATTTTGTGTTATCAGCGTCACTGAAAGATTCACTTCAAAACTGTTAACTCATTTAATTTAGTGGCATGCATCAGACTAATAATCACCACCACAAAATGCACAATTCCTAGCCACAGACAAAAAAAAGGATGCATTAACTTCAAGATGACAAGTTTGGTAACATGTATAATAAGTCTCAGATCAGTCACAGTAGTACTTTATGTAATCCACAAAAAAAGGGGAAGAAAAAGACAATTACAAAGTCACAATTTGTTCAATGCAGAATGCTAGAGCCTCTGCCACAGTTAGAATTTATCTTTCCCCACAGACACAAACTTTCTTTTGCATCATGGAAAATACACTTTATTCACACATCATGCTGTCCTGTTTTTCTTTACAGCTTGTCATTTAGAACTGGTTCAAAATATCTATTCATAAAATGTACTGTACAAATCAAATATATTTTAAACCCCACAGCAGATTCATATAAAGATACTGAGTAGTTCTTCCACTCTGTCATATAGACTCGGAAGGAAAAGTCAAGGTAATGTCCCATTTCAGTACATGTTAACCCGCAAACTATTTCTGTCTGTAGCAGCACTGACAAATGGATAAGTCTATAAAACAAAGTGCAGTCATTAATTTATATTTTATAGCTATATTAAACACATAATTGAGAATATTCTGAATTTCACTGCTTTTTATATTAGTTTCAGCTTTGATCTTCCCCCTCATCAATGTAAGGGATATCCAGGTCATCAAAGCTCCCATTCCAAGTCTTTGTGGTGACCTGAGGCTTATTGGGTGGGTATGGAGTGTTTTGGGTGGGCAAGAAGAAAATGGACTGTGTAACATCGGTAGCTTGTTCTGACGTGAGCTCTCTCTGTTCATTATCCGTCTGAGCCATCAGACTTCTGACTCTCTGTGCCAGGTCAGCAGGTTTATTTGGGCAGTCTGGTTTCTGGGCATTCAACTGCATGGTCATCTTTCCTGGCAAAAAAAAGACAGAAAAACAGTAAAATAATATTTGGAGTTATCATTGTAGTACCTTAGAACTTCCTATTTTTGTTAGACATAATCCGAATCAAAATGAGTTATTATGAATACAGCCAGTGCATCCACACTTCTAGGATAAAACAAACATGGAATCAGCACTTTCAAAGCTTAACATCCTCAGGACTTTGGCTTATCGACATGGAGAAACATAATCTGTGGTTTCTGTCTTTTAAAAAAATAAATAAATAAAAATAAAAATAAAAATAAAAATCACAAAGGGCTCAGGTGGATGTTACAAAAATTGATAACAAACATCAGCTAGTTACCTGAAGAAATTGTAGTTGCTTGTTCTGAGTACTGGAAATACATTGCCTTAATACATAATAACAAATTCAGAAACCCAGACTTCACTTTTAGAGTTTGAGTAGTTGTTAAAGGGGCCCTATTATGCTATTTCGACTTAACAGAGCCTTCTTTAGTGTTACAGTGTTGAATACTCACCAGACAAGTGACTGGAGTCATTTTTATCACATAACCGCCTGTTTGAATTTCCCAATGTGTCGCTACATTCAGTTTCCATGACGGTGAAAATAATCTCTTTCAGAGAGTTATTTCTACTTCGATATTTTAGTGACGTCCTGGGGAGGAACTCAGTTATTGGTCATATTCCCCGCGTTGTGCACATTCACCAGAAGAAAGTCACAGCCACCTTCACTGCGCAGTCTAAGGCAGAAGACCGCGGTGGACACCGCAAGGCTTTCAGTGGCAAAAGAAATGCTTCTCCGGCTGTGAGGGAAAGCTACACTTGTTCATACTCCAGAAGAAAACAAAGGCTAGACAGCAATGGATAGAGTTTGATTTTTTTGGGAGCGCCAACGTTTGTACTGGCAGACACTGGCATTTCATTGAAGACTTCCGGATGAATAAGGGCCAGAACAACGGGGGATTTGCGACCAGGCTTTTGCTGAAAGGAGGGTCTGTTCCTACAGTCAAGGATCGTATTTCCGATCCTGAGCCACAAGCTGTGAGTATAACTGTTGTCGGGCTGTTGTCAGTTTTGTTTCAATACGTTGGTGTGTGAGCAATGGTCAAACTAGCAAAATGTGTTAGCAAATAGCATCATCACCTTATCTATTTCTTGGCAGCAGGTGTTTTCCACCTCTGTTGGTATTGTGCTACATTTACCACATGTCCACATATAAACAAGGACATGTACAAATATATAAGTCGAGTGAAAGACGGCAAATAACGTTATATCAGACTATGGCTCATAAGCAGAGTGTTTACCAAACAGATACATTGTGCTGCATTTGTTGCGGCGGGTTGCTGAGTTTACTCTCATTTTCAGGTCTGACTGGGGCTTGAACATGTACAGCTGTATGATTTGTGTTGACATTATTTACTGAGTATTTATTTTACTTCGTTTCGTTTACGAGCTCTGCCGTGTCTGTGACGGCAAAAACAGTTGATCTGCATGCTCCCGACAACTACTCCTGGCAGCTGACCAATCAGAGGCAGCCTGCATGAGGGGGGGGGGGCGGGGTTTAGTGCGGAAGTCTCATTCTACTTGTTTCTGGCAGAGGCTGATTGGAGGGCCTACGGAGAGGATTGATCTAAAATAAACGGGTTTGTGAAAAATGCTTGACGAATTCCTGCCCTTAGGGATTTGTAAAAAAAAAAAATTAGCCTGAAATGAGCATAATAGGCCCCCTTTAATCTGTGTGCGTTGGTCCAGCAGTGGACTGGTAACCTATTCAGGGTGAACCCCTGCCTCTAGCCTAATAGTCACTGGGATAGGCTCCAAACCCCCCCTTCACAATGCTGCATTGGAATAAGCAGGTATAGTAAATGGATGAATGGATGGACTTTGATTTTGTATGATAAGCGAAAATCCATGACTGTAAACATCCAAAACTTCAAAGCTGTGGGTCAACGGCAGTTTTAATCATGCAGAAATGCAGTTGTAGAATTTATGAACTGCTGGAGCATTTCTATCTCTGAATCTTAAAAAACTACTTGAATCATATCTGTTTATCTGACTGAATGTAAAAACATAGTTTACAGTAAAAAGTGCAAGTCCTTATCCCTGCTTGTATGACTGAATACTGTGTTGAGACTACAAGCATTCCTGAAAGGTGTAAACACAGCTGGGTGGAGTAGCACTTTATGTGGTTTTACAAACATTTCTTATTACTAAGGCATATCGAACCCCGGCAGATGTTGTTTTCATGCACTGGAAAGGTATGGTTTTCTCCAAGTAGTGATCATGATAACATTGTGTGGGACACCGCATGAGTCATAGTGTCAGGACATTAAAAACAACATTTATTGGCAAGTTGTGTTCTTTAACCCAGAGGGAGGTTAAAGCACCTTACCTCTCTACTGACCTTCCGACTCCAGGGTCACTAGTCGGTCTAGACTGTCTGTGCTCATCGATGATGAAGAGTCAAGGTTTTCACTGTCAGATTGCTCCTGCTCTAGCTCAGGCAACCTGCAGGCCAAGTCCATCCTGACAATAACAAACAGGAAGATGATATTCAATGATCTGATTAGAAATGTTCAGTGAGTATAATAACCGATTCGTTTCAGCTCACTTTTCTTGTTTGATGGATTTTATTCTTTCAATAAGGGTCATCTCTGACTCATCGGAGTGTATTGGGTGAGGAACATCCAGTTCTGAGGGCTTTTCAATGACCTGCGGTCAGAACAGAGCAGTGGTTGTGGCAGCAATTGGTACTTATTTTTCCAGTAAATCAGACAAAAAACCAAGACAAAAATAAAACACACACAGTTTGTGATTGCTTGTTTTGAGTCCTACGGTGGGGTTTCTGACCTTCATTAGATCAGCGGACCCATGAGAATGCCAATGAATGCAGGTAATGTGATGCAGTCCAAGCAATCATTTGAACTTCCAAAACAAAGATAAACAAAACAGCTGCTTTGCAAATATTGAAGTGGACTCAAGGGAATCAAAGCATAAATGACAATTGGCCCAGGACTTGGATTCAAGTGGATTCAAAGCATTTGTTAGACCTCAAAAATTCACATTACTTTGGTTAAATTATGGGGAAAGTCCACAGAGGACCCTTGACATGAGGATTAAATATTAGGTGACAAATGCAGACTTTTTCTTACATGACATGTGTAAAATGATTGAATGTATCTGAATGAAAAGCTAAATGTTAAAATCCTGAATATTCTTAGATGCATATAAAATATAACCAAGTATAAGCATAAAGATATTCAGGCACATTGGGTTAATGTGCATTTCCCCCCCCTTTTAGAGATGTGGTGTCTTGAACCATAATGTACTACTGCACTAAAAAACCTTTAAATTACTGTCCAAGGTTTATCTGTTCCATTCTTTGTCCTTTCAGTTTGATCTCACCGTGTTTTGTCTTTTAAGTTTGAGTTCATTGACAGCTTGGGCCTCAGCATATTCAAGCTTCTTGATATTCTGCATCTTCTCATTATAGCGTCTGAACTGCTCAGAGATCAGGGTCTCCACACAGCTGAAAACAACAGAGCAAGTGATACATCTTTGCAACAAATAACTATGTATACATATTCATAGAGCATGTTGAAGCCAGGTTTTCCCAGTATGCAGAAAGTAATAAATAAAACCCATTTGAAAATTGAGTTACAGTGGTGCATAACGAGACAACTCACAGCGTAGTCTTGGAAACATCCTTCATACCAAGGAAGGGGTCATTAGTATCAGGTGAACGCATGATGCAGGGGGCAAACACGATAGCAAGAGAGCTTGGCGTCATTTTATTGTGCTCTTCTTCCTTTGCAACCCTAAAGAGGCATGCTGGTTACAATCTTTAGGGAAATCTAATTCAGAAAAGAGAGAGAAAAATAAAATCCTACCTAACAAGGTGAAAGATAAGCCTCTCCAAAGTGTTGTAATTAGCAGGAGGAAGTTCATCGACCTTTTGGTATACAGCCTTTATTCTCTCTTCTTTCTCTGGCAGCTCTGGGGATAATCAAACATCAAGATCAATACTCAAAACGTCCTCATCATACACTGTTACAGTTTTATATTACAAAGTAAAAAAGTACACACACACAAAATCACATCCTGTCTATCATTAACAGATACACAACTTCAATTAGTTTAATTCAATGTGCCAGGATCTTCCTGTAAACCTGATAGAAGAGCTCATTCATCAGGAATGTAGATCTGTTACATCAAAATAATCCTATATGTTGAAAATGATTAGGAAATAACTTCTCACCCGCAGCATGCAGAAAGTCGTTGTAGAGAGAAAAAGTCATCAGGGGGTCAGGCAACTCTCTGAGCCAGCGCTTAACAAGACCAGTGATGGTGTGGATTGGATAGTTATCCAAACATGGTGTCTCAGGATCTGATGGGACATGGTCAAGATACAGATGGAAAATGAACACCGTTTTTACCGATCCTAGCTGTTCTCATGCGAAAGGGAGGGTACACACTGGACAGGTTGCCAGTCTGTCATAGGGCCAACACAGAGACAAATAAGGCAAACAAACACACACACTCACATTTACTCCTGGAGTCAATCCAGAATTAACAATTAACCTAATATGCATGTTTTTAGGCTGTCGGAGGAAGCTTAAGTAACATCCTTTTGTTGGAATTTAATTTGAACTGTCTAAAAACACAGCAAACAAATTAGCAAATGTCTTAAGTTAGTTTCTTTTATGCATTCTCCTAAAAAAAATGCACATAAAAAGATAATATTGTAGCCATTTTAAGATCTTTTTCCATTAATTGTGGCTCTCATTCCACAAAACTCAAGTCAACTAACAATATAATGAACAGCACATGACACTACAGGTAATTCAGAATTTTCAAATTGAATGCAGCTGGCTTTATTCAACATTTTTCCAAAAACATAATTATGTCTGAATTACTTACCAGTCTCCAGAATCTGGTGGAGTTCCCTCGCTCTACAGGCTGAACCTGACTTGCGGTAAATACCTTCAGTGTAGAGGCCATTAAGCTCAACATGCATCAACAACAGCTCCACTACTTTGGGCACAGGGTTGGTTTTACTGGTCAGAACACACACCTGCACCCCAAAGTGGAGGGAGCCTGGTACACTGTCATCCTAATACAACAGGAAACAAAACATGAGAAATATATGCGTGGAGGTTATAAAATATGTGGTGAATGATTTGATAATTATTAAATCATGCAATGGTTTTAAATGAAAAATGCCAGCTCCTACCTGTCTGGCACACCGTGTTGAACAATCTGTGATGATTCTGTTCAGGCATTTCTTGTGACATATTAACTTGCAGGCTAAAATAATAATAAAAAACAAAACAAAACAGAGGAAATCTAGTTTAGTGTAGTTGTATATGCAATTTTTAATTTTTAATAAAGTGGAATATTTTGTGGCTTTGCAGCTGTGTGTACTCACCGTCACACATGTAAGCTTTCTCCATTCCCCAGATGTATGAGCCACATAAGTCACATGACTGCATAATGTTCACCTGATATGTGTTGAACCGGTGATCCAGAGGACTATCAAACTGCAGACAAAGAACAGCAATACACTTAGATTATTCACTGTATTCAATATGGTTAACCAAAATAAAAGTAAAAATACTCAACTTACACATTTTTCCTTTTTCCTCTTCTTCTTTGTTGTCTTAGTAGCCCGAGAGGAAACAGAAGTGAGATTTGCAATTATGTCACATAAGTTCTACGGTCACTGTAGTTTCGAAACTAATAACTGAAAGTATCAAATCTACCTTAGTTGGTTCGGACTCTACTCGTTTTATTTCGGCCCTGATGAAGCCATCCAGCACAGACTCGAACAGGTTGACCACCAGTGAGACCACCGCCTTGTCCTTTGATCCTGCTAGCGTGTTCACTTGGTTACGATAGCCCTTCATCAGATCATTATAGCCAATTTGGGGCTTCTGTTGGTCAAAATGCGCATAAACACTGATTCACCATTTTTATCTTCAACACAATTAGTCTTGTTTGTTTGAAATACTTTCCACAATAGGCTTTTGTAAGTGACTTTAATAGAATAGCTTAATAAAAGCAAAAAGAGAGGAAAACATGTAAAGAAAATATTGGTTTAAAGCAAACGTTTTAAACACTGACAAACCTGCAGAGAGTACATGCTTTTGACGGTCTCTCTAAACTGCATGGTAGCTTTGAGGAAAATGCTCTCTGTTGGGGACAGCTCTTTGATTCTTGTTTGCAGCTCATTAACCTGAGGACAAAACAGGGGAAGTTCTGAAAAGCTTTTTTGTAGTTATTTTTACCTTGAACAAATAACTTTTGAAGAGGGCAACAAAAAAAGGGGCAGATGGATAATTGAATTGAATAGTTTAATAGATGTTGGTTTATATGATTTCTAACATTTTTCACCCAATTATGACCCTCAAGCAAGATTTTAAAATTTCATACAGCAACAGAGAAAACGATTACATTCAGACTGTCATTGGTGCCAGTGCTTTAAAAGCGACTGTACAGTCACAGGGAAAAAAAAAACCTTATACATCCATTTGTCTGAGAGCTATTTCTTAGATGTTATCCTTCTAATAAATTTTCCATTCTAATTTCTAATTATGATCTTACTTGATTCCCAAGGAACTCATCCAGGTTTCGTAGCTCCTTGGGATCAGTTATTTCTCGCTCCAGAGATACGCCCCCCTGCAGCGCCCGTGTAGCCCTGCTGATACGAATGGTAGGGTTGCGATTGAACTTTCCACTGTTTTGATTTGATGTGTTGTAAAATTGTGGATTGTAGCTGGGCAATGTAACTGCAGACAGCAGAGAGACATACAGCATCATTAGTCACATGACAAGAGAACAATAATTCATAAAGCTACAACTGGTGGGTACAGGTGATGAAGAACATGCTTGATCAAAAAGTAACTATTTTGCTTCTAGTGGTGTCCAAGTATGCTGTAAAAGGGTTCTACAACTATTATTAAGGAACTGTGGCATTACTTGTTTGTCAGCACATAGCCTCCAGATGGCAGTAAAAACTGGAAGTATCAGTTATGACCCAAGCCAACCATTTTCAAATGAAATTAGTGGCATAATATATTTCATTTTTCTTTCCTCAGCATGTTCTCCATATCCGTTTTAATATTTAACTTCAAATCTGTCTTAAATGCTCCACAATACATAAAAAAAAAAAAAAAAAAAAAGAGTCTCTTAAACTTTTTTGTTACCAGCTTTATCAGATGCAGAATCGCTGTTGGAAGAATATTTTGGAGCCCGTTTCTTCAGAAATTTACTCAGGAACCAAATCCTGCAGGGAAGGTAATCCAGATAAATTCCATGCAACAGGATATGAAGAAAACATAAATCCTGGGCAGTGATATTCAGGGTGGGCTTAAACCCTAAATAATTGTCTTTATAAATTATAGGGGTGAATGGTTTTACTTCTCTGGGGTGGTGAGTTGCAACTGGTTAGAGCCCTGGTGTGCTAGGCCCTCATTGCTCGTCCTAGGTGGAAGGCTATACCTTGAGCCATCAGGTTCTGCTGGTATCTGCAATGGTATGAGAACACAAACATACTCCAAATTAAAATAGACTTCTTATTTTGTAAGTGACAGAGTAATCCCCTCCATGTTCTCTGCAGCAGCAACACACCTCTTCAAAAAGGATTCCCCCAGCTCCACCACCACCAAACCACTCCCCTACAACATGATAAAGTAGTACCAACAGTACCAAAGAAGTGAAAGTCCTTCACCAACTCCACTTGTCATGCAAAGTCATTCCTTCTCCTTCCACCAGCTAAACGCTTTAGTTTACATTACAATCTGTATGAACGTGTATTATTTGTGTACACAGGTTATTAAGATTAAATGGACAAATTCACAGATTTTTTAAAAAGAAATATTTTACATGTTTATATATTTATTAACATACAAAAATGTTCACAGAACAATCAGAATTATTCAACAAATATAATTTTAAAAAAGTATTTAGAAAAGGATGATCTAATGACTAGTTTTTGTGCAAGTAGCTTAGGATGTATGAAAGTTGCTGTGCATATTCAAACAAACATATGAATTAAGCCTGCACATGCTTTAATAAGTAAATACTATGCCAATGTGTAGTATCCCTGTAAAATCACAACTGCATTCATAATGTTAAATTTTGTTGGATCAGAAAAGGTGTAAATGCAACTACAACGATAAAATTCTAATCTTCAATTGAGACAAAAACCACACCAACTTCAAAGCTAGTATAATCGGTGCTTGTGGGACATTGGACCCACCGTCCCACCCCATTTGGGTAAAAAGATGAAAAGTTCAGAAATGAGCTTTGGAAATGGGCTTTAACATTTCTGTGATACTTGAAAGCTGCAGCTCATTTTCTTATTGTCCTGGGCTGGATGGTAGAAAGCAGAACAATGCAAGTCATCCAGCCGTTCTGCTTGGGACATACACATGCAAGGCCTGCATGCAGAGGAGAGCTGCGGTTGGTCAAAAGGCCCCTTTGGTCCGTACCTTGCCCTGGGTTTGGAGGGCCCAGACATCGATGCTACTGGCTGAGCTCTTCAGGCTGGGCAAAGCAGGGCTGATGGGAGGCAGCGGAAAGCTCCAGTAATCACTCTCCTTGGAGCCCCCAAAGTTCATCACCAAACCACTGCGGGCATAGGCTAAGCGCCGCTTATGTTTCTGCGGCTTGCGGCGACGCACCCTAACCTAAACAGTGCCAGGAAAAGTGATGAGGCACAGACTGACAGGCCTCCTTTAACTGATGAGCCTCCTCTCATGTGTTTGTCAGCATAACAAAAGCTTACAGCACTGAACACAAAACCAGAGCCCTTAGATAAACCAACAATTAGTGAATGCTGTAAAGGACAATAAAAAAGTCTGCAAGAGGTAAACATAGAAAGGAATTTAACATTGTAGTTGCACTGTTTGAATCTTGTTTTCGTTTATGATTAAGGTCAAGATTACCTCCGTGGTAGAGGGTGAGCTATCAGAGCCTGAGGAGCTGATCCTGGACAATTCATCAGCAGACATGGACTTCCCTTTACGACTAGTTACAGAGAGAAATAAGAGTTAAGGACTGTATGGGATATAAATAACACTTTGCAATAAATCGATGCATCAAAACAAAGTTGTTTCCACTAGAACATTGTATCAAAAGAAAATTTACAGCAGACACCAACACAAAGATTGTTTAACATTTCCACACATTAGCTTTTACTGTGACATCAGCAGAGCTAAAATGCTGGAAAACATTTCAATTAATTTAATCATTTGTTAAGAACTTACAGAAACTCATTTTGTCTATCTTCTCTTCGTCGCTGTATTTCAGGACTTGATTCATCTGTTGGATCACCTTCGTTGTGTTTTCCTCTCCACCTCACTACCTTCTCCTTCACACCTCCAACGTCTGTGTAGCGTTGAAGAGAGGGGCTGGTGCTGTGATCGCCGGAAACGTCACGGTCAAATGGGAGGGAGAGGGGTCTGTTGAGGGGTGGTGGGGATTCTATGCGGTCTCGTTTCTCCTTGCTCCTGTCCCTCTCTGCAGACTGGCGGTTCCTGGGGTCTGGCTGCCGGCCCCTGCAGGGGCTGAGCTCCATTTTTTCTTGCCTTCTTAACTGCTTTTTTGTTGAGCTGTTCAGTAAAAAAGTATGAAATCAATTTGTTATGGTATTGGTTATATTACCCATAATATGAATGTGGATAGTTTTAATCCGTTTAGCTTTTTGTTTAATGAGGATGAATTCTACACTTTCAGACTTTAGTGTCTCTGAGGGGAAATTCTTCTCCACAGACCGAGCTCCTGGACTCTCATCACCAAGTAAGCAACACTGCACAGAGCACAACATAACAAAAACAATCCATGCCATCCTCAGCAGGGCCTGTTTAGGACAGCTATGACTGCAGGCATCAGGCTTTTTCCAAAACAAGCCTTCCTGCACCGCTACGTCCTATATCTACATCCTGAGGGCAATGGGGTGAGGTATTCCTGTAGTGGATGTGCTATTGAGATTGCAATGCGTATGGTGTCAATTAAAACAATTCATCTAATCAGAAACAATATTACCCAATTAAAGCTTATCCCAAATATATTTTCACTGGCATAATTACTAGCTAATTACAAATGAATGAGTGTGAGACGTCCCCTACACTGACGGGTCCCAAGTCTCTGCTAGAAGAGGCCAGCAATAACACAGAAGTTGTCCAAAAGATGAGGAAATTCAACGCTGTGTGTCTCTAGAAAAAAAATGAAAAAGCTGCAAGTGTTTCTTGTAAAGCATTAGGTTTAGAATATCGTGGCTGACGAATAAAGAGGAGCCTTGCTAGGAAACGAGAGGGGCCTCCATCAAGCTCACATTGTGTGTTTGAGCTGCACCTGGAGGCTGTCTTGAAGAATGTCCGTGGAGAAGAAAATATCAATGTTGTCAACCCAACTACCGACAAGAGAGATGCCATTTAAGGAAAAAAAAAACAACAGCGACAATGAAACCAAGAAAGAAAGAAGAACTGGATGTTTACGGCTGGATGAGTAACCGGCTCAAATACAGAGGCTATAAGTCCTCTATGCAGCCGGCTCTAAATCCTGACCTGGCAAGTGCCCTTTGCTGCAGGTCACCCTTTCCTTCTCTGACCCCCTTTCCTGTCAAGGCATGGCAGATTGTTATTTTCATGGTAAAATTAAACCTTCATACCTAGAATGGTTGCTGCTGGGCTTCAAAAAGGCTCAAAGTTACAGTAAGAATACCTGTCTCGTCGAGATCGATCCCTGGATCCCTCTTCATCCTCCTTACATTCTTGTTCAGACCTCTTCAGGGAACTTCGCCATGCGGCCTGGATGACTGTAGCGGCTCGGTTCTGTTTCTCATAAAACCCACGCCAGCTCCTCTGAAACAACATAAATCTACTTTTAGCTTTAACCTCCTGTCATGCTCTTTATTTGGAATCATTTCCGGTTTGTTTATTGCAATAAACAGACAAAAAAAAGGGAATGTGAAAGTTAACTGCACATGAACAATAAAGTGTTCTGCAACCTATACTCTCTCTAAGGTTGCAGTGAAATGAAATGGGTGGTCTTTTAAATCCCCTTTTATCCCAAGTAAGCATAGAAATGAGTAGACGGTGGCCTTGTTTATCACTTTAGTTATGTGGAATCACTTCTTAAGATGTGTGTATAAAGTGTTCATATCAACTGAGATGAGACTGATTGTTTAAAAGTTAAGGAAATAAATCATACCTGTATGATCCTCGTAGCATCTCGTTTATAGAGAAAATGCGACCTTATCAGACAAGTGCGGAACCAGCGCTGCAGAGTGATGATACGACGCATCACCTCTTTGTTAAGAGTGACATGAAGCATCTTCTGTTCCTTTTCCTTGAGAAAAACCTTAGTAAAAGAAAAGATGATATAAAAAGTTATGAGGCTGGATGGAATCCCATTTTTAGAGTGAATTCTTTATTTCCATTCATACACTTATAGTTCATTTGGTAATGGTAATATTCCCTCATGTATGTGGACCTAATGATAGACTTTTAAAATAAATCTAATTTTTGAATCTATTGGACTATCTAAATCAAAGTCAACAATAACATGGGCATGAGCACAAATGTTTATGTAACAATATGATGATATACCTTGGTTTTTCCTATTTGGTAGGTGGTCTTATCCAGGCCCATCCTCTCAAAGAGTTCAGTTATCAGCTCTGGAGTTGCAGTGGCTCCTCTTGGAAACATAATCCTGAATTGCTTTACAAATTCCTGTCATGAAGGGTAAACATCATAAGAGTGCAAACAACCTTTGTTCCATCTGACAGGAACATAACTCAAACAGAGGTCCTTTTTATTGAACAATTCTTAAATGTGCTGTGTAAAAACTATAAAAATGTATGTACTTCCACCATCATTATAAAAGGAGCACCCACCTGAAATGTGTATTTGGATTCATAGCCAGACTTTTGCATGTGAACCATCGGCAGTATGCCAGTATATCTGATTTGCTTCAGCACAAGTTCTGCATCAAAGTGCAGTTCTTTCTGTAAAAACAAGACAAAAACAAGACTTTTCAGCCCAACATGCACAACTCCATTAAAACACCAGGATGCTTCCTCACATTCACAGATTACTTTACCATTTTAGCATTGGAGCGGATGCAGAAAATAAAGAAAGGATCCGATTTTTCAACCGTTTCCATCAGCTTTCTGAGGGATGCCTATAAGAAAAACAAATGCAGTGAATCCAAATTAAAGTCTGAATTTAAAATAAATAAATAAACAAATAAAGGTTCTGTTGGCTGTCATTTAGTGGGGAATCAGGCGGTAAACAAGTTTTAAACATTCCTGTAAAAACTGACTGTGTAAAACTATGGATGGCATGAAATACACCCACATGATGCTACACAGATTACAAACCTGAAATTGCGTGCTGACAGTAGGAAGCTTTGTTCTCCGGTAAGGGTGGAAGATGGACTTGCTGGTTCGGTCGTGTGCCATACGACCAACGATGTGTTGAAGTGAATGCACATCAATGAGGTTCTATTTGATAAAACACATATAAAAACAAAACCACAAGGTTTCTAACTCTTTAAACAGAGGCCATTCATTGAGAAAAGTTCAATCTAAGTAAGGTGAAGTATCCCAAACTGAGTTGTTGTTTTGGTTTCCCAAGATGTTTTTATGCATGTGCATTTCACCTGCGTCAAGCGTTTTGGTCCTTAATTCTTGTATTTAATGAGATATTCAAATTGTTTATTAAGATTTCATAAATTGGTTTAAAATGTTTGCTTTTGAAAGCTGATTTTAAATGATAATTTATGTATTTATTATGCATTTCTTATTACAAGCACAAAGCCCCAACATTGCTTTACCTTTGGAATGAGCTGCTTTTGTCGACTGTGTCTATTTTTCCTGCAGAAAACAAAAAACCAGGAGGTGTGATATAACATAATGCAAACAAATACTCAATATGACCAAATGAAAACCAATAAAGCCCATACTTTTTCTTTTCATAGGTGGTAAGAAGGAAGTCCTCGAACAGATCAAAAGTTTGTTCATCAGAGCGATCAAAAGAGAAATCCAGGCTGTTGCTGTAAGTTAAAAAAAAAAAAAAAAAAGGTGCTTTCATTTTTATCATCTGAGGGTAATTTTCCTGTATTTCTTTAGGGCCCAATACTATGCAAACATTTTAAGAATTAAGTTATATAATCAAAGAACTTAATTCCTGTTTGTGATTGGTTCAAAAATCAAATCTGCTTTATGACTGACCCCTAACATTTACCTGGATAGCCTGTCCCTCGGGTTTTGTTGACGTTTCAATTCTTTGAGTGACTTACGAGAACTTCGTCTTGCAGCAACTGTGGAGACAGTCCAACAAGTCAGTTCTACTAATAATCCAAGCAATTATTGCAGAGTAGAGAAAATGTAGCTGGATGATAAGCACCGTTTGTCTAGTCCTACAAAGATTGACTAGCTACATACCCATTTCTGCCCGTTGGCGTGCCATGCTCTTGAATACTGAGACAATGCGAATGGTTGCTCGGAGTACGCCCCATCTGAACAGTGCCTCCGGGCTAGATGCAACCAAATGATGCAGGAAAGAGCTCTCACTGCTCCGTAGAAGTGATACAACTTCAGGACGCATGTGCTCCGTGTTCTTTTTTCTGAAGTCCTACAGAGACAGAACAATCTGAATTAATATGGCAAACATGTCCACACCGAACTCACACAACAGAGAAATTGTAGTTCTCATTACATTCTTTTTACAACTATAAACATCATAGTACTTTCATAGCCTTCATGGCAAAGGAAATTAATCATTTACTGGGTCAGATCTTTTTTAAAGGTTTTTCCCACACTGGCTTATCAAACAGAGCTGCTGCAGACCTACAATATGTTACGATGGGACATTGACCTCAACTTCAATATGGAAAGCTGTTTGCAGTGTGAGAATTTTACCTTGATGTGATATCTAACTCTCCCAGCGAAGTGTTGGATGACAAATGTTGGCTCTGTATTAGGAGAGGCTACAAAGAATGTGTTGTCCTGATGCTGCTGCTTTAACTTGTCCAACAGGGTTTCATCTGTGGCCTGAGGGAGGCTGAAGATACGCAGAGAGAAGGACAGAATATCAGATTTGACATATGATATCTGGGAAAGAGTAACACCAAAATGTAACCATATAGAAGTCAACAGCAAGAGAAACATATGTAAATTTAACATGCTGATAACCTTTAGAGGTGTTTGTTTTCTATGAGTAAACAATCCTAACTCGGCAAGACTGGTCATGGAAAAAAATGATGTTGCAGTTTCCTTATCTGTGACTCTGTAATCATGTATATAAGCAGATGAGTATCAGATGAGTTTGATAGACATTTCCAATCTTTTAGAATGGGCCAGTTAAAATGATTGGATGTTGTTTTTTCAGTCCTGTCTGTTCCACAGGTGACTGAAATATTTTATTTTTGTGTTAGAGCATTTAATGAATTGGCTGCAATTGGGGTGTGAAGGGGATTCTAAGCAATACAGTAAAAAAGGCTCCTGGAAAACATCTCCTACCCTACCTTTAAATTTAGACCATTTCCATTTTATCTTATAAACTACATGATGTAACTGTTCACTAAACAGTTTAATACCGTTATAAAAAGCTAAATGTGGGGTTCTTCTCATGAGTCAATGTTAAATGTAAATGTTTGGGGACAGATATAATACCAAGCACAGTTCACATACTTGCTCTCCTCATCCAGTAAGTCAAAGAGTCCAGTTGATTTGTTGCTCATCAGCTGAATGCAACCACTGTTGTTGGTAAAGTCGATGTTTTGCCAGGTGATGCCTTCCGACACATAATCTTCCTGGAATTTGTTTAACAACAATAACATAATTACTATGCTCTCATTAAGTGTGTATAGATCAGCTTGTCTCTGTGGCATGGATACAGAAATGCATTCGCAACAGACAAAGAGCTCATATCAGGTTCACGTAATCTGTGTGCGAGACTCTTCTAATTTAAAATTTGATTTGAGGATAAGAAAAATGAAAAAGACACCCGAACAACTGAAAATGATGACACTAGCGCCATAAAGAACTACAAGAACCAACTTTAAGCTGGAAAACACGATAGCATTTCTGTTTGTAAGAAGAAAATCTTACAGAAAAAAAAATCAAAGATCTATTTAGTATTTAGATGAATGCACAGGCAGATTAACTGCCAGTTTTTTTCATTTTCATGCCAACATGAGAAGCAAAAATATATTTAGCCATAAATATAAATACACCTACTTGCTCAAGTTTGAAGATGTGCTGGTTGATGTAATACTGTAGTGATTCATTGGTGTAGTTGATGCACAGCTGCTCAAAACTGTTTGTCTGGAGGTTCTCAAACCCAAACATGTCCAGGACACCAATGGACAAACACTAAACACACAATGAGGAAAAGCAATTCATTTGTTGTTAATAGTTAAATATGACATAACATGAATTGTGCGCATTATCACAAAGGCATGAAACAGTACAAATTATACAACTCCAAATTCAGGGCTCCAAAGATTTACTGAAAGATAAGTGAAATCTGGAGATTTACTTTTTAAGATGTTGTTATCATTCCTGCCCTCAACATGGCAGATTGTTACCGAAGCAAGTGACATGACTCACCGGGACGGATTCCTCCATGTCTCGTCGGTTGAACAACGCATGGTTAATGTGAAAGATAATCCAGTCAAACAGAGCACCGTATAAACACTTGGCCATGGAGTCCCGCACTGAGGTGGCCTTGAAGCAAAGGAAAAAATGGTGAACCATCTAAACTCATATTGTATAACACCTTTAACCTTATGTATGTTCTACTTAGTACTTTACAATGCATTTCTTCTTCACCCATTCATATGATGTTTGGCATATTTAAATATTTTCTGCACACAGTCGTGGAAAAATGATTACACCACCCTTGTTTTCTCATTTTCTTTTTCATTTTTTACGGAACATTTGCTTTGACAAACAATAACAACAAAAATAGCTCATAAGAGTTTAATTTAATAGCTGATATCTAGCAATTTTCCATGGTTTTCTTGATAATAACCTAAATGGCTGAAGTTTTTACATCAATAGCTCCGGGATTGTAATGCAAAAAACAGCTTTTACGCATTCAATGTTTTCTTTTCTGTCTGTTTTAGTCCCGTGATACACACAAGAGTTAGTAATTGATAAAATGAACAAGAAATTGAAGAAAAGAAGTTGGTCAAATAATTTTTTCCGCGAATGTACATGTAACCCTTTTTTTCCTCTAAAGTTAAACACAAAAGAAGATATTTGAGACAAAGTGGGTTTTAGGTTTTGCTCAAGGACTCTTTGACATAGAGGGTGTGGGGATCAAGCCATAGATCGTAAGATTGGAACAGGACCCACTCTATAACCTAAAGTAGCCAACAAAATAAATGAAAAGTACCACTTAAATGAAAAGTTTAGACAAAAAAAGATTTCCAATAATCTCTTAATAATCGGAATAATATTCTCTAATCTCTTTAATGTATAGGAAAACTACAATAGCAACAACCGAATGAGAGTCCATTCATAAAACTTTATTAAACAATTATAATTTGATGCAGAAATATCACAAAATATTTTTTTATTATTCTATTTCATTTATTAGAAATAACTGATCTTTGTAGGCAACCCAGATACAAAATTCTAACTTCTTACCTCCAGTGGTGTGTACTGAAAAACAGCACTTGAGTCGGTGGTGACTACTTTCCTCTTGGTCAAAGCCATCATGAGTGGTTCCTTTTTCACCTATGAAAAAATAATAAAGAAAAAAAAGCATGCAGATTATGTTATTCCTCTGATCACTAAAACAATTATCTTTTTAAACTGGTGGGATTTCAAATAGAGGGTCTTGTTGAACTAGCACAACAGAAATAAAAGAGAGATTTTTGCAACCTCAATGAATCTAGTAGCATCTGCACATAATTTGTTATTAACCAACCTTCAACAGGCTTGACAGTTTTGATAAGATGTCAGCAGGTCCAGCCTCCAGAACCTGAGTTTCCTCTGACAGCGTGTACGTCACATTTCCCAAGTGCAGGATGGCGGAGATGATTGAAAATATGCTGGAAATAGAAACACGCCCAGACAAATAAATGGATGTTTTCGAGTAGTTAAGTGTGGAATCTGCACACTGAACTCCTGCAACATCTACCTGGCCATCTCACCAAAAAGTGACTAAAATATCAGACTGATCCCTGTTCTGTTTAGTGTCTGTTGTGAGGTGCATGTAGCCCTGTTTCCACCAAGGGGTCTGGCTTAGGACGAGACAAAGTGGTTTGGTATGGTAAACCCTGGTGACTATGGGATTTTATATACCTCTTAACACTCACAGGTCACATAAGGAAACTAAGGCTAAGAACAAGCTGTCCATGCAGGTCATGAGCATTTTAACCAACTAGAAATGTGAAAAGAAGTTTTACATTTAGTATGCAATTTACTGAGCATTAAATCACTGGATTTCAACTTAAATCCCTTAATTTTTTCTCAATTTACACAGTCGAATGTGTTTCTTTAACAGAGGAACCACAACCCAAACAGGTTTACCAACTGCGCTGCTGGTGTTTTCATGTGCACACCGTGTCCTGAGGCTGGCAGGCACTTGCTGACATAGTTGCTGCATTTTTCTCCTGCTTGACTTGACAAGCTCTGACCTGTTACTGACACCAGCTTACAAAGAAGAAACAACTCGATAGCATTTAGTTAGATTACACACTACCTCATCTACTGTTCCAGCATTCTTGGTAAATATGTGTGTACTGTAAGGAAGTAGGAAACCTTGGCAAAAATTGTCTGACATAGAATCTAGCCCCTGGGAGGGCATGTACGTAGGCATCATTGGAAAAAAAAAAACTTAAATGCTTAGACTGTTTAAACTTTCAGGCATGTACTGACAAATCTCAGGAAAAGGACCCAACTATCCATTACCAACAATAAAGTGTTAGTGCAGCAGAATTAAAAACATTTCTTGAGAGCAAATTTTAAAGTTGTTGAATGGCATGTCCCCAAACGTGTTTTAGTAATGTAGCTCATTAACATAACCATACATACTGTTTCTTAGTGGAGGCCAAGAAGCCAACCATCTCCATAGCTTGAAGGAGCCTTTTGTACTCCTGTCTAAGTTTCTTCTCATCATCTAAATGGAGGTCTTCCTGCAGGACAGGCAGAGAAAAGGAAAAAAAAAAAAAGCCACATAGTAAAAGCAGCTATTCATGTGCAGAGAAATTTAATATGTCATTATTCCAAAAGTTACTAAAAATAAAAAGAACTGGGAATATTATGAGGGAAAGAGGCCTCTGGGCTCAGGTGGTCAAGGTGCATTTTAGTCCATATTCATCAAAGGGCAACGTTTTCATTCTCTAAAAGGTATATGTTAAAAATGTAAACATTCTTATTCACATTTAAAGCAAAAATGATTGAATTACTTTAGTTTTGTACATTTTTAGAATTGATGTGAAGCATTTTAAGAATAACATTAACTGATTTCCAAAAAAAGCAAAAGAAGGAAACAGGAAGACAGCAGGGTGTTTATTTAGGTAGCTTTTTTTCTCAGCTTGTAATTGAAAAATGACAGCTAATAGGAACAACACCTCTTAAGCTGCAGTCTAGAAAACCAACTAAACTCAGTATCAGTCTAAACATCCAGTGGATTAATGAAGTAGTGGAACCTCTTGACCACTATGAGAAAAGGTATATTTGGAGAAACACAGATCCAGTTATTAAGCACAGCGCTGGATTGATCATGTGCTGGGTTTGTGTCTTAGCTAGTGGCAAAAGAATCATTTTGTTTGTGGGGGAAGAATGGAGTCTATCAAAAAATAGCAATGGAACGTTACACTGACTGTACAAAATCTGGATGAAAGGAGGATGACATCTAAACAATGATAACATTTATTAAAAAAACACCTCAAAATCCACAAACAACCCCAAGAAGCACAAGTGAAAAACTTGGCTAACACCCTTTAAATCCCTTGAATCAAATGACTCAAGAATTTCACAGAATTTAGAAGTAGGAGCCATTTTTAAGGAAGAAAGTCCAAACAAGAACTGAAAGACTATAACAAATCATTTGTCATGCAGGATGCCCAAAGTCTTCCTTTCCATTTCCTTCCTTTGTGCTATTTTTGATACTTTAAGACATGAAACTAAAGGGATCTTGCTTTGAATATTTACATTATGCTTTTTGGAAACCAGGTCATGTTTTACTCACGAAGCAATTCACAGCAAAAGAAATCTTGACCAAACATTTAGATGTCATTGTCCATAAATGGGATTAAACAGGTAAGTGTGAGAGTCATTGAAACTTAAAAATGTTCAAAACTGTTAAAAAAATTGATTAAACTTGACATTATAATGGGGTTTTGAGGTAAAAGAGTTCAAAGTGCTAATCCACAATACAACAGAAGCTTTAACATACTAAACTTTACTGTTGAGAGTATGCAAGAACGGTAGAAATGGTTAGAAAACACTTAACTACTCTGACTTGCTCCAACAACAGCTACTAGGGCTTCTTTAAGCAGCTGTGAAGCACTTGCTTACCAAAGAGAAGCTTCAAGATGTTGTGGTCTGTTTCTATTTTAATATCTATCATTGGTTTTCTCCATTTAATTTATTGTCTTGCAGAAAGTTTCCCATTCACTTCCTCCACCTCTGCAGCTGTACAGACTACTTGGTCAAAGGTACCTGCTTGAGGTAGAGATAATCCTGTGGCCTTAATAGATGAAACTCTTCCTGCTCCTCTTTGGATGCGCCTGCCAGTAGATAGTAGAACACGTGGTAGTTCCTGCAGGTCAGAAATCACAACGTGCTTTTATTGTCAATCTTGGTTTGCGCAAGTTTAATCTTCACTTTATCAACAGAATATGCAGTGTGGTTAAGTTACACTTGTCCACTTTTAAAAAGTGTTGTAAGTTGGGTTTATGTTGCTGGTTTTAGAGGCTTATAAGAGAGGTAAACTCATGACATTGTAAGCAATGTTGATATGAGAAGAGACCCTCCAAGATTTTGACATATGGATAAAAATTTTCCTGAATATCAAAAGGCTGTTTATTAATGTTTTAAATATACCTGTCACTCTTATCCCTGGACACCAGACGGCCCTTTTCCAGTAGAAACTTCTCAATCACTGCCCTGCAACCAATGCACAAGAGAAGAATGTCAATGCAACCTGTGAAGCTATGCCATCACAGTATAATTATGACAGAAGGAAAAGAAAAATCTTAAAAGGAAGAAAATATATAATCCAGGATAAGCAATTATCTTCAGTGCAGAAACCTTTTATATTCAGCGAATATGTGCAGAGGGTTGGTGACTATAAAAAAAACTAAGTGTCTCACCCTCTGATGACACCACTCTCCAGGTAGTTGAGCTGAATGAACTTCCCAAAGCGACTGGAGTTGTTATTCTCTGCTGTCTTAGCGTTGCCAAAGGCCTGGTTAAAACATAAGCAACATCATTTTCCATTAAAATATGCAAACAAATTTATAGGAATATTTTATACAGACACTGACATCCAATTTGTAAACATGGTAAATGTTTGCTAAGTGAAGGAGAAATCAAATAAATCATTTTGGTGTGTGAATGTCAAGACAGAGTTTTCATAAGCAACCTTATATAAAGACTAATCAAGCTGATCTGAAGTTGAACCAACTAAACTGTGCTGTATGTACGTAACCTTACATGATATGAGCTCACAAATACAGCTTTTTTTTCTTAAAAAAAAATAATAATTTGTCAATTTTTTCTCTGCAAAATTTTTTTCTATTTATTCTTTTAATTATAACATGGAAAAAGCAAACGCAAAAATATAAGCAAAAGGGATCAAAATGAATTAATTGTAGGATAAAATATTTGTGAATTTTTTACATGTAAAAAAGTAAGAATTTACTTGAAAAGATTAAATACATTTAAAAAATGGACATCTAAATAGTGAAATACATAAAATGTTTAGAAATATTCATTGTTTAATATATATTTTTTTATTTCTACTTACATTTAGATTGACTTATTTGTTCCTACCTTTATCTTTTGTGTTTTAAAGTATATGTACATATTTATTTTTCCCTCTGGCACTCCTATCATAGTTTCTTTTTGCTGTAAATCAGATACCTTAACTTTTTGACTATTCACTCAAACTATGCAGCTTCAATACACTTTGAGTCAATATCCTCTAGCCTAAACACTCGTGAGAAACAAACAGAATAATTGATAATGATCATTACTTGCCGCCTTAGCGAAAACGTAACTGTTGTAATTCTATGAAATACCTCAGTATCAATAGATCATTATCAACAACACAACACACTCCGTTGGAGCAAATTTAAAAAGAAAAATGATGAACTTTTAACTGCTGCTGACAGCAGTTCAGCTTCTGCTTTTGAAGATTTAACTTTCCTCCTGGTAGCAGAATCATCCAAAAATAATCAGCCTGTAAGGGTTTTGTCATTCCTCATTCCAGTGCAAGGGTTGTGTCCTAACAGGCCAGAGCGCTGTCTCTGAATGTAGTGAGGTACACAGCACTGATCATTTGCTGTCAGGAGCAGCTTTGGATTACTGGAATGTTTCACGTGTACCTCTGTAAATACTGTGGACAGTTTCTTAAACATACATGGCCTTAATTTTAAATTCCTTATCAGACAAACTTAGATAAAAGCACCGGAGCAAAAATGAAAGGCATGTGGGGGGGAAACAGGCAGTCAGTACAGATAAAGAAACAGGTGTTTGCCATGGCTCATTTTAGGTGCCAAAGGGAGAAGATCATAAGGGTGGGTCCTTAAGATATCCTCATACAAATGAAAAAAATGCTCTCTCTCTCTCTTTCTCTCTTTCTCTCTCTGACTCTCTCATTTACACAAACTCTGCTGGTGAGTTCTAGCTGATCCATAGACTATTTGTCAAGTAGATGTACAGGAATTTCCCCCTCTGAAAAAAATAAATAAAAGTAGAAAATACCAGAAGTCACATGACATGTTTGATAACTGAGCTGACAGAATTTGACTTTTGACATTTTATTTTTGGATATAGGCAAACATAGATGATTAACTAATGATTAACTAATGTACAAAAGAAAAAGACGAAAAACCGCAACCCTAACCCCAACAAAACACAGTATTTAGTTTGTCTCTAATCTTGCCGGTAGTTTTAGTAAGACTCTTTTTTTTTTTAACCACATCAGTCACAGAGCAATGGTTCAGTATTCATTCTATGTTTAGATGCACTGAGATTAAGCAATGATCTGTTGAAAAAAAAAAAAGGCTAAAGTAAATGCATATATAAATACTTAAGTAATTACGAATGGGAATTCTGTGTAAATTGTCCTTTGGCACATCTGATTGATCTTGCAACCTCCTGAACTGGTCATAATGTCCAAGCTGGGAAGCAGAGATCGATCAACTGCGAACTGAGTAAATCATGTGATGAACTTTGTGTCACAAGGATTCTAAGATAAAAAAGACTGAAAAGATTGTAACCAACAAAAGTGAGACAATGCTTAATAATTGTCTCAAATATTGCGGCGATGTGTGTGAAACAAGGTAAAAACGGAATGTAAAGATGTGAAAATAATTCAAATGAAAACAGTGAAAACAAACAAGCCATTAAACAAACAAATTATTCAAAAACAGTCTGTTCATTACTGATTTTGCGCCTGATTTCTTCTGATTTTCTTAGCATGTAAAAAAACAACAACAATTAAACAACACGAATAACATCTAGAAATGCAGACATACTCTCTGGGCCCAAACTCACCAACTTTTCTGATTTATGTTGCTGGCATCAAATTCCAAATAAGTATATGTTTATAAAATACATGTGAATATTCAAGTATCAATTTCAACATTTGATAATTGGTCTATTTACTATTTTCACTTACATAGAGATGTAAATGATTGGCAAATTATTACTTCCCGTTTTCAAGCTACATTACTGACTTCTTTTTTTTAAAAGTAGGGGCGATAAACAGAGGCCTTAAACCCGCCTTGAAGAACAGACCGTGCTTTATGAAAACCCATAAGCAAAATATATTAATTAAACATAGCAGGACAAAAATAAAAGGGGAAGTAAAAGTGATTTTGAAATAAGCTTTTAAGTAATGAGAGCAGAATAAGGTGATTTACGCTTAAGGCAGGTCTGCCAGCAAACCTGGCCGAGCCCGTTTCAACATGTTGCTGCTTCTCTCTTCTCTCTTTGGTGTTCCCTCAAGGACAACGCCCTGCACATTCCCACTCTGGTGCTTCCTGATCACCAACAGAAAATTCAAGTGAAACTCACTGAAACAACTAGATAAATACCAGCCTGAATGGGAGCAAGGTGCTTTTTTTTGTTTGTTTTGTTGTAAAAAAAGACCTGATGAACTCACAAAACAAAGGAAATTATAAAAAAAAAAAAAAAAAAGCAGCTTAAGTGCAGATCCATAAACGCCCAAAGCAATAGATTAATGATCCTTATCACTGCAAAACTGATTTCAACCCTCTCCGATAAGAGAGGAAGGTTTTCCATTGTAAGCAAAGTTTGCTCCTCATTTTCCAGTTTAAAAAAAACTATTCAAACCAGGCCAACAAGTCAGACTCTCTTCAACATGAGGCTATGTTTCCTTAAAGCCTACAGGGATGAGAGCAGACAAGAACATTCGAGAGAAATCAGTTCACAGGAAAAATACTTAAACTGTGGCTTCCTTTAAGGAAAAGGAGAAGTTCATTAGAATCTGTATTTAGTCATTTTCTAATGAACCCTTTAAGAGTGTGTTTGTGTGTGGATGTGCCATCAGGGATAAAGGGTGTTTACACCCTTTATGTTGCAGGTTAGCTGCTGTAATGATAGAGATATAACTCAACATGTGCAGAGATGTTAAGAGGAATTCTGGTATTTCCAGAACTTTCCGCAAAGGGCCACGCACAACGGCATGAATGACACCGTTACCACAGCAGCAACATTTTTTTTTGTTACCTCATAACATCATTTAAGTGAAGTGAAACTCACTATTGCTCTGCTTCCAATTCTCAGATTCATTGTGAGGCTTTAAAGAAACAACAATAAAACAGCTTTAGATAACTAAAACAACTAGTTGTACCTAGTATGTTCTACAGATTGTCTTGTGGTCCTTTAAGATTCAGGAAAAGAGGTGGGTTTTTCCTTTAAAAGCATATGGCCTAGTTTAATGCAAGTTATCAGTGCAGAGTTGTGCAACAGATGAGCAAAGCAGAAATAGAGGGAAACGTGGGTGAATACTGCGCATGTTACTCATTGACGCGGTTAATGTAGCACAAGTTTTGATGAAACTGCCACAAAAAAGATAAAGATAACCGCGGAACTTAAGTCATGTCTTAACTTGTGAATTTCCAGGAGACAGATGGCGATTTCTGATTTGACTTAATATTCATTTAAATCTAGACGTGAGTGAAATATGAAAAAACAAGTCATCTGAGCAGTCACTGTAGATACATATATCTGATCTATCATAAAGGGCAGTATAGTAATCACAGGATTACGGTCTTTTTATAGAAACACTTTTGCAGTTTGTTGCTGATGTATGATTAAAAGAACACCCTTCAATATTTAGTACACACATTCCTGTGTCGTTATTTTTGATGTGCACAGATGCTTTTTTATGTCATGAGGGAGTGGCATATTCATTTGCAACTTTCTGTATCTGAACTGTGTCAAATGAGCAAATCTAAAAATAACATATGAGACTAGTGTGGGCACTTCTAACTACAATTTTCTTTTTAAATTACCCACAATTTAGACAACAGCCTAAAAAGCTGCTGCTCTACTTCAGTTTTATCTCTGCAGGCTGTAGCAGAAGCAGATGTTCAGCTTCGCTCAGCCAGTGGGGTAATTAGTTTCTAGATCAACAGAGGACAGGTTGCAACAATGCTGGAAATGTTGGCACTATTCAGGTTGAAAATAATCCAATGTGTACTTTTTTATTTTTACAATTTTGAAACCCTGGTAATATAAAAAGTAAACAACAACAACAACAACGAGGAGGGTTTGATGTTACCGGTATAAAGAGGTTACTGGGCTCATGACACGTTGACCTACCTCTAGCACTGGCCCGGCCCCGAGGATGCTGCGTTCCAGCCCGGTGGAGTAGGTCTTCTTGCTGAGCGCACTCAGGCAGTGAATGAGATATCTGCTGCTTTCAGTCTTCCCCGAGCCACTCTCACCAGATATCACAATACACTGATCAATCTGCCGGTTCAGCATGGCTCGGAAGGCCGCATTGGCTATGGCAAAAATATGAGGGCTTAGTTGACCCAGTGGCTGGTTCTCGTACATTTTGACATACTTTGGGTTGTAGTACGCAGGCAAGAACTTATTTGGATTGATGGTGATGAGGATGTTGCTGATATAGGTGTAGATTTTGCGTTGATAAAAGCGCTGGTGTAAAGCCTCCAGAACACTCTCCTCAGTCACACTGGAGAGGTTGCAGAGGTCATCAGAGTCCTCTGAAGTGGTTTCTACTTTATTTGCTCCATTGTTGCTCTGCAGCTGCAGAATGAAGTAGTACCCTTGGCTCTGAAGGTGCCACCTCTGTTTCTCTGCAGGCCACAGTAGGACTCGTTCCAAAGGGCAGTCCCCAGCCTCCATCAGCCTCTCCTTTCCACCACTCTCTGTGACCTCCAGCAAGCTGTACATCTGGCTGGAGTCCAGGCCCAGTGTGGCCACAGCATTGTGTATAACCATCCTCACCGTGTCCCCAGTGCTGACCTGGAGGGGACAGTAGGCAGCTGTGTCCTGTGACAGCCTGGGGTAGATCTGCACAACACGGGCCTCTTCATCCTGTTCAGGGGCCCCAGCTCCATCTATAGTGCTCATCCTGATACTCAGACAGGCTTCAGCATAACTCACTGCCCAACATCTACTGTGGAATCACACAAAAAGAGACCAAATGCCAGTTTAAAGTTACATAATTTAGTTAAAACACCCAAGAATTATATGCTTTACAACTTATCTTACTTAATTTCTACTTACAGTATCAACATGGCAACCTAAGCAACATAATCCTGATATTACCACAACATCGGTTTCTCTGGAGGCCACAGCAAGACTCGCCCCAGATTTGTCCCGGTGGCAAATAATAAACAGTGACAGGTGTCAAACAGGTGTAAAATGTCGAATTAATTCTCACCTTTGGAGTTAATTTTCTTATTTCATCCTTAAAAGTCGAAAATCCGCTGACAAGAAAGAGAGAAAGAAGATCTCTGTTGCTTTGCTTGACTTTAACGATCCTCAATCACTCGAGGAAAAAAACAAAAAAACAAACAAAACACCTGAGCTCAAAAAAAAAAGAAGGGAAAAGAAAAAAAACCACACACACAAAGCTTCCTCTAACAACTTCAAAATCACGTAGAGCTAATTTCCTCCAAATTCTCCGTCGTTTGTTTTGCTTATAATCACTGCTTCTTTGAGAAACGGAAGATTAACGTCACCTCGTCCTTCTGGTTGGAAAGTTATCGTTACTTCCTACATTTCTCCACACACATACACACCCGCGCGCGCGCACACAAAACACACCCGCCGACGAGGTTTAGATAAATGGATAGTTAGTTTCCGATTCACTGAAAAATTTAACTCTTAAAGTCAATAGGAAAATTAAATTGTCATAAAACATAAAAAAAAACAAGCAAACTAGCACGAGAGAAGAGGACACATCATCACAGTAAGTTAGAGTGAACGAGGCTGAAGTTAGCTTCCGATTCGAAGCCTCCGATTCGCCATATGCGTAAAGGGCGATTCCACTGAATTTTGGAGACCTAGGTTGCATTAGACCTGGTCCTATTGAAAAACTACAATACTTAAACACTCTTCAAATCTGGACTCAAATGTTTTACACAGAATGCAGATTCATAAAAACAAAGTCTTTGATTTGTGAAACCTTTATTCTATTGGTGAAAATGCTAATTAGCCTAATTTATTTTTATTTTTTTCTGCAACTAGACCACATCAGACCTGGTCCTGTTGTAAAACTACAATACTTGGACTCTTCAAATCGGGACACAAATGTTCTACACAGAATTTAGATTCATATAAACACAGTCTCTGATTTGTGAAACCTTTATTTAATTTGCAAAAATGCAAATTAACCAAATTTTTATCACTATTTTGGCATCCAGACCGCATAAGACCTGGTCCTGTTGTAAAACTACAATACTTAAACTCCTCAAATCTGGACTCCTAATGTTCTACACAGAATGTAAATTCCTAGAAACACACTTTCTGATTTGTGAAAGCTTAATTCTGTTTGTGAAAATGCAAATAGACGCTTTTGGAGAATTGAAAAAAAATGAAACTTGGCCTTGGTTTATTTAAAGTAGGGCAACCTCAACGACACATTTCGATTCTGGTTCTGAAAGTGCAGTAGCCTATTTAAACAACAGAATTTACAGAGAGATTGCAGATGGGTTAACTGGCCCAGGTACGCTACTGCAACTCCCTTAATTTTCCTGGCACAACAGTTGTCGGACCTGTATGCCCAAGAACCTGTAGCTTCTGGGTGACCTACGACTGATCTGTAGCTTACTGTCTTACCTGAAGTCGCAGTCCTTGACGAGAAAATTACAATGGACAACATATCCACTAATCTTAAAACGTAATTTTCATTCTTTATTTTCTTTTTCAACCTTGCTGACTCGACATAGTCTAATAATCTTTTTAGCCAAGTTATTTATAATGGGCTTCTGTCCTTAGTGAAGTTAACTAATATAAATATATATATATATATATATATATA
>JBBBVU010000008.1:20480863-20491722 GCA_037177055.1 Atherinosoma microstoma
CTCTGCCAATGCTAAACAGCTTATTCTGCTGTTGCTATTGACTCTTGTTTTGAGCTTCTGGTACCCCCAGGTGCTGATGAGGATCCAGAAAGAAATGACCTCCAGTATATAAAGAGGGAATAGGTCAGTCTAAAACCCTCTTCATCATCATGTAAACTACCAGGACCTTCATGATTCATTTCAAAGAAAGACAGAATGGTAGAGGAATAGATTTTTAAGGTGGAATAAAACTTCTTTTTTTCTATTTGCTACTTTGTATTTGTATGTAAAACACCTTGAATTGTCCTGTACATGAAATGTGCTATATAAATAAACTTGCCTTGCCTTGCCTACTCTTTGGCTGCTAGATCACAGACTTTTTGTCTCACAATGATGCAACAGACATTTTTATAATCAGCAGAGTATCTGCTTTCATATGACACATTGTGTGGTTTGCATGAGGTGGAGAAAGAAACAGAAGCTCTGGGTAAGAAAAATAAATTTTTTTCCAGTCTCACTTTTTTCATCTTATCTGACATTCACAAAGAATATCCAAGCAAATCAAGCAAATCTCAGCAAGTGAAGTAATCCCTGTGTCACAGAGATATTAATATTTTGAGTAAAAGTGAAAAACGAAGGATTTTTCAGTACTTGCAGTGAGGTTTAGGACTCTGGCGCAGCTCCACACGAAGATGTGTGATAGATATAAAAGGCCAGAGCTCTTTATACAGAGCAGTGGATTGATTTTCATCCTTTGCATGCAGAGCCAACAGGCATCACAGAGTGAGCAAGTAATGCAATCGAGCAGGAGTGGGAGTGAGCACTCAGGCGGGTGGTTGCTGGATGTGCTGCAGGACTTTGGAGGATGTGCCGTAGAGGGTGCTGTTGCATTAATCAAATGTGGAGGTGATAAATGTCTGAACAGGAGTTTCAGCTGCCAAAGGAGAGAGTTAAAATGAAGGACAGAGTCTAGTGGCAGAAAAGGTTGTTTCCCTCCGAGGGATAATTCAAACTACCTTTGTAAAATGCTCCAGCAGTGCAACGTCCGTTCTGTCATTCTTATTTAGGTCATAACATACAGACAAAATCTAAAGCATATTTCAAAAGGCAACAGGATCAGAAAGCTAATAAACATTTTGAAGAAATGATTAATTTGTTACTGACTCATTGTTTGCAGCAACAATTTATTTCTGAGAACAGGTGACCTTGCAAAACTGTCAAGGATCATGAGTGCCACCTATTGATCATGATGAGAATATAATTCAGCACCACAGGACATCGTTTCAATCACTTTCATGCTTGCCTGGTTGAAAAATGGATGGAAGCTTGAATAATTGAGCAAAGTTGTACCAAATAGATCATTGACTTCATAAGTACACACCCACAAGTGGTTCAAGTAGATGTCCAGTTGTCCAAAGGAAAGGAAAGGAAAACAACACGTGTGAATGCGGCTGTGCAACCTTTGACCCTCCCAGTGGTTGGTGGTATGCAGTCAGTTGTGCATACCGAGCTGTCAAGTCAGCTGTAAAGCTTCTTTTTGTGGTGGTGTCACACAGGAAATGCAGGACAGCTAATTATAGGCAGTAAATTGATGGTATACTTAAACTAAGGAAATCTTAGTCGTGGATGAAAGTTTGAGCTCAGTTTTTTGATAAAGTAAAACCAAATTTCTTTTGAGAATCAGGAGCATCTATGTAAAAGCAAGTATCAAAGCTGAAACACTTGAGGAGATATGGTAAAAGAAGAGCCATGTCAAGGAAACTCAGGTTACATAAATGTGAAAACAAAGGGAGATGGTTTTAATACTCGAGAAGCTGAAGCTTCTGCAATTTGAAATAAAAAAAAAAAGGATCTCACTAACTTAATTCTACCTCTGCACGTCGATCAGACGGATGTGGCTCTGGATTGTGTTGTCATGGGTTACACTTTTTGTTGAATCACTAAATGACCTTTCTTCTTTCTTGGCCGCCAACATGACATTGCATTGAAAAGAGACTGTTTACCTCAGCAGCAACAACAGGGGCAGAATTAGTCCATTACTTTGTTTTGATTTTTTTCATTTTACAGTTGTTTTTTATTGTTATAGATGCCTCATTATTTTTTATATGTTAATTTCACACAAATAAATTAGTTGAAAAATGTAATAGTTATTCGAAGGGGAAAAAAACGCATGCCAACTCCTATGTTTAGTATACATGTAGTCAATTGGGGGAAAAAAACAAAAAAAAATAGACAAAACACGTGCATAAAAAGCAAACAAACATAGAAACAAAAAAGAACCCCAACAGAACCAGTAGTATAGGGTCTAAGATCTGGAAAATGTGTGCGCTCAGAAATAACAGCCCACCTTGTACTGTGTCCACTTACCTTTGTGGTGACATCATGTCTCTGGGCAGACTGAACCTTGTCTGCAATGAATGTGGATTTACTTTTGTTTTTAATGGTCAGGAGATTCTCACTTTATTGATGCTCTTACACTCAAATTAGCATTCATCAAACATTACATGTCAGACATTTAAAAACAGGTCACATGTGATGAATCCAACATGAACCAAATACTTAGAGCTTTTCATCAGTAAGCCATGTACAAATGGACATTTTACAGATTGCAAACAACCGATTTTGCTCTTTTGCTCCATTGTTACAACATGTTGATGCTTAGAATGAAAGAAAAATGCAAATCTGCTCTGAACGACAACCTCATCATTGATTCTTTTGCTGAATTGATTGTTGTTGAAGAGATTGAATTTAATTCAAGAAGTAAGCCTACACAAATAGGGGACAACAATAATGACTATGTGCTCTTGCTCCTTGACCTGAACCTGAACTTGAGACTTTTCTCATGGGATCTTGCATGAAAGTGATTTACAGGACAAAAAAAGACTCGGCTCTCGCAGACAATATACTATTGAAGAGCTGCGGCACTAAATAAGATACTGCCACTTAAGAAAATAAGAGAGGTTGTGTAGCTGCAGCCAAGATTCAATGTTGTGTCAGCACACTGTGTTAACCCACACTCCCAGGCTGGGCTGGACATGGAGCTGATTCAACTGAGGTCTTACAGGACTGCCCATCTTTCTTTAATGGCTGTTTATACAGCATAAAACCCCTCTCAACACCTCCACTGACCATCACTTGCTCTAACTCTAGAGCTAGATGAGGACATCTTTGAAAACTTTTTCTAAATGAGGTCACAAGCCTTTTTAATGATGCTCCATCCATGTTGGCACGTTTCCACTCAGATTAGATGTGAACCGAGTAACGGTCTCACAAGCAAATAGCTACTGCCCTCCAATTGCTGTACAGTACATTAGAAGATGATTTTTCATCTCTATCTGATATATGGTCCCATTATCGTCACCACAAATGACACTTAGATGTACTTGACATCCAATGAATTCCTGCACCTATTAAAATAGACATGTAATTAAACACAACTGATAGTTAGGGGCTGTCGAGCCGAGTCCAGCTTAGATGTCTCTCTCGCTGCTTCACTTAAAGTGTACTGCTGTTTAAACTGGAATGGGTGAATACGAGGGCTGGACGCCTCACTGTCTCCAACTGCTCTGAGGTTTGTGGAAGTGCTGAAATGATAACCTTTGAATGGTGGAACATTAAGATTCAATTAGTGACACGCAACATGAGAAACATGCGAGGAATGACAAGTTGGAGTGTATGAAACCATAATGAAACCACATGAGGGATGGGAAATAATACACACAGCTGCTTAATATGTATTACACTTTACAGTAGTTACTCTATATCCCATCTGCATTTGGAAATGAGTTATCAAATCTAAACAAGGTTGGTCTACTGAGTCTAATAAATAGTCTTTAATTCCTAAAGTGGTACGTGATCAGTTTAAAACGTCTATACATCATTCAAATATGTGTTCAGCTAATAGTGTTTACAGTGTTTCTGGCTGGTGAAATATAGATATATGTCTAATCCACCCCCATGGCATTATGTACTGCATTAGGGTGTAATAAATAAAGTTAGTAAAAATGTCCACACCTACTTGCTTTATTCTTTAGAGATGTCCACCGAGCTGGATTTCAGCTCATATTAGGTGTCAGCCTAATATTAGGAACAGCCTGAACAGGCTTATGCATGATCAGATTCACACCTTTGACTGATTTATAGCTACTAATGAACCAATCATTTATATCTCGATTGTGGAAAGAAGCCAGAGCACATAGAGAAAATGCAGACTTCGTGCACACAAAGAACCTTGCTGAGCAGCAGAACTGAGCGCAGAACATTTGTAACCTGGGCAACAGCAATGATATTGCAAAATGATGCAGTTTCCCAATGAAGGGTTTAAATTTGTACCATGATGGAATTCCTAGAATCATTTCCATTTATGCCCAACGTGCAGCCACGTTCTCTCTACATGATGATTTTCAGCTGCCACGTTTCATGAATGACGTTGATCAAGTCCAACTTCTTGACACATGACAACATGCACATGCTACACACTGCTGATTTTGTCAAATAGAAAGATGATGTGTTTGACTGCTGGGTCTTGTACAAGATGTTTGTTAGAAATTTAAAACACAAGGTTATGGTTAGAAAAATATATAAATGTTTAGGACTTACAGGTTTTGATATGGACACGCCCCCTGCACAAAACAACAGCCTCCATTTACAGCATGTTTCCATATAATGATTTCTGACACTGAACAGTGACACCACTATGTTTTAGTCATGTGGACTGATCTTGGAGATTATCTATGAAAACTGTAGAAAAGGGCAGGCATGTTTAAAACGTACAATACAAGTTCTGTACTTTGTTGAACCATTGGTCTCTCAACATCAATTATGCAAACAATTTGAGCAATTAGATCAATGAATCAAATATATCTGGACCAAGACTCTATGTTCCACATGCCAGTCAAAATAATTAACAAAAAGCTAAATTACTGTCATATGACAGAAAATTATATCCACTGTTTACTGTATTGTAATCATCAATCCTTTAGACCCTTATGGCTCTGTGTGAAAATCCATTGTAAGATTCCTCCTCCCCCTCTTTACACGATTAATATAATCTGTCCAGGGTGTACCTTACCTCTTGCCTGCTAACTTCTGGGATAGGCCCCACCTTCCCCCACGACCCTGAATTGTAAATAAGCGATATAGAAAATGGATACATGAATAAATGAATGTACCATTTTAAGGAACAATTTCAAAGGTCTTTATTTGAGCTTTCTGTTATTCCACAGTTGGATCTCTAAAAGCCTGTCAATAACATGCAAGCCCTCACATTGCTGCCTCCAAGAAAGTGCTTCTCTAACTATAGAAAGTAAAAATCTGTTCCTCTCAGTTAATGCAAAATGTTAACAAAAACATTTTCATCAATGTGTACATGAAACACAAGCTCATAGAAGGCATGTTGCCTGAATAATATGATACATCAGGAACGATTAACTCATAATTCAAGTAAAAGTCCCGTGATGCTGTCTCTTTCCTCCACCTCATGAAAAATCTAATATACAAGCAGTCAATTGACTTTGGCAGTGATCAGTTTAAATTTTCAGTACTGAAACTAATTACCAAAGGCTGTGACGTTTTACTACTTAATGAACAATGTGATGTGGGCTTATCTGGGTCAGTATATATTATTATTGAATGGAAAGAAGTCTGACTCTCTGTTCTGCTTTCAGACGTCCTTAGCATTTCAGGCTGTGAGATGATGGCAAGTCAGGCATTCATATCCCAGACTTGAGTCACCCTTTCCCTCTCAGATAAAATGCTGTAAAAAAAGAAAAGAAAAAAGGACAGAGTATTCAACTGATGTTTTTATATATTTACTCTCAATGTAATATTATAGCTTCTGGAAGGGTTGCAGCAGTGTTTTAGTCAAGACTTTTTCAATATTTTGAACTGTAAAATAAGATTTTGATAAGATGTTGCTTATTAAACTCAGAAATATTCAGTGAAAACTGACCTTAACCTGGGCAAGCTTCAGATGCATTTTATGATGAGGATGTAAAAGTCATAAAACAACCAGATGTGATGAAGTCACAAAAAAATGCAGAAGAAACAGTGATAAAACAGTGGATTTGGCTAAAACCAAGTTTTTCTTGTTTTCTTCTTTTACAAATTTTGTTTTACTTTTTACATTAGATTACCAAGTAAGTTGTAATAATTACTTAATAATTTCCTAAAATCTATATCCTTTCTAAAAAGGTCTCAATGAGATACCACCCTTCTCTGTGCATGTATTGCCTTGTCTATTGATGAATGACAATGAAAGAGAAAAGCAGGGCTATTAACTTGCATACAATTAACTTTTCTCTCACTCTCATGCCACACATCCTTCCTCTCATACAGCTCAAAACAAATTTATGTCTAATAATGTTGCGGTACAAAAGGAAGGTATTGCACATGCAGACAGGACAGAGTAGCTTTGTGTATCAGCCGCAGCTAGGCTGCATTACCAATCATAAAGACGGATAAAGATCCACTTAAATCAAAGTTGCCTTTACATGGAACTTAGAGCCTGTAATTACAAGCGTATGGAAAGTCATGTATTGCAAATAGTTTCAGAAAATGTGAAAAGTATGACAAGGGGAGTGTTTGTATTGACTCTCTTCTTGAATGTGATGCAGCCTAGATAAAGATGGGGAGATTGGATATTTCAGTATCTTGCAAATCAGAACAGCTCAATGTAAAATTGATGTTTCATACCAAGGTGGCCCTAAACAAAGTGACAAGGTTGTATTAGATCAGCCTTTTGAGTTGATGGTCACAAAGAACACAGACACCCAAATACTGTATTAACTCAAGCACAGAAAAACATATTTTTCATATGACGTCCCCCTTGATGAAAAACACGCCCTTGTACTAGCTGTAACATGCCTTCTTGTGCAATCAGTGCAGAGCTGATAAGAGTCCCCTCCTGTGCCCACTGTATATCTCTCCTTTGCCCTTGTAACCACTCAAGAGCCAAGTAAACTCAAGAAATGTATTCTTCTTTTTCTCACTCAGTACCCATGGCAAGTGATGTTTCATTCGCACAAGACAGAATGAACCATTTCACTCCTATTTTCTCACTGTCAGCCATGGCAACCACTTTCTGAAAGCCATCTCAAGGCAACATCCCCTGTCATCATTTTGTCCATTAGTGCTTTTTGCTATTGTCATGTGCGTTTCAAGCCCATTCCAAACAGCTGTCTTACTTACAGTGTCCTTGCTGCTTGGCACATAAAGACAAATCAGCCATGGCACCCTCAAGCAGTTACAGACTATGCAGACAACATATAATGGAAGGGATTATGACTAAAACCATGCAAACACATCTAGCGTTTTTAATCAGTACATTTGATTTAATCTAAATGAGGGAAATAAGTGGTATGAAATAACTTTTCCCTACAGATAATCATTTTCAAAGTTTACATAAAGAATAAGTGTTAGTGTTTAATTTTTATTTTATTTTTAATTTTTAAAATATTGTCCCTAAATCAAGAGTAGCCTATAGTGTTTGTCAGCTTCCATGTCACTGTAAAACGAAGAATAACTTTTCTTAAGAATAACTTGCATGATGCAGCGTTTTTGTGGCACCATGATGCAAGTTGGTTTCCTGGCTTGGAAATAGGAATTGTTTCATAATCCTCTTTGGAACAACGTAGCTATTGTGTTCCCCCAAAACAGGACGTGCAGGAGCACAAAGAACACTAACATAAGATATGACCTCAATGGGTAATGTAAAGCACTTTGAGTTGTATTTCTATCCATGAAAAAGTGCTCTATAAATAAAAAGTATGATTGAATGATTGATTGACTGGGTGTTAGATGTTATATGGTCTTCTGGGAAATAGACCTGACACTACAGTTAATATCCCACAGTGGAGATTTCCTCCACTAAGAGCACTTTTACATCCACTTTCACTTGTCTAAGTTAGTTTAATCCTGATGCAAAGAATTTTGAACATTTAAGCTCCCTCAATATATTACTGGAGGGGAATCTGCATGATTAAGCAGAACTCGTGCCAATTTTTGATATTTTACACACCCCACTGCTCAGGTATTCTGTGTCGCGCCATAAAAAAACCTAATCTAATTTCTAAGCTTGATAGGATTTTTCTACTTTTTATTTCACGGCCATGGTGGATTCTAAGGAGATGCAATAATGTACCCTCAGCGGGAGTTTGGTTCAGACGGAAATTAGATTGACCTCATCTGAAGCAGGGGCTGTTCGTCTTCATTAGAACACTCAGCGTGCTCACTCTCTCTTTGTACTTGACAAATAACATGAATACAGGTAAAGATCCATTTTCCATCATTAATCTCTATTGAAGCTGTCACAGTTTTTCTTTTGGAGGTTGATAAAAAAAAAACTTTAGAAACTGCAGTGGCTCAAAGTTGATATTTTTTCCACAGTCACTGTATGTCAAAGTGTTGATGTGAGGAGATGCATGAATTATTTGATTTTCAGCAAACTTAGATACTGTGCTGCATCTGTTTAGGAAGAGGAAACATATCTGCTAGTGATATCTTGATTGGATTTTTATTTTAATTATGGTTCAAACCCTCTATTGTACATGATTGGTCCAGATATTTAACTATTAAGTCCTCTCTGCGTATTGGTATTTTTTTGGCCATTTTTTTCCATGCTGGCATTTTTAGCTGCAATTTCAGAAAAATCTACTCCAGTGAAAGTATTTGTTTCAGGGATAAGAATGACAACCTTGCTGCTTTCCTACCCAGAGATAAAACTGGATTTCAATTGTAAATTCAAAAAGAGTTTTTAATAAATCTGCTGACTAAAATAAAAATGTATTTGTACTTACGTCTATGAATATTAAGGGTTAGTTCATTGAGATAAAATGACACTAATTTTTTCTGGCAAAATTGTGGGTGACATGGAGGTGATGCAATTAAATTGCATGCAGCAATTCACAGAAACTGTTGGGGAAAAGACAGTCACTTTGAAGAACTAGCGAAATAGACAGGGAACTGGACTCAGCATCTGTCTATCATCATCAGCCAACTTTAACCTGGTCCAAACTTATTTAGGCCAAAAATGGTTGAAGCTTGGAGCTTGTAAGGCCGCTTGATTCTTGAGAGATTTGGCATCTCACAAATCTCCTATACCATCTATCCTATGCCAACACTTCCCTTCCAAACTTAAAAAACAATTTGGTATGCTTTTAGATTAAGTTATTAAATTTTCAGTGTTTCCATCCAGCTGTCTTCATGCACAAACTGATGATCTAAATTAAGATACTTGTGCAACTCTTGGGGTAAATCTTTACTATGTGGTTGATACTCAGTTACACATCCCATCAAAGTATGGTGGTTTTTGTGTTTTGTATTACTGTAAATAAAAGTTTAATCTCTAAAATGTCCCTAAACTTGAATAACCCCATTTCAACAAACCTTAACAGTATTTTCTTTTGTTGGGGTGCCTTATATAATAATACTAAAAAAGAGGCTATAACTAACAGCTGATCATTTTTACCTCAGAATTGCCCTGTGATGCTCAGGTGACCGAAGATGTGCTGCCGGCTTTGCTTCACAAGAACAGAAAACAAAAGTAGAGTAAAGGCCATTCTATTACTCTAAAGCCCTAGGAGAGGTCTACCACCCTTTTATCTTTCAGACTAAAATAATGCAATACACTTCAGTCTGATACAAGCAGACAAGACATCTAAAGACATCTAAAAAAGTGCTGCCACACTAAAACAAGCAACCATGTACCACAAATCCTTGACGCCCTTCACTGGAAACATGATGGTTTCAGAATTGTGAAGAGGTGATTTGATCTGCTTCGGTCTTACACAATATAAATACTTCTATTTGTTTGTATTTGAAGTTTGTTCTAAATGTGTTTTTATAAGGTTGTTTGTTCTTGATATCGATTTTTGTGTATATGTCTTATTGTTTTGCATTCCTTATGTTTTCATTTTTACTTTTTTTTTTTTAAAGATTCAAGAAAAATAAAGCTTCCTTCTACAGTCCAAAAAACATGCATTTTAGGTAAATTTGTAATTCCAAATGGACCCTGATGGACTGGAAACCTTTCTGTGGTATGCCCCACCCCTCACTCAATAGCAGCTGAGATAGACTTCAACCCTCCTGTAACCTTAAATAGGATGAGCCGAGTACAGAAAATAGATGAATGCTATTATCATTTTTGTTATTTTTCACACTAAATACTCGAAAGGTTAAATAGTTTGTTTTACAATGTGATATCGCAAAATACTCGTGCACTATCTGTGTCCTCCTGCATGGCACTGGAGTCACACCGCATCATATCAAGAAATGACAGGTCACCGTCAAAACCTCCAGAATCTGACCCAGCTGATCAAAAACTACGAGCAGTAAATAAAATGAAAACTGCATGTTGGTATCTTTTATCTAACATTGCCAATTAGCTTCTGGCATTTGAACTCAAAATCAAATCAATGCTATAGTTGAATCTTTTTTATTATTGTTTAATCTTGGGCTTCTCTGCTAAAGAAAAAAAGTAATTGAAAAAGATGTTTTTCTCAAAGCATGGTAAGAAAAAATAAATCTTTTGCTTCATGTTTAACCTTGGGAACAGCAGTAGAGAAAACAACATCACCATAAAGTCCATCTGAGGTTTGAGTTCACATAAATTTTTAGCTGCGGATGTTCTTATTTCTTATGAAACTTTCCTTTTCTCAGTTATCACAGATTTTGTGGAGCTGGGAACACAACTGTACATACGCTCATGATGATCATCTGATACACTGCTGTGGAGAGACTTGTTACTCAAAAGATTTAAAAAAACAAACAAACTTACACAGAAATGTGTCAGCACAAATATAGAAGTGTTTCAAATAATGCTCACCATCTATGATGAAATGTCAATTGTGCACCACGAGGGGATATACAGTATATATATACAT
>JBBBVU010000008.1:20495194-20508023 GCA_037177055.1 Atherinosoma microstoma
CATCCATCCATCCATCCATCCATCCATCCATCCATCCATCCATCCATCCATCCATCCATCCATCCATCTTCTTCCGCCCCAAGCTGTGCGTCAAAGTGAGTCCGACTATATCTAGCAGGAACCGCTCAACCTTGCGCACCAACTCAGGCTCCTTCCCCACCAGAGAGGTGACATTCCATGTCCCTAGAACTAGCTTCCTTGCACTTTATGGATGTAAATGTCAATAAAACACAATATTCTAACCACCAACTAAATTTCACCTTTTTTGGCACTTGACTGTGTTTTCAGCAGCATCGCTTCTATGCTTCAACCATGTTTCAAGTTTTAGCGCTGATGAGTGATTGTTTGGTGATGCAATTTAGTATGAGCCAGAACATGTAAAAACTCCTGGTATGTAGGTGAGCTGGGTTTTTACAGTGAATTAAACTGACTACGGAATGCAAATGTTATTTTATAAACTTACACATTTATATATATTTTCATTTATATTTTATAAAAATATCTATAACACTATTTAATTAGCAGTGAACAGCATTTTTGTTATTTTTATATTTTATCACATAAACCCATGAACATCGGATTGCAACCTCACTGAATGAAAGCATCTAACCCAAACTTCTCTTAAAAATAAAGGCTAAGTGCAGCTTAATCCTAAAAGTTCACATACTAACAATCCATATGAGAGCAATATATGAATATACATCAATTGGGCTTTTATCATTAATTTCAATATGTATGAAATTGAGAAATTAGGTCATTTCTTTACACATTTCTTTACACAGAAAAAAGTGTTCACAAATAGCAGCATTGTGCAATATCTATAA
Source organism: Atherinosoma microstoma (assembly GCA_037177055.1). NCBI lineage: Eukaryota > Metazoa > Chordata > Actinopteri > Atheriniformes > Atherinidae > Atherinosoma > Atherinosoma microstoma. Next base: position 20,496,019 of record JBBBVU010000008.1, read on the forward strand.
TCTATATCATAAATGAATTAATAGTGTGCATATTATACTCTTCAGATTTATATATATACACACACACACACACACACAAACATAATATGTATATATGTATATATATATACATATATACATATATATATATAAAATTGAGATGAAATCCTTCCTTACCTGTGTTTAATCTACATCAACCAATCTTTCCCTGCAGCTGTGGCTTGACTGCTCATCCTCCTGCTGGGATGGATGGATTTCCTTCATCTTCCTCTGCTGTTATTCTCAGTTGTTCTTTCTTACAGCCCATTGTTTTCAAGGCTCTGGTTATTTTCTTTGACAACAAACGCCTGGCTGCCATGAACAAAAAGCTGCAGCACAAGCAATTTTGGAGACAGCGTGATCTTGGTGGCTCATCCTCATTTCTAATTTTGTTTGAGCGTTTCAAATTGTTGAGCTTGTCAATAGATTAAGTTATTTAGCTTTAGCGTGAAAACACTGACAAGCAAAGAAATAGGCTGATATGCCATTTAAATATTCATGTATGGACTTGAGAGGAACATACTTTCCTTCAGAACAACTTTACTGATGGTGCTTGCCTCAGCAGGCTGAGGGTTTGCTCGACCATTGAGGTAAAGTCGCTTTAACTCAGATAATGACAGAGTGAGAAGGACTGAAGTGGACAAAAAACAAAGAGAGGAGAAAAGATTGGTGAGAGCAGAGGAAAAGTGAATACTGTTCTCCTACAAAGATAGTGGCTCTGTCTCTTTGACTCAAAGTGCTGTCTACTCCTTGCCTATGTATGTTTGAAACCCCACCTCCCTCAGTGTTTCTGTCGTCCCCTCCCCTCTCCTTCTCTCTCAGCGTCTGGCCGAGGAATCCCAGGCAGTGTTTAATTGCAGAGTGCAAAGGCTTTAGTTGGGCTAATGAGCTCAGCACCGGAACTGAGTCTTTCATGCACTCTCTGAGAAAACAGACTACCACATGGAGTCCTTTACCAGAGGAGCTTCACAAAGCGGCTGGATTTCAGGTGGTGGGGAATGAAGGAATTCTCAAATCCAGGTACCGTCGACTCTGTGAGAGAATATACCAGAGGCAAAAGACGTAAGAGGTGGAGAAAGAGAGGAGAGCGGGAGAGGGGAGGGGAGGAGACGGGAAATACACTGCCAGAGAGACAGAGAGAGGGAGAGACTGGACGCCTGCAGCAGCAAATGAGACAGAACAACGAGGCGGGAGAGGTAGAAAGAGAGACAGAGAGGGAGGGAGGTGGAGAGGGGCCCCGTGGAGGAGAGAGGGCTACAGGGTGAGGAAGAAGAAGGAGCGAGAAAAAGTTGGGAGAAGTAAGAGAAAAAGGGTCTAAGGAAAGTACGCACGAAAGGATTAACAGCTACAGTAGAAAAGAAGGGAAACAACAGACAGGAAGGAAGGGGAGGGAGAAGTCTCGGGTAGAGTGTAAAAAAAGAGCTGGAGAAAAGTTTTCTTGTGGGAAGACGCAGATGAGGAAAACAGAGCGAGTGAATGACTGGGCTGGAGAAAGGTTGGATGGGAGGAAACCATTTGTTTACTGAGGCGTTTTTTACACAAGTCTCTGGGCTTCTTTGGACATGTACACAGAAGGCTCACAAACAACGGGACACCATCGATTTCTTCAGCACAGCAACACCTCCACCCCCTGTCCCTGCCAGCACTGCATCCACTATGATCCGTCATCCAATTATCACCGGGGGTCCGGATACCAACCAGCATCAGCCAGACAGACGGACCGCTCATCGCTGGACTGCAGGAGAGACTTCCAGGCACCGCGGGTTAAAGATGTAGGAGGCAGAACTTTCCTAGTGGATAGAGCTGAGAGAAGCGGTCATCATAGCCCACAGAGGAGGCCTGTGTTTGCAGGGCCAGGCCCTTACAGCCAGTCAAATGATTTGAGCCAAGTCTGCCCCTGGGAACTGAACCCTGCCCAGTGGAACTACCCACCAGAGCCTGGGGTGAGACACTATTCATCTGTGAGAGAACAGTGTGGCTGTGTGGTGCACAGTGAGACGAGGGCACACCCCTTCCACTCTGGGATACCACACCCTCTCCCTCATCTTCAGGTCAAAGGTCAGGGGTACACGCGCAGGAGGACTGTCAGGTATATTTCTGTGGATGAGGAGGAAGGCTGCGGATGCACTTTTGAGAACTATAATTTGGAGCCACATAATCCCCAGGCAGGTCATTTGCACATGCAAAATGGCCACTGTGGACCGAAGCCTGTGCTCTTCGAGGGAGGGGAGGAAAGAGATAGCCATCAAGATCGGGTCATACTGAAGGGTGGATCAGAGGAGGGTTCTAATGGTTGCAGTGGCCCTCAAAAAGGTTTCTTCTCCACTGAAGTCCCACAAAAGCACTTGAGCCAAAGCAGATGGAAGGGGTCTCCCTTCAGTGTCACCTGTTCAGAAACCTCCCAAGTGACAATAAACAATGAACACCAGCGCCAGGGTTCGGAGGTGACGAAGCAGAGGAGGAGGCAGGAATCAGTGAGGGATCAAATCCGGCAAGTGGTGACAGATCTGGAGGACGTGTTGGGGGGTTTGAAGCAAGTACACGTTGAGATGAAAGAGGTAGGAGGGTCTATAATTAAACATGTTTAATCCTTACACGTGAATCAGGTGTCTAACCATGAAAGTCTGGGTCCACTGCAGCTGTCCCAGCCATTTATCAGTTCTCCCTTGGATACTGTGGCATTTATTATGATTATCACGAAGCTCAGATGCTGAAAAAATGAACCACGGTGCAGAGCAGTTTCACACGGGTTGTGTATCTGTGAGCGCATACTCACAAGAGCATGGTGTGTCAGTGTGTGTATACAGGGTGACTGCATTGTCTGTGACTCAGCCATCATCTCTTACCGATGCAATGACTGAGAACGATGTGGGCTGACCTTTTGCAGAGTGCTGCCATAACTGGCAGCGTTCCGGCCAGCACATTACAAAGCCTGGCCATAGACTGTTACTAAATTATGTCTTGCTCTTACATTATCCATTTTGCATGCAGCTGGAAATGAGCATTGAATCACAGCTGAATGCGTCCAAGTAAAGCCTGGTGTTGTGTTGTAATGAATAAAACATCTCGATGATTTTGAATTAAAACATTTGGAGACAAAGGAGGTGCAGGAAAAACTAACGCACTAATATCCCATTCTTAAGTTGGAAGTACTAATGCAAATGCAAAAATGTGCCATTACATTAAAAAGTTGTGTATTGTAACATGCTTTGCTTTGCAAATAAGATGAAGCCACTGTAGGCAGTTTAAACAGTCGTTTCCAGCCAGGGTGCCAGATAAAGATCTGGAGGGGGATATAATGAGGAAAAGCTGAAGTGCTGCTGCAAAAATTGGTTTATTTCAAGTAAATTTTAAAACTTTCCCCTTTTTGTGAAATATTCTAGAGCTTCACTAGTTCGGTTGAATAAAACCATCTTTAAAAAGGAACAACTGGTCCCACAAAAAGACACATTTTTCTGTGTTGATTTACAAGACAAGAAACTGGTTTATGTTTTGTTAATCTGTTTTACTCAACCTGTTCAGGATGTACCCCGACTTTCACCTGATAGCAGCTGATAGGCTCTGTCTTTGCAACCCTGAATTGCATTAAGTGGGTATAAAAAAATAGGTCGAAAGATGGATGTTTAGTTTTATGGTTGATGTTATATTTATGACATGTGGAGACAATGAAGTACAAAGTTTTGTACAATCCACTCCTTCTCTTATCATTCAGGTGGTTGATCAGATTGATCGTCTCACAGCCAACATCGATCTCAGTGAGGAGGCTTGCATCACTCAGGGGCCATCCAATATCCTTCATGACTCGACTCATTCAGGAGATTTCAGGGTATCCCAGCTGCCGAATCCCAAGCCTGTTTCCGTTCAGGCATTGCAGCATGTTGATGAGGACAGAGTCATTCTCAGAACGAACTCTCCTTCCCCTGTCCACATGGCCTCAGTTGTCAAAACTAGCCACTTTACCCCACCCAGTCTCCACAGAGATGCCAAACCCCAAAAGCCAGGCGTGAACGGCCACCTGCCTCATCTGTACCCCACAAGAGACTCCAACCACACCGGTAAAACACGTCCAGAACACAACCAACAAACACTAGACCCTAAGGTCATCATAGGGAACAGCACCACCAATCAGAGAACTCAAAAGCCTCCACCTTACCCCCAAAATGGCCGGTGTGGGAAGGGACCATATCCACCACCCAAGCCTGTGAAGACCCCTGCCTACCCCGTGAGAGGACGCCAGAGCACCAGCATGGTGTGAAGGAGGGGGGTTGTTCTGCCCCAGTGCCATAAGGGGTCTGAAACATGAGGCCCTGCTGCAGTGATCGGAGGTCAGAGAGGGACCGGGCAGGGGGATGACTCACGGTACGTTTTTTTTTCTCTTCTTTTACAGTGTTGATGTTTCTGTTAGTACTTGCAGCTGATGACGTTGGCTCTGTTTACTGGCAGAGCAGAGTTCAAAGTCAGTAGATGAATTGCAGTGTTCCTCTGTTACAAGAAGATGTGTTTGATGTATGTGTGTATGCGCGTGTCTGTGCGCGATGTCTGTGTGTGGGCGGCAGCAGAGGGGGAGGGTGTAAAATGTCTGCTTTTGTTGATATCACATGATTTCCCGTCTTCACCACATTGCAAAATGTGTCTGTCTTGGCATGTGGGAAAAGAAATTATTCCTCAGTTATGCTACACATGTGGTTATAATCAACCAGCAGTGAGACGTTTGCACTGACTGATGTAAAATTCTTTTTTTTATGAATAGGTTTGAGGAATTTTTTACCTTGAAAAACATTAGCTGCTAGTTACCTATTTCAAAACACAGCTTTGAAAATATCTCAAAAAGCCTCAAAATTGTAGCTCTTTTAATCATTTCAATCTGTGAAAACTTACAGCAGAGCGCACATTAAATCCTTGAGACAGACTTTTTAGCAGCGTAACTTAGTCATAACTTCTAGGGAACTAAAACTTGGCAGGAGTTCAGTTGTTTTTGGCAAACAAAGACCACACAGCCCCTTGTCTACTATCATGTGACACAAAAAAGGCATCATAGGATTTACAGGATGATCATAGCTCTGACTCAGGATTGACATAATTTACTGGTAGGAGTTGATGAGGAGGAACCAAGCTTTTCTTCACATACCATAATCAGATTTATCATTACCGGCTATAAACAAGAAGTCTGGCATCTGGCAAAAAGTTTTGTATAGCAGAGGTGGAAAATTAAACAGCATATACATTCAGTTAAGCACTCCTCTGACAAGTCCACCTTTACAGATGCTGCAGAGACAGATGTGCATGTTTCTGTACTTCCCTCTTGTGCAGAGTATGCGTAACTGCAATCTATTTTTCTGGCGTCCTGAGTTGGGTAAGCGCAGCCTGGTTTTAATCATAAAACCCCCTCAGCCATGTGCCAAAAAACAGAGTGAGAGAAACTCTTGGTATATTTGTGACGTCCATATTAAAAGGAGCACCGCTGCTCAGAAAAGCAGACCTTCACATAACGCTGTAGGTAGAGAAACGCTTTCAAGGTTGCAGCTTCGGGTTGAAACTTGTAGGCAGACAAAACGGCTCGGCAAGCCGCATGTAAGTGCGTTTTTTAATTTATCTGAATGAGAGTAGGTTCTAAGTGTAGCATCCTCTACTCAAAACTGGCCTTTCAAACTCATGAAAGCGTTCATGTTTTTGGTATCTTAAAGGTTTGAATCACCCGGAGCAGGTTCAGTGTGAAAACGGACAGCAAAAGACTTTGCTTAGCAACCAAACAACACACAGAGAGGTCTCCCTCAACGTTGTTCATTTATTATTATTCTTTAAAAACAAAAAAATTCCCATCAATATCTCTGAATGTGATTACCAGTCTCCAGTGGGAAAGTAAGGTGAATCGAAAGGAAGGAAAAATGAAAAGAAATAATCAATTCATAATATATTCCAAAACCTTATTTCAGATGTAAACAGCTTTTCATTCATATGATATCTACATTATTGATATATAATTTTCTTATGCTGCACGTCACTCTTAAGTTTTATTGACTCAAAACTTGGCGGTTTATTTTGTATACTGTACATAAACTTAAAAAAAGGCAAAAAGTTGGTAATCCCCCCTGAGTTTTAAAACTCGTCCCATCCAGCATCATAGCAAGCAGAATCATGGATCATGGTCTGGCTGCAGTGTAGTGCCAAACTAATTTATTTTACCAAAGGGGATCTTAATGGACATGAGGGGAATGAAGCTTTGTGGCTCCCCCTTGACACTTGAGTATTACTCTTTCTTTCTTAATTTGGTTATTGCTGAATTAGATTTTAATGCTGGGCCTGATTGATAGGACAAAGGGAGGAAGAGTGTGAGGAGAAGAGAAAAAAGGAGATGAGGATACAAAAAATAGAAAGCAACAGCAACAACTGTGCAATCATGACCAAAATAGAAAAACCTTACATCGAGCTGCTACACCTGCAAAGAAACTTAACAGAAAACACCCTGTAAGAAAACAAAGCAGATAAAAACACGAACACGAACAACAACAACAACAACAACAACAACAACAAGTTGGAAGTTTACTTTAAAGTTGAAAATTTCTAATTAAAATCAAAGCTGTAGAAGAAAGTAATTACCATCCTTTGACTCACAAAGCATCTCCAGGAGTTTGTGGTTTAATCACACTTTTTGAAGATTTCATTTCAAAGATGGTATGTGTGTGATATTGATGTTCTGTTGATGATATGATAATATGAATAATACAACACCAGTGATTTGCTTATAGGAACATAACATAAAAAGTTCAGAATCGCACTTGTATGCTGGTTGCCATTTATAAATCTAGGTTAGAATCAGAGAGAGAAAAAGACAGAGGGAGAGAGAGAGGGAGAGAGAGAGAGAGAGAGAGAGAGAGAGAGAGAGAGAGAGAGAGACAGTGCTGTGGGCAGTGATTACAGTGAGGTATTGGATCTGTCACAGTGGTTCATACAGCCCAACACCAACCGTGCAATAACTTGTTAACTAGCTGCACTCTAGCTGTGTGGCTATATTCCCACTCAGTCATAGTGGGTTCAAACGCTCAGTGGGTTCTATTGCTCTACATTGCTGTCCCACCGTGTTTTCATTCAGAGTAAACCAATTTATCGGATCAAGCATAAAAAGAGAAGAGTTCTTAAATTTTTTGGCATTTCCACTTCTGAAATGAATCTGTCAGGCTTTGCTGGAAAGGATGATTGATGAAGCCAAGACTGAATACATTTTACTGGTAGCTTTTTCATTTTTTTCCCCTTCAAAATGGCAATGGATTTAATGTTTATACTATTAAAATCTTTTGGCTACAATAACTGTGTAGTGAAAATATATCTTCAGGTGATAAGGCTTTAAAAGTTAGCTATATCAATTCAGAATGATGCCTGATGCTAAATAGATATGCATTTAATTAAATACTGAGAACATTCTTACATTACTTGGAATTCATCATTAGCTCTGTGCTTTATAGCCTATTGCAAATTCTCTGGGGAAATAAGGGCAGTGGCTGATTGGACTTTGAGTGGTTGGGAGCCCTCCTGCATTAACCGAGACCAGAAGCATATTTCACCTGCAGTGTAAAATCTTATGTAATTACTCTCACTTTGAAAATGCGTCCAAGGTATAAAAATAAGAAAAAAAAAGAGAGTGGTAGAACAAGCAAACACACAAAGGTTTTAAAAGACCTTATTTAGAGTGCTGACTCACAAATCAGGCAATGTGACTCACAAGGACACACAATGTCTAATTCTGCTGTACAGTACAGAGCAAAAACCTTCAAAACAAGCACAGTTTGTGTGGTCAGTGTTTGATCAGGGAGCATAAAGTTTGAGTTTTTCTGAGGTGCTGCTGAGTTCTGTTTCTGAATTTAAAATATGTTCTCTTCCTTGTTTTTTTTTCTGATATGATGTTTCCAGCAGGAACTGATGCCACTGAGACAAGCTGTCAGCTGGTGGAAACGGAGCACGGCCTGAAGGTGGGGATATTTCCAAAGGGAAAACTACCCCCAAGAGTTGACCTGCCGCTGTGTGTCCCGTGAGCACAGAAGTGTGGACGACTGGCAGTCAACCCTCTCTCTGATTTAAGCTGGTGATGTGTGGTTGATAATGAGAGGAACGAATTGCAAGCTGTTACGCAACATCCACCATCTGAAGCATAAATGTATATTTTCATGATTATTTAACTTATTTTTCCTATTTTTCATTCCAAATTATATCTATTTTTGGAGATTTACAGTCTGGATATTACCTAACCTATTGTGTACGATATTAATATTTATGCCATCTTAACAGCTGTAAAGACTTTTTCTTCCTTGCTACATGGTTGTTTCAGGGTGTAGTGTGAGAATATCAAAAAAATCATCAGTCAGGAAAGTTGCTCAGGCAGAGCAGAGACTGGATGGCAATACATTAAACTCTCCAGCACTTTCTCACACAAATCAATCTGACATCTTGGTTATATAATTCGAGAGATGCTTCATTGATTGCTGAATGTTCTGCATTTGAATTCAAAATAAAGAAATGACACCAGCATTTTATCAAACTTGTCTCTGCTAAATGATGTATACGTTCTCTAAAGTAAGAGAGGCTGTGGAAATTGTTTAAAATCTCCTTCAGCTGATCTGGAGGTGGCAGTGTGTGGTCTCTTAGGACTGCTGCGGCCAGTCAGGCCAGCGTCTGTGTCTCTGTTTATTTAAATCTTGTCTGAGAATTTCACCACTCTCTTCTCACAAGCTCCTGCAGCTATCGGACCGCACTGCCTCCCTCGAAGAAGCACCACTATCTATCTTCCTTACAAGCCATCCTTTCCTATCTGCTTTTCCTTCTGGCCTCAGAGACACAGTGACCGATGGAGGTTGACACACACAAACTGCTTACTGTCCTAGCCGCTTTGTCATTACATGTCTATCTGAGTAATTGTGTTATAGAGCTGACTGAGGGGCAAAATTATAAAAGGCTGGTAAACTACTTCAGATAGATGAGTGAGGTCATGTGCCAGACACCATCATTACTTGTCAACATATGAAATAAAATATGCTCTTCTGGACTCCCAAGCATCCTTTTGTATTAGGACTTTCCCTTATATGAATAGAATAAATATGGAACTTTCTTAATTTATTTTTAAGTTATTTTTTCATATTACATATTTCCTTAAATGTTGAAGTTGACGACACCAAATGAGGTAGTATAACTAAGCATAATCTGCGTAAATGCTCAGAAAATAAATCTTAACGTTTAAAATCTTAACGTCTACATTCACAATACTTACTGTATGTAATTTCTTTGACAGTCTGCAAATCTTTTTGTTCCACCAATGTGGGCTTTGATATGTTTTTATATAGATTGAGAAGCCCAGTGTTTTTACTCATTTTTATGCATATTATAGATCCACACAAAATAAGGGAATCTGCAGTTGGCAGTCATAGGATTGTAATAAACTTCCTGATTGATCATACATTTTCATCCATTTTGAATTCTTGTTGATTTAATAATTAAATAATGAAGTCATAACATGCCTTTCTGAAGTTCAGAATTTTGATATGGACTTGTGTAAAATGTAAGCTGAGTGAAGTTGCCTGCTTTTTAAAAAAAAAAGGGATAGTAAAAGATTAAAAACACAACTGAACATAACCAGAAGAAAAAAAAAATCCAATATGCATTGGTATTCAGTTGCTGCAAAATCAGACTGGTTATTTCGAGATATTTATAAGTTAAAGGGATACTGTGTAATTTTTGGCCACTAGGGGCGTTGAACCTGTAACTTCCCACAGGCCATGTGACACTGTCGCAAAATCAAACAGTCTCCGTCCGTGTTTTGGAATCGTGTTTGCAGGCCACTTTGACCAGTTGATAGCTAAGTAATTCAGTTTCAGGAATTTGGGAAAAAACTGCCCCCAAAAAATTACTATAAATGATAGTTTTTGGTATTAAATGAAGCAGTAACTTTGGAACAACTCATGTCAATAACTTATTGTTATAAAAACATCAGCATTAGCGCTTAGCTTATGGGACATTACAGTAGTGCTGCTTCTTATTGAACAGTGTATGAAAACCATAAAACTAAACCTAGCCGGTTGCTAATAGTTCTGTTACTTCTTAGATATTTACATGAATTATAGGAAATACATTTATTGCATGCAAACCAGCCCCACTTGCGCAAATTGTTTAGGGAGTCACGTTTGCTTTGGTTTGTAGCCGATTAGCTTCAATTAACCGCATTTAGCTTCTACTAAACAGCAATATAAAGACCAAGACGTATACTGCAATGCTCTGCAACTCATCAGGCACTTACTGCCATTGTTTAATAATAAACGGCTGATATTGTGAAAAAGTACATGACATTATGGTAAATTTGCACAACAGGAAACAAGCTAACTTACCAGTCTAATAATAGGCAAACAGAGGTGTGGGTTTTGCATCCACACTGGTCTTTCATCAGACTCCAACGAGCGTATTCTTTGCCAAGGTCTACTCGTGTCTTTCCTCTGGAGCGATCCCTTTCCCGCTTTCTCTTTCTGGCCTCCTCAGACACAGTTTTCACCTTCTAATTTCCTTCAGCCATGACAAACTTTCGATCGAAGAGGAGGAAAAAGCAGCAGCACAAAGCAGAGCCCTCTGTGTTTATAGAGGGAGAGCAGTAAAGCAAAGCGCTCCAGGTCACATGATCCCACGAGAGACGGATCCGCTCCGTGCCGACACGCATCAGGCACTGCATATTGACCCCCAGAAACCATCCATTTTACTCACATTAGCCAGATCTTTGGGTCAAAAGTTACACGGTATCCCTTTAAGTAAAAGTGGAAATCCTCCTGTTTGGAATGAGGAGGAATGTGTTCCACATAGTCAATCATGCAACTGCAGCTACCAAATTGGAAATTACATGCAGTTCTATTTGTGAATAAACTAAATTTTTACTTTCACTTTTTTCACAGAAAATTTTATCAGAAAAGAGTTGAATGGTTTTTTCTTCTCAGTATTTGTTTACAAGACAATGACATTGAAGGCTTTGTTGGAATATGTTTTAAAATCCTCACCCTGCTCAAAACAATGACTTAAACTGAGAAAAAAAAGGATAGCACTGGCCCACCGTAACATAACTACAGAATGAGAAGTCGAAAAATTTTTTTATTTTTAAACAAGCCAGTACAAAATTTCTTGAAATGTTATTTGTAGATTTGAACATAAAAAAACACTTGCCCTGTCACTCATAGAAAAAGATTTAGATCTTACTGCATTCTTTTAAAAAGAATGTTCTTTTAACATTTAAAACAAATACCTGAGGTCAGGGGCACTGCCAGGGATTTTGGGCCCCATAAAAAGAAACTGTTGTGGGCCTCCGCTTGAAAATTTTGATACTGGTATACATAAAATTAGCCAATTTTAATTATATTTTTTACCATTATCCACATATCTAAAAATAAGAGAAATGATATTTACTTGGTAGGGAAAGCATTAAAAATACAATGAAGTTGTAGTTGAAGGGGGGAGTGAGCTAGCTTATAGGAACACATTTTAGAAGAGACAACAGGCTAAAGTTCCACAACTTTCCATCAGACCAACCACTAACTGACCCACCTTGCCCTGAAAGAACTGGGTGACATACTGTCCTCCCTTCTGTTCTCTCTCCAGTCTCAGATTTTTTTCTTTTCTTTTTAAATTTCCCGATATTTGAGGCATCCTGCCGTCTCAGCATCCACTCACGCTGTCTGTAACGCTGAGCTCCGCAGCTGAAGTAGCGGGTGGACTGAACCATTTAACGGTAACACAGAGGGGGGTTCGTTCAGATATGTTTCCAAAACAAAGAAACTTTGTGATACCACTGCATTTTAAATTAAATGTTTGTGTGATTGTAAGTTTATCATTGAATATCAGGTTATTTTTTTCAGTATTACAATTGCAATGAGGGCCCCTCTGGGCCCATGTCAATCATGGGCCCATAGAATCGTTGGGGGGGGGGGGGGGGGGGGGGGGGGGGGGGGGGGGGGGGGGGGGGGGGGGGG
>JBBBVU010000008.1:20542192-20552470 GCA_037177055.1 Atherinosoma microstoma
TCGCCGATGATCACTGTTCGCCACAGACGACCAGACGAATCTCTCTCCTCCTCACTTTCACCTGGAAGACGCTTGGCAGTGGCCACAGGAGTGTCGTCTGAAATCAAGATGGCACAAGACAACTCCCGGTTAGTTTAATGTTTTCATCTCTTTGCTTCGCACTTATGTCATCGGGACTAAACTTTGGCTACGTTTCTTTTAAACAGTTTAAAAGCATCTTATATCTTATAGAGAGGCCAAGTTAACCTTATATGGCAAATTTAAAAAATGTTATTGACCAAAGGGCTGTATGTCAAAAACAAAACTATTATGCTTCAAGACACTTTATCTCTGATCGTGTGTGACAAAAAATAAAAATAAAGCTTAATAATATCAAAAGGAACAAATACCAGCATGGCTGACATGGATGTAAAACATAAGTAGGTTACTTGTTTTAACGTTATTTTTAGACTATTAGTGGTATTGATGCTCTAGACCCATTATGCCACTAATGTAAATGTGAATGAAAGACAAAGCTGCGATCTTTAAAAGCTCTGCAGAGATCAATATAACTGGATCAGGGGGAAAGTGGAAGAATCAACATGTCTTTCAGGCCAAGTGTCTATTAGGTGTTTATAAAGTGATCATTCAGAGGTTTGTGGTTTTTTTATGACAGTTTGGCAGCAAAATGTGATCTGATACTTACTGAGATATAGAACTGACTTCAGTTAATTGAAATAAATTCTAACATGCACCCCTTGATACCTCTGTAACATCTAATTATCAACATTTATTAATATCTAAAATAGTCTGTCTGACCTTCCCACTCCAGCTCATTTCCATTGTTGATGAACTCAAGTGAGTCTGTCTCATCAGGAGTCTCGATGTCATCAACGTTGATGTCCAGGTCGTCGGGTGTTTCCAGGAAGTCATCAGAGAGCACCGATCCCTCGCTCTGATCCAGGGACAAGTTCATGTCAGGGGCGACCAGGGTGCGACGCTTCCTCTGGGTCATGGACTCCCCAACATTCAGAGTGGTGGGAGGGTCTAAAACATTAGAAAGGTTTAAATAAAGGAAAAAATAAAATAGGAAAAATAAAAAAATAAAATAAAAATTCTAATGCTGTGTATTTCTTCCACTTACTGGTTCTGATATCTGTGAGGCCACATGAATCAATATCTCCATCCTCTGGCAGTGGTCTGCAGAGAAAGAAACAGCAAAAATGTATGAAAACAGAAATTATTGATGAACTGAGGAGTTATAAAGTTTATCTTTGGTCATATCTTTTCTTGCTATGTTAACAGCTATGTTGGTTATTTTGACATATTATAAGCAATATAAAACAATACCTATCATTTAAACACACACACACACACACATACACCAGCTGAAGACAGCTGAACCCTCAGTGTGGAGGAATGAGAAGTGTAGATTATATTAGATAGCACCCATACTGTACACACACACACACACACTAAGACACAGAAGGAAACAGACAATAACGCAGACATTCATTCACAGACATACACACACCCAAAACACCACAAGTACAGGCTAGCTGACAGAGCTGTGAGGATAATTGTTGTTATTATGCTGACAGTTGCTTTGCAGAGGTGGAGTAAGCCCAGCGCCAACAACTGAGGAATTGTCAGTTTAACAGAAGGGAGGAGGAAAAACTCCACTATTCTATTATAATTCTGCAAAACATAAAAAAAACCAAAACAATCAATAAGTACTGTCCCCTTCTGCTTTGTCTTATTTTAACTCCTCCTGTATATGATGTATTGATGCAGTCTCCTTCTATGATATGGTAGCTCACAATCATAAAGTAATTGCAGTCACATGCAATAAACACCACCATGACTTGCAGCAGATATCAAATACACTGAAAATGCTTAGATTGATTGGAAATGTGTGTTTTCTTGTCATTTTGAAATGAACTCACTATAAAAATGTCTGGATGTTTTTCCACTGCTGGACACTGATTTGTTTGACTCCTTTTTTCTCTTTGCCAGCTGCTATTTTGTTCTCTGACATAATACGTAAGAAACACGTAATGGAAAGCAAACACCTGCTTCCTCTCAGCCTGACAGGCACACACGTGACTGCCTTTCCATTACAACTCGATCTGTTTGTCAGAGCCTGCGCACAAAACACAAAAAAACGCACATACACCTACTCACACACGCACAGAACCTCTCTTTACTGCGGTCACAGATACCTGGGGAAATCCTCGTCCTGCCACTCATCCTTAACCTCCATGCTGTCCATGCGTAAAGTGGCTTCTGCTGTACCCATCCTCTGCCAGGGAGGACGGGTTTCAGCTCACTGTGCTCTACAACAGATGCAACAATTCATCCAGACACACATCATTGGAAGATCTCATGTTAAAACACAGTTAAACACACAGTACTTTAAGCTGTATTTAAGAGGCACTCCACCCATTTTGCATGGCTCTGATGGTTTTATCTGGATTACCTGAGTTTTGTTTGGAGGCTAAACTTTTGAATAGAGTTTTAAAAGCTAAAGGTGTGGAGTTTAGAGAAGTGGGTGGTAACCATACAGCAAAAATCTTATGAAAGAAGGTACAGTTGCAATATGGTGAATGTAGGATTCAGTGTGAATTTCTTTTAACAATTTGCGAATTTATCCTTCTATTTAGAGAAGTGAGAAAAAGTCTTGGGCCACCCATCATTTATTTCTTGCTTGGAAAACTGGAATTAAATGCAGCAATTTATAAAAACATGTACAAACAAATGAAAATACAGCATATAAGGCAAAAACAGAGTTTGTACAATTTTAACAAGCTTTAAAGTCAATATTTGGTTTGACCATCTTTATTCTTTGACACAGCTTACTTTCTAATTCAAACTCTCTTGTAATAGGAATAGTTCTCAAGGCTTCTTGAAAACTATCCAAAGCTCTTTGGACGTTTGCTGCCTTTTGTTTCATTCCCTGTCAAGATGATCGGACACTGATTCAATAATGTTGAGGTCCAGGCTCTGAGGAAGATTCATCACTCTATACCTGTTGACACTGATTTTCAGACCAGTGCTTGTGTCATGTTGCATACCTCAGCCTTTTCCCTCTGTTTCCATTGCTTAAGAATGGCTTCATGACACCCTTCCATTGAGACCTGATGAGGCTTCTGTTAACTGAAATCCCAAATGCATCTCTCGGGTTCTGTCAGTTTTAGAACGCACTTTCGTCTAAAAATGGCCAGGTGAAATTTGCATATTTCACTACATTGAAATGTGTAAAAAAGAAAAGAAGAAGCAGTAAATGGGCAATAAAACAATTTGAAAAGCTTTCAGAAAGCCCAGAGACTTTTTTTTTCTCAATATCATTTTAAAAGATTATAACAAAGTTTGGTTCATTGGAAGCAAAATATAATGAAATGGAGGGGTGGCTCAAAACTTTTGCCGACTTTTATTTATCAAACTATGCATCCAAATGATTTCTAAAAAGATATGAAGTACATAATAAGGCCTAGTTCATGGTTATGCCTAAGACTTAAAAGTTATGACATTATTTTCATAGTTTAACCAAGACTGTCATTTCTTTCTGACTGAAATGACCCGGGGCACACTCAACACATCAGCAATTTCTCATGTGCAGCTGCAATTTAGCCATGAATAACTATCGAATAAAACCAATTCCCAGCGCATTTTTCTTCCCCTTCACCCCTGAGGAAAGCGGCAGAAATGAAACACTGAATTGCTCATACAGTAGTCAGTCCCCGAAGGACATAGCAACTCAATTATGCCTCAATAAAGCCAATCTGAGCTTCCAACCAGAACATGAATCCATTAAGTCCTTTTTTTAGTATCTTATTTACTGTGTCTTGTGTCTGTAGCTTTCATTTTAACCTAACATACAAGGATCACCCACTCACAGAACAAGCATTAGTTTTGTGTTATAAATATGCATTGGAGGGACTAGTGCCCATTTTCATGGACCCAGCCAGAGTTTATGCTACAGCAGACGTTAGCGCAGCCCATTTGTCCACTGGGACGGAAATGATGTGCTACAACCAGCTCATACGGTTTTAAAAAAAAGTATTTGTGAGCTAAAAGGCGCAGGCCCTCTGGCTACACGCTCCTGGTACTGCTGTGCTGTGACTGGATTTGAAATGATGGAGAAAAGAGGTGAAGCATTTGCACGGTTTAACCCCATGGGCAAGCTGAAGTGTTTAGATATAGACTTACTGAGGAATTCTATCAACATCACTTTAATTAAGCCTTCTCAAAACTAAACCTCTTCCCTCAGAGAAAACCATTTCTGTGATCAGGGATTGTGGTTTGTTGTCTGCACAAATGTCCCTTTCCAAGACTCAGCTGTTCATTCAGTGAACAGCTGATTAATGCACACTATGTAATGATGCATCGGCACGTGTTTGGTGGGAACTTGAGTCCAGATGGCAGAGCTGCCTTCATTTCCCTGTAATATATTGACAGAGTTGTTTCTCCCAGACCTCGATTTTTAGATTGAGAGTTTTTTTTTTTCTTTACATAATTTTCCTGCAGTGCTTTCTTTGAAAACCCAAAAATAAGTGCATCCTTTCCTGTTTGCATGGTTTAAAGCTTTGTAAGCATCAATAGATTCATTGAGGATAAAAGATAATATAGATGAAATGATCAATTACAACCTTACTTTAATCAACTTTCCAGATTTGAAAGTACATTTAGAACTTTTAGTATTACCTTAATGAAAGATTTACTCTCTCTGACCTCAGCTAATTTTTTCCAGAAGGACTGCACAGTTGTTGTTTGATCAGATTTAATTGGTAATGACAAAACAATTAAACAACTGTCATCTGATTTTGCTGCAAACAAGTCTTTTTCTTTGGAAACTTCTTTGCTTAAAACCTTCAGGATAGCAAAAAGAAATAAGGAACCCAACCAATATTTGATTTGAACCTGCATAAAGCTGCAACTTTGACAGCAGCAATGAAAGTAGAGAAAACTGTTTTTTGATGAGTGGCATTGTTTAGTGATTAGTGGAAATAGATATTAGTTTGTACACTGAATAACATGCTGCAGCAGAAATAAACAAAGTGGAATGTTCCCTGGATAATAGAATTTTATCCAGCTTTAACATAGAAAATTACAGCCCCTATACAGGCAGGATACTCACATGATGTAATAATAAAGCGATACTCTTTGCCGTTTTGGAGTGTTTCTCTTTCAGATGCTTCCTTTCTTCACTTGCGCCACCTTAAAGCTGCTGAGTTGGGGTCATCCCTGTTTACCTCTGCAGGTGGTATACTCGTGTGCTCCGGATCTGGGCTGCTGTTTACTGATGCTGGTAATGGAGGCAGGGAGACAAATCGGGTCCTCCTGTTGAGAGTAGAATAATGAAGAGAGTCGGGAGCAGACATCCCTCTGCTCTCATCTTTTCAACATCCTCTGCCAGTCAGGTCCTGTACTGTTTTCGGTCAAAACATAATCCTTACCCTTTGCTTTTACCTCGCTTCTTTTCGCTCTGCCTCCTGCTCTTCTCTGCTGAAACCCCCTTGCCCCTCCTCCTCTCTCCACCAACACTAATGCCCCCACCCCAGGCTCTAATCCTTCTGATGATGTCAGCCATCAGGAGCTGTGTTGTGATGGTTATGTAATCAAAACCACCTACCTTCTCTTTGATTTTGCAGGGTTGCCCAGAGTCAAGATCACCTGTTTTCCTCACGTTTGGTCCATTTAGCATCCATCTTTAACAGAGTTTTCATCTTCTAGCAAGCTGCTAAGATGGGTTCTTCTATTTCAAGCTTGTTCCCTGGCAACAGCATCTTCCACCCTCACACACAATCTCTGTCCCTCTCTTGCTTTTTCTCACCAGCTATTGTAACCTCTCTTGATGAAACCCCTCCTCCATGTGAACTTTCATCCGTTCCTCTTGCTTGCTGGCTCTGACGCTGTCCCTCCCATCTCTCTCTTTCTCCTCTGATTTCCTCACAGCTGCATTGAGCTCTGGGCGATGTCAGTAAAAACAGAGTGGTGTCTCTCTCGGATTGTCTTCATCTCCCAGCAGGAGGAGCCATGGTTTTCTGTTTTCCACTGACTGCAAGTGCTAACTGCACTAAAATACTGCAAAAGAAGTGGCTAGTGACCAAAAGCATTTGTTTTCCTGCAAATCTGGGACAGATCAGGCTGATTCTAAATTTAGAAAAATAAGCTTAAGGCATTTTACACCACAATAAAACTATAGGAATTTGAAAATAATGTTGTATGGATAAACTATAGTAAATAAGGTCAATTAAAATAGTGTAAAGTTGCTTTGGTATTCTCTCCCAATAAAACTTGCCATTTTTCAAAAACAAAACAAGACAATAACATCACTCTTCTGTTGCACATCAACATGCTGCAATTACAAGCACAAGCTGCAGTATAATAATGTGTATAACAGTCCCAGTTGTAGTCAGTATGTAACTGGGTCACTGACACATGGACCTTACTGCCACCAGATGGCATCATAGTCCCAAAACAGACACATCAGCATTTCTGATTTAAAAACAAAAAAACATGAGTTAGACTTATCCAGTGGTTCCCAAAATTTTTCTGCAGAAGTTCATTCATTCATTCATCCATTCATTTTTTTGTACCGCTTAGTCCAGTTCTGGCCCCATAGGGGTTGAGTCCCCCTGATTGAAAACCACTGCTGCTTTATAGAATTTAAGACTAATGTTTAGGAATGTATTGCACATTAAGTTGGCACATTAAATGTTGAAATCGAAACATTTTGTTTTGTTTTTTCAAATGTACATTCATTTTGAGTTTGATGCCGGCAACAAGTTTCAAGCAAGTAGGGACAATGGCAAAAAAGATGTGAAAAGTCATCCTTTACAATTAAAAAGGCAGGTCAATAACGTCACTGAGCATAACAAAAGCATGTAGAGAGTATTTTAGAAGTCACAGAGGGGTCCTTCACTCCTTTCTTTTTCATGTAAAATGATGAATAACTAAAAGAAAAAGAAAGTGTTTTTCAAAAAAAGATATAGAAAAAAACTGAAAAATCTACATGTTCAATAAGACTGAAAACCAATAATGAATTAGATCTTTTGGGCCTGTAAATTACTGCATGACCTCAACCACTGTGAGTTAAAAACAATTTGCTGCTGCCTACACAAATTAGCAATGAAATGAAATGAAAATGATAATCAAAAGATACAATTTTGAATACAAAATATTTAGATGCCACAGCCTTGTCTAGACTTGAGCTTATTTGCCTGAGTCAAAGGAAAAAGTGTCCTTTGCTCTGTTGTATTTTCATTAATATTTGTTTATTTCAGCAAGAAACTGCTAAATCACAGTCTACACATATAACAACATTATTCTAACATAGTCAGACATAAATCAATTGTCCAATAAATGTTTATCAGTATAAATTATCCAGACTTATTCTAGAAACAGAGTATTAGCATAGTTGTTGGTGTTACAAATTTATTTAAATAGGCATCAGCTTAAGAAAAAAGACAAAAAATCAAAAACTAAAGACTTGGACAAAGTATCCTGTGCTGTTTTTTTCTTTCGTAAGTAAACTTTTATGTAATCCTCATTTAATCTTTTTATCATGCTATTTTTCTGTTCCGCATATAGATCATTTTAAGAAAAATCAGCCTTACAAAAGGTTTTTTCAATTTCTCTCACTGCCACTTCTATCCATCCATCCATTTTCTGTACCACTTAATCCACGCAGGGTCGCGGGTGGGCTGGAGCCTATCCCAGCAATTAACAGGCGAGAGGCAGGGTACACCCTGGACAGGTCGCCAGTCTATCACAGGGCCCTGCCACTTCTAAAGAACCTAAATTTGTTTTGAGGAATTTCTGCCAAAAATTAAAACTTAAAAAGCACTGACACCAACACATGAAGAATTTTCTTTCTTATTGTCGAACTTCACATGAAAGAAGCTATTTTACGGTGAATGCTCCTTGCACCTTATAGGTTAGTCTTTTCTTTAACCATGCGTCTTCCTGTGGGACTGGAGAGCTGCAGCTCATCTCTGGACAGATGCTGCACTACACCAACACCGATGCAGTCCCCCAGCACATTTGTGGCAGTCCTCAGACGATCCCTGTCAACCAGATACAGTCAGATCTGAGGTTGGAAATAAACAACTTGTATATATTACTGTGTGCTTTTAGGGTTAACTTTAACTATGTTACAGATAAAATGAAAAAATATTAATTGGAGGACTCATTTCCAATCTAATAAAATTATCTTTATTATCATATTTTGAAGTAGTTTTGGATTTATTATTCATTCAAAGGAAATTTACCGTTAAATGTATTTTCATTGAACTAGGGAGACTTTTATTCTATAGTATTTATAAACCTTTAAGTCTTGATACATTCTCATTTGATAAGAATGTATCTGGGCACTTACAGAATCCAATCAACAATCATGAGAAGCGATATGTCTTCAGTGGGCAGTCCAGCTGACGCCAGCACGATCACCATGGATACCATGCCAGCTTGTGGGATGCCTGCTGCACCAGTGCTTGCTGCTGTGACAATCAAACTTGGCAAAGGGAAGTAATGATACTTTAGCCATGTAATTATTGTTTCAACTTATTATTGTTGTCCATATTGTTCTAAGTTGCAGAGGCATGCAGTATAAATAGTGTACAATAACCATAAGCAAACGTTTGAGGAATTCAATTTTTCCAAAGTGAGGCAGAAGAAAACCAAGTCAAAGGGGAGTAGAGCATGCACTTATGAAGGGCTAAGGAAACATAAAACCGAAGAAAAAAGGATAACATCCGCTACATGTAACTTGAACTTTAATATTCCTGTCCAATGTACTTTAAAGCTGTAAATAATTTCAAATGGGCTCCCAATACCCGAGGACAATGATTTGTCCAAAGTTCAAATCCATGTTATTAACCTGGGCAATGAATAAAGCAGCCATTGCTTCATAGAGGGCTGCCCCATCCATGTTCATTGTTGCACCTATAGGGAGCATGAAGCGTGTCACTTGTTTGTCCATGTTGTGATTCCCCTCCATACAATGCAAGGTAACAGGTAGAGTTGCAGAGCTGTGACCAAACATATAAGACATAAAGTTCTTTAATCTCATTCCATCATTGTCAATGAGTCTGCAGCTCTGTACATTTAATATTAACCTGGATGATGTCCCAAAGGCAGTGGTAAGAGCCTGGGGAAGACCTCCCATAAACCTCAAAGGATTCTTTCGTGTCACTATGACATAGATGAGGGGCAAGATGAAGAGGCTGTGGATCATGAGGCCAATCATCACAGTAAGAGTATACATGGCAATGTCATGACCAATCGCTGCTCCCTCCGTCATCTTCACAACCTGTCCTGCCAGCAGGAAGAGAATTCCCACTGGTGAATACCTATTATAAAGAAAGGATTGACTCAGCAGAGAGAATTTAATGACTTAAGCTAACTGTAGATGGAGCCAAGGAGAAACGAAAGATTGGTTTACAGTAAACAGACTGAGCACACAACCCCACCCAAGAAATAAACGACATTGTAACCACACTGCAAAGACAAAACGCAAACTGAAGAGCATTAGAAACATCTCAGATAACACAAAGAAAAAACCCTAAAAAAACTGTAGAATGCTAAATCATAAGCAAAGGGATGTAAGTGATCGGGACAACACAACTAGTTCACCCTAATATCAGCCTCTTCTTCTTCTTACCAGATGACTATGTTAACCAGAAGCATAGTGGCTTGACTCAGGCAGTCAAAAAAATCCCTCAGATGTTTTCCCTGTGTATCCATACTGCTCAGGATGAGGCCATGGAGAAGACTAACAGGCCCAAAACATTGATGCCATCTGAGGTCCTTGGAATTGGTTCTAACCAGTAAGAAAAAGAAAAAATCTAATTAGCTGTGAAATAATTATGTAATGACTGTAATAATATCTGTTGCAGCAGAAGTGATATTTCTTTGGATAAACTATTGATTATCATCACAGATACAGACAGAAAACAGAAGCACTCACTGTTCTCAGTCTTATTGATTTCACCCAGATGCTTTCCTGAAGAATTACTGCTGGAGTAAACTGTTTTATACTGAATAAATTTGTATGTAAAGCACCTTGAATTGTCCTGTACATGAAATGTGCTATACAAATAAACTTGCCTTGCCTTGAATAAAAAGTAAACAAAAATGTTGGAGACAGAGGAATCATAAAATCTGCGCTGAGATTACCAATCTTACCTTTCTGAAACAAGCTTCCACCAGATTTGAGGGGAACATGTTTCTGCAAAACACAAATAGTGGCATTCATGGTACAATACATAATCAAATATAATCAAATATAATCAAATA
>JBBBVU010000008.1:20552570-20569882 GCA_037177055.1 Atherinosoma microstoma
TAATATAATATAATATAATATAATATAATATAATATAATATAATATAATATAATATAATATAATATAATATAATGTTAGTATTAAGTGCCCTGGAAATACTTTAATACACACCTGATCAGATCCAGGAAAGCATCCACACTCTGCACAACCTCTGCTTCACCACTAGAGGACTCTGAGGTTTGCCTAGATGACTTCCCAGGCTGGATAAGGATAGCAAGAGCAATGCCAGTGAATGTAGCCAAGAAAGTGGTAAGTATGTAGTAGCTGAAGGCCCTGAGCCCGATTCTCCCGTAAGCCTTACAGTCTACATTTGCCATCCCTGAAATTTAAAGAATTTGTTGTGAAGTGCTGAAAAAATGTATAAATGATTCAAATTAGCCTATTTTCCTGCTTTAATCCATCAAAAATAATAACTTTTGGGGTAAAATCTGTACTGTGGTTTGACCCCTCTTATAGTTTTGTGTTGTTTTTTTCTTTTCAAAAAATCTTTTTAGGCCTGGGCATGTCAATGCTTTATTAACTAAAGCTGAAAATTATTTTGTTACACATTGACACATTTTTTCAGATTCTATTGCTCACTGGCTGCAAGTCAAGTTATTTCCTGACCACTAATGTCTACAAGTAACCTTACTTTTGCTTGTTTTGACATTAAGTTGCTGTTTCCTTGCTCTTTCACTCACTGTTCTATCACCATTTCTACACATCATACGCCAATTTGTCATTCTCAAATATATATATATAAATATAAAAAAAAACTTGGTTCATGTTTTTCTAAAAACAAGCTAGGTCAGGAGAATTCCATATTGTACTAATGTATCTAATCAAATTACTGGTCCACCATTTTGGCTAAACATGCAAAACATGCTGAACACATGAGCTGCCTGTCCTCCTGAAATGCAAATACAGAATTTAAATACATGAAGCAATTTGTAGCTATTTTTTTAAATTTATGAATTGGCTTACATGAACACAGTTTTTATAAAATGGACTAAATTTTATTATATTTGCACTACAATATATTATACTGAATTGGACTGTATCTGTAAAAGTACCTTGAAATGACTTTATTGTGAATTGGTGCTACCAGAATAAAGCTAAAGAAACTAATTATATTTTGGGAAGATGCAGTTAGCTCAACAAGAGCCACTCTTTTCTTTTTCCTATCTCATCAGAATTTAATATATTGTTAATTCAGATCTTAAGCTATATACATCTTAAGTTATATACAGCTGTAAGGGGTTGAAAAATTTATAAAACTTTATATTAATTACATTTGTTTTTTTTGTTGTTTTTTTTTTAAAATGAGACAAATCAAAGAGCCCTCTTCATGTACTGTTTAGAAATATATCTTAACCATTCAAATTGAAGCCCTTTCAATAACTTAAGTTTTATAAAAGCATGCTTTGAGAGCTTTAGCAATGCGAGGAATGTTTAGGATGTATAAATATTTTATAAAGATATTTTATTTATCCTGGTAAATGTAGGGTGAATAGTAAGGAATAAGCAACACTATCTAAAATCTAGCAAATGTGAGAGAAAAATAAGGGCTTCTGATGGAAAACATGATATCTAAATAAAATAAGCTCTTGTCTATTTATTTGGAATTTCAGGTAATCATAGTTTACTTATGCAGGTCTGCTGAATCTCTCAGCAGTTCTAAATCGGGTTAAAAACTTTTTTATTTGGCGTCTTTTATCAAAACAACTGAAAATTTACTTTTATTTCTTGCATTTTATCCCATTTTCCTTGAGGGTGTCTTGTTTTTTTCTCCTGTTTCTATTCAATTTATTTTTAAAATAATACTTTTTAATGCTTTTTTTGCTCCCCGCTGTAATGCTTCTAATGTTTTATGTAAAGCACCTTGAATTGTCTTGAATATGAAATGTGCCATACAAATAAACCTGCCTTGCCTTGTGAACCTCAGTTTTACAGATTATTGTCCACTGTAATCAGTATTAAGGCTTTTTAACCTTTACATAAGCAAGCAGAATCAATTGTGTTTATGTGCTGCATTGTTGTACTATCATTAGGGGGATAATACCCTGTTATGTAAGTAAAAACCAGTCCCATATTTACTGGTCAAAATGCTAAGTCAGGATTTAAGATGTGGAGCAAACCTGTAATTAGACTGGAAATGATGAGTGGAAGCACCAGCTTTTCCAGAATTCTCATTAGCAGCTCTCCGGAAAAAGTTAAATATTTAATTTCCTTGGCTGACGTATCAATGTGTTGCAGAGCAAAGCCCAGGCCAATTCCTTTGGAATCAAGTACATATATCAGCAAATCAGTTTCTAGATTAAAATGTGAGTTCAAAGGAGCCAATTCATAGAGCAGAGCTAGAGAAAGCAACAATGAAAGCAAAAAAGCTGACAGCAATGTGTTTTAATGGTGTTAAAATAGATTATGTGAAATTAAAATAAGCCTTAGAATTCAGAAGTTAGTTAAAAAAACAAACAAAAAAAGTCTTTAAGACCACTTACCTGTTGCAACAGCAGCCATTGTGAGAATGACAAAAGTGTTTCTTTTGAGGAAAGTCCAAATTTTTAGATCCGTTCTTGACAGAAGCTGCATGTTGGTTTCCTACAGGTTCTACAACCTCAATGGAGTCAATCTCAGGCATGTCTTCAGAGCTTGAAAGCAAATACTTCATAATATGCTCCAACAGGGCTGAAAAAGAAGAAGAAAAAAGACATGTTAGGCCTCTAAAGCAAATGAAGCTTGTCAAAAAAGGAAAGCCTTGAAGAAAGTGAGTTGAAATATTAAAAATGACACATCATATATATATCACATAACAACCCGTCTATAGCCTATAGCCTATAGAAAAATAACGAAATCCTCACAGTCAAATATAAAAATGCAGTTTTCTGAACAACAACACAATAAGTTCAGTTAGGTTGATTTAAATGATGGTTAATGGAAAGCCTGGTTACTTTCCTCTTGTTAACACAATAACTTTACTGCATTAATCATCAGCTAGTGTCCTTTTGGCTTTGATGGCTCACCTTTAATAATGCTACAGATAAAGATGTGTAAGTTCACCACTGATTTCTTTCTGCTCAATGTACAATAATAAAGATGTGGTGTTTTTATTTGTTTGGAAATATTGTAATTAGTAACATTTCAAGAAATTATGCTTAGTGTTAAAAAAAGATGCTATTAAAATCAATAACCTGGCTTTGTGTCACCTTGACAATGAAAACTTTACTTAAGCAGATATAAATGTCTAAACAGTTAATAAAACAGAAAAACTCATCTCAAGTTGTTCTGGACTGTTTTCATAAAGTAATAGGTTGCATGTTATTCATTCATAATTTTGTGAATTGCAGCCAATACACAGAAAAGTCTAGCTTAATATGAACTGATGCCCATCCAAAGGAACACCCTCACATCACACGTCCCTGTTTTGGCCGATTAAAACATGAGCGAGCTATGAGTTTAATTTAAAATCCCATTGTCCAAATTAGACTAAGTAGGAGGATAATTACAGAGCAGATTAAGACAGCACTCTTGTTTTAATGTAATAATCTACAATAGAAAGTGTATTGAAAATATTCCTCTATTAACCTACTGGTAAATTTCACATGAAATGATGCAAATTCTTCAACTAATCATCAAATACAGCAGAATAAGATTATTTTTGTATCTTCCACGTAAGGTAAAATTAAGTAAAAGTCTAGAAATTGTTATAGTAATCTTTTTGTTTGAAAAATAAAAAAGTTAATCTGTACATATTGAGAACAATATGGTGATTCAGTATCTTGCCAAAGGACACTTAAACCCAAGGATGGGTTGGAAATCAAACTAGCCATCTTTCGATTGGGAGCTGACTTTACTGCCTGAACAACAGCTTCTCAATTTCAATTTGGAAATGAGAAATTTCTTTTCAGCTGACTTCCCAACATTTCATGTTAGAAAATTACTTATCAGACTGCCTTTGTTTAGCTCCCCTCCCCTGCATGCTCTCTGGTGTTTACATGATACAAATGTAGCAGCGATTTAACAGTCTGTGAGCAGACCACAGAATTTCAAAAGCAAATTCTCCGTAATTCCGTAATCTTAAGTCCTACGAGGTTAATGTCCAAAGCTTTATCACTTCTGGGCTGGGTACATAGACTGTAGGTCAAAGAGGTGCTAAGACTATAATGTACTCATCTTAGGACAATATATTAGATACGCTATAGACAGAAGAGCCAATCAAGAAGATTTCGAGTATTTAACAGCCACTTCAGTTCAGTTCAGTTCAGTTCAGTTCAGTTCAGTTCAGTTCAGTCCAGTCCATAGGTCCCATCAGGATATGCTATTAATACTCAGTACTACTGATGTAGCTCAGGATGGAGAGCAATTATTTGCCAGCTAAATTGACTATTTAAATAAGGATGTGTAAATTGTTCTAGTGATGTTTTCTAAGCCAACTTTTTTTTTTTTTTTTTTATGATTCTACTGATTCCTGGAAGAGACTCCATCATTTACTGTGTCAATTTGTGGATTTCCAGATTGGATGACAGTCTTGTTGATACAAATGTTGCATTTGTTCCACCACCAAATTAAATCATCTCTTTCTTCTTCTTTTTTTGGCAGAAAAGTTTTCTGCCAAGGCTGCCAATTTCTACTTCCTGACTGATTGTTGATTTCAGTTATGAGTTACTGGAAAAAAAAAAACATGACCTAAAATTTCCTCTTTTGGCATTAAGGTAGCATTTAACATCTTCCAAGTGGTGTTCAGGTTGGAGGCATCCATTCTTAACAATCATTGTTTGCACCAACCTTCCTGTAAAGAATTGTTTCAGTATCTGATATCTATGTTCACTTTCAGTATTGCAAATTGCAAAATCTAATTCATTCACTTGTAAAATCCCAGTTTTACTACTTAATTTCAAGTTGAGTGCCTTATATGCATTGTGAAATTATTTCTCTTATTTACTTTCATTAATTTATTACACACACTGCAGCAATCTGTGCTGGTTTAGGGAAGCAGAAAAAAGCTGGTGCACATCCAGAGGGTCCAACCTGCTTGTTGTTGACAAGGTAAACAGACTCCATTGTCTGTAGGCTGTCTATTATAAGCTAAGCTCTTTAGCGGTATTATTTCAGCCACAAGTTATTGATGCAGTCTAATCACTGTGACACACATCAGGTGAGGTTTCAAAGTGGGATGTCTGTATACTGATCAGCTCTAGTAATTAATTTATTGATTTAAATACTAAGGATTTATTTTAATGTGAACCCTCTCTTCCTTTTTGCCTATATAAAATTAAAGTAATCAAATGTTAGGGAGTCAGTTGAAGAGTTTTTCCAGAGGACGTGGTGAAGATGACAACAAAGCAAGAGCAGAGGGATGTAGTCCAAAAGCATGTTGAGGGGGGAGCTTGAGGTGTGTCATAAAAATGAGTAAGAAGAGAAGCTTATAGAAAATCTTAATATCACTGAAGACCGAACAAGTCTCCCCTATTCCTCCATGCTATATTTCATACATTTCAAAAAAGTTGGTTAGCCCCAATATTAAGAGGAATGTTATCCTTCAGAGCTCTATAAAAATGTGAAAACAAGTCAATTAGAAAATCAAGACTGTTTTCTTTCTTTGCGCACACCTATTTACTTAGATTCTGATTTCCCCCCCCTGGATCAGAGGACCAAGTTTTATCCTGTTGGGTCTCTAGAGGTATTAAAACTGTGGGTGATTTAATTTTGAAAGGCTCTGTAATGTCTTTTGACCATCTCAGAGAGCAATATGGTCTCCCGGAAAGTAATTCTCTTTGCGAGTACACAGTTTGATCACCTCTGTTAATAAGTTGTATCCTAATGAGTTTTCTCTCTCAGCAATAGCAAATATACTCCTACACTGACTTAAAAAAACGGATCAGCAAGTTTTTGAGAATCCTGTTATTCTGAAACACTGTCTTCACTGCTTGGGTGAGGTCCTTGTGGGAAACTGATTTTGGTGTCGCCATCTCTGATGATGAGTAGAACAGAGTCTGGGGGAGTTATTCTTGCTGCTTAGCTACTTACAGAGCCTGAGAAGTACAATTCAAGGTTATTCACCAGCTTCGAATTACCCCTGTCAGATGTAATAAGTTAAAGTCATCTCTTTCCAAATTCAGTAACAAATTGTAAATTTTTTGAAGGTTCTTATTTTCATTGTCTTTTCTCTTGTCCCTGTGTTGTTGATTTCTGAAACAGTGTGTGTCAGGAAATTAATAATATCTTCAAGAAGAAGTTGCCCTTTGACCCATGCTCTCTGCCTTTTAGGTGTTTAATCTTCAACAGTAAAGCTTATAATGCCCTCACTGAAGCTGCTTCAGATGCTGCTCTCTTGTGCTACTGTGTTCTTCTTCATTGGATATTAGACAGATTTGTACCTACCGCTTCACATTGGATCAGAAGTTCGATGGAACTCATTCCCTTTGAAGTAATAAGATTTTGGTTGTAAGACCAAAATTTAAGGACAAACCATTTTAATCTGTTTGAATATGGAACCCTTTTTTGCAATACATTGGAGAGGAGAGCGCTCAGGCTCTCCAGAGAGGTCTAAATGGTGTAGCATGGACTGAAATATCTGAACATATTAATGATGAGTAAACCATTATTTTTCATAATATGATTGCTTTGTTTTATTATTGTCTGATGTCACTGTTTTGATGTTAGTGTTGTTTTTATGCTTTTATATTTTGTAATGTGACCTTGGATGACTTGAAAGGCACCAGCAAATAAAATGTATTCTTATTATTATTTTCTATCATTATGTCAATGATTACCCCTGAGGTGCAAAGCATCCTTCTTTGTGTGTGTGTCTGTGTATGCAATTTAATGTTTTATTTTTGTTTCTTACACTTCCCCCCCCCTTTTTTTCCTTCTTTATTCATTTTTCTTTCTCTATTTGTTTGTTTATTATTTATCAATGTATCTATTTTTTCTGCTGCTTGTGGAAATAAAGTTTATGTTGGTATGTTAAAATTATTAGGGTTGTTGCATTACATACTTTCATACATACCTTAAAAATGAGCAATGCATTTTGACTGATTGGCAAAAAAGCAAATTTTTCTTCTTTCTAATGAATGTTCAACGGTTATATTTGAGGACCATTATGAGAAAAATTATTATGAGAAACTACAGCCATAACCGTCAATCAGGGATTGAAAGTGAGTAGTATCACTTAAAGTAAGGTCAGGTAACTCATATGAATTTTTACGAAAAGAATAAGATTTAACTTTGGTGTCAGGCTTCGATCCTATCACTCCTTAGGCATATTCTTTCTCAATGATTCTGAGCCTGATTTGAAAAATTAAAATCCTTGTGTGGACCTTGGCATCATCTGCTGTGTGCATATCCCATTTGGCTTGAAGAGAATAGTATGTTCCCATTGTAATCCATCCAAACAATGATGTCACACACAGCATACATTCTAAATGATTAGTCTTACATAAGTCTATACACAGCATTGATTAAAAACATTGCTTCTGTGAAACTCATTAACCGTGCAAGCACCCTCACTCAAGGTGCAACTTTGGCCCAGAGACTCTGCCCATAAATCAAGGCTTGTTCAGTCATTTCAACGCTTTAAAGTTAAAAAAAATTCCTCAGGCAATAACACAAGTGATTTCACAGATAAGCAGGAATTGCAGCTGCAGGGGGCAGGGACTTCCCAGAGTCCTGTGGGGTTTGCAGACAGGAGGAAGTTGGTGAGCTTGTGCAGTCATATTGGGATGAAGGACTCTAAGATGGAAGTAGAGACAGAAACAAAATATCTTCAAGCAATAGGACCTAGTCATGAAGAGGCAGAATGTTTCTTTGGCATTAGAGCAGGATTCCTGGGCTTTAAATGAGTGTCCTCAAGCTAACAGAGTGTTGTCAAACTCTTCACGATTAGGGACAGGTGGAACTGAAATGCCTCAAGCTCAAACTTCACTCAATAAGTTGTGCATTTGCCATCTGACAAGTCACCCAAAGGCAGCTTAAATAGACTGCCCTGGTTGGATGGCAATGTTTGATATGTGAGTATGAGGTAGATTGCATGGGAAGCAACAGAGCATCTTGAGGCGTCTGCCTGGACTACATTACATTACATTACACAGTCATTTAGCAGATGCTTTTATCCAAAGCGACTTACATTAAGTTTAGCCAGTGATGCTAACACTGGAGACAAGGAGGGTAAAGTGTCTTGCTCAAGGACACAACGATAGTTGACTGGGGCGGGAGCGAGATTTGATTTTTATTGAACGACCTGCACTACCATCCGCGCCACTGCTGGCCCAGCTTCATGTTAAAGGAAAACCTGCCAACTTCAGATAATAGTGGAGGAATGATAGATTAGAAATTATAGCACTAATTTAGGAAAAAAACACTTGACCATCCATCAAATAAGACAACCTGCTGCAGCTATGTGAGCAAGTCTAAAATATGATTGCAATGTGATTTCACAAGAGGATGATTCTCTCCTTTGTTTCCTACACAGATGCGGCTCAAGATTCATCAGCACATCTCCATATGCATAGGCTGCCCCCCCCTCATTTTTTAACAAGATCTTGTGGTTATGATAGGAAACTAAGACTACTACTGTCTTCTACAGAACATCCAAAAGTTTCATAGTCATATAGTATTGTTGAACTTAGACATGACCAAGTGCAGTAACCCCAGATCATGGCACTGCCCCCATAAGCTTGTAGAGTAGGCAGTAGGCATGATGGCTGCATCACTTCATATGCCTCTCTTCTTACCCTGATGCTCCCATACTGGACTCATCAGACCACACAACCTTCCTCCGTTGCTCCAGAGTTCAACCTTTATGTTCCCTAGCAAATTGAAGCCACGTCCCGTGATAAGCTTCACTGATTAAAGGGTTTCTTAAGGCTATACAGCCGTTTAGTCCCAATCCCCTGAATTTCCTTGAGAAATGAGAAGCTACTCACTTCCTCAATTTGGTTTATATAACTTGTTGCTTGCTGAAACATAATAAATGCAGTGATTATCTAATGGGAGGCACTTACCTGTTTCCTTGGTTAAATCCAAGTGGTGACTCTTCTTTTGGACATGCAGTGTAGCACTGAGACTGCATTAGTCGGAGGCATAAACAACCTATTGCTTGCTGCTGACTCAGATTTTTACTCTCACTAAAAGTATCTCAGATCTTAGCTCAGCATTTGACACTTTGTACCATAGTTTTTTGATTAACCTTTTGAAAAATCTTGGTGTCAGTGTTTTGGGCTGCTTTATTTGTCATCTCCCGGACTGGTCATGCTTGGTGAAAATTTGAGAAGTCTTATGTGCTTCCCCGTCTTGTGGAGTCTTGCTTGGGTCCATTTTGGGCCCCCACCTGTTTTCAATATACAGTATATTTATGCCAGGATGCATGAAAAAAAAGTGTAGGCATGGAAGGATTTTTGGAGCCTCGTAAATATAGTAAGAAAAGAGCGTTTCATAAAATACCAAATATAGACAATTCAAAGATTTCGTAGTCCAGAAAGTATAGTTATTTTACAATATTCAAGTCATTATTGTAGAACTGCAACATTTTGCTCTTGGTATCAACTTTATATCAACTTAGCAGCTTGTGAGACTTCAATTGTGCTTCAATTCTAAGCATTTAGGTTTGTAATATCTTTGACTTTGATAATTAAAGTTTTCTGCATCCCAATTTATTTTCTTACAGTGTATATAGTGTTAAGAGTATGATTTGCATCTATATATCCCTTATTGGCACAGAAAACTTTTCCTTCCTAGAAGAGAGTTCACTTCTAAAAACAATGTGGAGCTGTGTTTTGTACAACCTAATCTAGCTCACCTGCCTGCGTCGCTACTTGTGATGCATGTGTGACATCAACGGATGCGAGCCAGGCTTACAGGGTAGCTTTAGGTAGGGTTTTATTTTCTCGGGACTCAAATTAGCCAGAGAAGCAGATTAGGCTCTGTGTGTAATAACTCATCAGGGTTGAAGCCACCATTAAACACATCTCTTAGCCAGTGTGCTTTAAACAATAATTATTTAATCACCTTAAAATCACATGTAAGGTTGAAGTGTTTTCTTCAATTATGTATAAAGACAAATAAAGAGGAAGCTAAGGTCTTATTGTCAATAAGAAAACGTGGTTGCATGACAGTTTCTACTTTGAAGTAGTTTAGGGTGTTCAATATGTCAGGTTTTCATATATCTAGGAAAGTTTACCAGTAATTGAAAAATATAATCAATGTGTTGTTTTATCTGCAGATCATTTAACATCTGACAGTAATACTAAGAAAATGAAACATTTATGTGAAAAAGCTAAATATGTAATTGTGGAATATTCTTCAGTCTTTGCTGAGAGGTGCAGTCAGCTCAAGATTAAGGTTCAGGGTACATGTCTGAGTTAGAGTTACATCTTCATTACTCAAAAAGACGCCATCACAATATATTCCTAAGAAAGCTAAAAGAACTTGAGACTTATACATACAGGACAAAGATCTCCTGCAATATTTTAGAATTTCAATCAATTTTTCCTCTTTTTTCTACAACTGAAAAGGTAGAAGTTATAATTTTATCTAAATTTGGATCTAGGTTTGTGGTTGAGTTAAATTAAATAATTTTGACAATTTCACCTTCTGCAGTAACAACAGAAATGTATGTCAGTAAATTTCAATGCAATATTGTCAGTGCTTCAATATGGGCCAGCAGCAGGAGCGAATAAGGTGAGAGAGTACAACTCTGGCCAAGACATCAAGTAACTGAGGATTGTGCCAAGCTCCAGCTCATGTAGAAGCTAATCTTATTAAAGCAGGGTTAGAGCAGACCACCCTTAAATAGACACAGGCCAAATCTACCAACATGGAGACTGTCTTATAGTACTGATAATGACATTATTGCAAGTACACTTACAGAAGTGGGCTAATAACACAAATGACGTCAAATCAGAATTTCTAGAAAGACAAATCAGGCTTCATTACGTCATCTTGTGTGATCTAAAACACAGTTGTTAAGTGCTTTGCGACCCCACTTTTTTTAATGGTATGCAGATTGACCCGTTAAACCCTAAGCCTATTTTGCTCGACAATGCATTCTTTTAGTTAAATGACTATCTCTGCAACCACAAAGTGTATTTGAGTACTTTTGATGTCATATTAAAGGAAACACTTGTGAGATTTGACAAAATGTGTAAAATACAATATATTTTACACACTAGAGCCCTGAAGGCCTTCAGGGCTTTAATTGGTAAGGACATTTTTTCTATAAGTGTTATTGTATGATTCAATATTACAATGTTTTTATGTGAAAAAATTTATAATATATTTGGTTTATTTCATATTTTGTTCAATTTGCCATCAAACAGAAACTTTCTGCAAGATAAAAGAATAATTGCCCTTGGCGCACCTGTTGTAATTAGTGGATCATAATTTTTTTTAATTTTCTTTGACTTTAAAAAAATTAGATATCCATCAAATGAACCTCTAAGTCATGATGACCATTACAGCCTACAAAAAATGATAAAAATCTGGCATCAAAATCTGGCATTAAAAAATAGTTTTATACATTTCAAAATCTGGATATCTCTCTAAAAACTAATTTATAATGCCAGTAAAAAATGAATTAGGGTGATATCTGACATTAAAATTCTTAAATATGTCTCCTCTATCTCCTCCCCTTTCTTCCCTCGTGTATTTTTCTTCTGTCCTGAGTGTTCTGTCTCTTCTTCGTCCTGTCTTCCTCTCTCTTCCTCTTTTTCCTCCTGTCTTCCTGTGTCCTCTTTTGTCAGTGTCTGCTGTCACTCTCGCTATGCTACATACAGGTTTGACGTTGTCAACTATAATAAGCCAGGCTGTTTACTTAACTTTAAAACCATATGCTGTCACAGGGCCACACTAAACAACACAGAGTGTTTGAGCTACTGTAACTCTTCGCCATTTGCGCTACACATCCACTCCCATACCATTTTAAGGTGGAATTAAACCTCAAAATAGTAGATTTTGCTTGCCAATAAATGATTAAGGACCTGTTAGAAAAAGAAAGAAAAATGAACCTGCAAATGGCTACAGTTTATTCAACAGAGTCATATTAAACAGTTTACTGACCAACTACTGCTCAATTTAACGCTGAATTTGTAGATGTTTGGCACAGGTTGGAATGTGTTGTAGAAGATGTCCTTTATTTTGTTGAGAAGATATAGAATCTTTTTAGCAATTTATATTTGTTAAATGCTTACAAATTTACTTACTAAAGCACCTAAACTCTTGGGAGTCTCTTTGTCTCTAAGGACAAGAGCCATTCCTTATTGGTTTCTTTTTTAAATCGCTTTTAAATTGCGTTTGTCCACCTGCTCCCCTTCCATGGGCCACAAGGGCATGACCTACTGGACAAGGATTTCTTGGAATACCAGACTATGCCAATGCCACCCCTGAAGAGCACAGAGGAAATTAAGATAGAGACCACCTGGAATGAAAAGCAACCAGAAAACACAAGGTAAGAATTATTCCTAGACACCAAAATCTTACTGGAAATAACCTTTCAAGCATAGAAGCATAAGCTTCCCCTTTTTCTTTTTAACAGATGTAAAACTGAAGGGTGATACAAAGTTAATTTTGAGAACTTATTTCCACAGTGATCTTGGTTCATTCAAGTGATTGTTTCAAGACTGTTCCTGAGGCTTGCAACAATTGCAAAGCTGATTCTGGTGCTGCCCCACTCCAATGTGGATGGGGAGTGGGTCTTTTCAATTGTGGAACTTAATGAGACCAAGACCAGGAACAGCTTGGCCCTGAATGGAACCATGTCATCAAAATTACTATTAAGATGACGAGTCTCCAGTGCTGGGAGCCCTGAAATCATCAAGGCCTCAAAAAAGGCCACAAGCCAGTACAAGGCACACAGATCTTGAGAAACTATTATTATTATGAAATTCCCTGTGTCTTGTCTTAAGGCTGGGTTATAAGCAGGGTTCGAATTACATAGGGGCTTTCGGGGAAGCCTTATTTTCGGGCGTGCGCCGTGACTTATGTGCACCTGCATCCATATTATTGCACGTAGTGAAGCCAAAAATATGACTACTGCAAAAAACCTTCTGCTACTACCACATGCTGCTTGTTTAATCAGAAAAAGGACTGAGAGTTCATTAACAACCACAAAAAGAAGCAGATCAGGTGGTCATTATGGACGCTTGCTGCATTATAAACAATGCTGCTGTGAACGGTATTGAAGGAAACAGAATGGATCACCTGAATTGTTTGGAGGATCTAATTGATCAAATTAAATAAATGATCAAACACAAAACGCTGACAAATAAATGCTATCCTTAGAAAAAATCAAATGTAACCTGAAAGTGGACAAGTTTTAGGGCTCCCCCTTAGAGTATCAGCTGAATGTCTTTAGGGGAGCTGCTCTGCTTTTCAGAGGAACCGGGCTCCACTTTGCTCCCCTGTAATTCGAAGCCTGGTTATAAGCTACTCGCGTGGTTTCTGCATCAGGTTGGTTATGCCGTAACCGCCGTAGGCTCATTATAGGTCCACAGAGGCTTGATATGCACCTGTTCGGACCAGACATGCATCCCTGCTACGCAAACTTGTTCTCCCTTGTGATAGGTCAGATTATGATTATGTGTTCCAGAACTGAAACGAACCATTGAAAAAACTCTGAAAAACGCTGATACCAGCCCTACTATCACCACAGTCCGCAAAAGAAACTGCAACACAATGTTTTTTTCCCCTACGCTCGAGTTTAATCATACACTCCATCTACGTCAGCTACGCTGGCCCGACCTGAAGCAGACGGCGCGCAGTATAAACCTAGCTTTAGTGTCACTTCTTTTTGTGTAGTTGAGTTGTTTCTTTGAAGTTCCTGTTTGTACTTTGTTTCTGTTGCACTTTGAATAATATGGCCGAACCAAAGCATCCGGGATCTTTGGCAAACTTTGTCACATTCGGGTCTCTTGCCGGTGAATATGAAAGATTGCTAAGATGTAATGCCATTGGATTTTCAGCATCAATCCTCTTCATTTTCAAGGAGATTCCTATAGATATGTAGAAAATTGTGTTGTGGTTGTGGCTGCCATAAACTTAATTATTCTACAGATAAGCAGAAAAAGTTCTTCACACTGTTGAAGAGACACAAAACCCCAGAAAGACATTATTAAGTGGCCAGCGGCTATCAAGCTTGTTAAAGCACCTCTTCCATTTTAAACACATGTAGAAGCGTTTGTATCGTAACAAGTCTAAAGTAGTACTGAAGGCCCACAGCCATGTAGTTTTGAGCCGGCAGCTAGGAGTAATGAAAACAGGCCACACAGAGGTCATTTAGATGGCCAAAGAAGCACACTGCCGGTCGGCATGAAGTTCTTTTACTTCTGCTGCTGAAGGAAGAAGTTGTCTTTGTCGTTGTTGCTGCTGCTGCCGCTTCTCATCTTTGTTGTTCTTCCCCTCTGCCTTGTAACGTTGACACTGCAGTGGGTTTCAGCCTGATTTTCTCCTGTGTTTTGAACCCCAGTTTGTGTTCAATCAGGTCACTTTCGATGTAATCGCCCTCACGGAGGTGCGCACCACAAACCACGGAGTCGGCTGATACCTGACAGCTGGTGAAATCCTGCCTTTTCACCTGCACAAATCTCAGCCAAACCCGAAAAACTTTTTTTTTTATGTGCTGGAAATCTATATGATGTCCAGACAAACTGGAGTTTGAACAAACCCCACATCCACAAGAGTTTACCATTTCTGAAAATGCGGAATCTCCTTGACTGCACTGCAGACCAACCGCTGCATAAACAACAGCTGATGAACTCAACCTCCTGCTACGTAATGCATCACATGACTTCAAAGCCTGCACATTATTTTGGAAGCAACCTCTCTCCCTCCCTAGATCCCTGCCAGTTTGCCTACAGAGCTAATCGGTCAACTGAAGATGCCATCGCCATAGCTACCCGTACTATTCTGAGCCATGTGGAGAAGCAGCAGAGCTATGTGAGGATGCTTTTCATAGACTTTATTTCTGCCTTCAATACCATCATCCCAGACATCCCGGTCAGTAAAATGCTTCAGCTGGGCCTTCCTCTCTCCATCTGCTCCTGGGTAGGGGTGCCATTATATACACATCTCACAATGCAAAGTTATCATGATATGAACCTCTACGATACGATATTTAATGCAATATTGTGGGAAGGCTCACAATAACAAGAATGACAAAATAAAAATGCTTTGACCAGTCATTAGTAGCCTACAACATTTATTGTCATATTCAAGGCTATGACATTTTGAACAGCTTGTAAAACCTTTGCTGAAGTGCCAAATTCAATTAACAACTCAACAAATATCTATTGAGAAAAGACAACCCAGGCACTATATTAAATAAACTTCACCTATAGGCATTAAAACACAGCTTATTTGATAAATAAAAATACCCAGGTACAAAAAACTGCCTTGTTATTTGGTTAAAAAGAGCGCACTGGCCGCAAAGTATCATGGTCTATGTAGTTTAGTATGTTTTGCTCCGCTAGATCAGACTGAAAACTATTATTTTTGCCTCAAGACACACTGCTTGATATTGCGGCAAGACCACGACGATATTGTGGTAATTTACCTACGGCGATATTGCGTTATTGCCAATATTGTGACACCCCTGCTCCTGGGTTAAAGATTTTCTGACCAATCGCTCCCAGGTTGTTAAACTTGGCCCCCATACATCCACTTCCATCACATTGAACAATGGTGCCCCTCAGGGCTACGTGCGTAGTCCACTCCTGTACAATCTTTATAACCATGACTGCACAGCTGTCCACTCATCAAACTCCATCATAAAATTTGCTGATGATACAACTGTCATTGGGCTCATCTCCGGAGGAGATGAATCAGCATATAAGGATGAGATACAGAGATCAGTACCGGGCCCACTCCTCATAAATGGGTTCTGTGTAGAACAAGTCAAGTCCTTTAGATTCCTTGGTGTTCATCTCTCTGAGGACCTCTCCTGGTCAGCCAACACCTCTGCCATAGTGAAGAAAACTCGTTAGAGACTCCACTTTCTCGGAGTCCTCAGGAGAAACAACATGGAGAGGAGGTTGCTGACATCCTTCTACCGTGCTGCCATAGAGTCCATCCTCACCTACTGCATCATGGTATGGTATGCAAGCTGCTCGGCAGCAGATAAAAAACTGCTGCAGAGCGTGGTGAAAACAGCAGGGAAAATTGTGGGTTACCAGCTGCCACCACTGGAGGATATTGCTGCCGGTCGCTGCCTCAACAGAGCCAGGATCATCATCAAAGACTCTTCCCACCCTAGCCATCATGTATTTGAACTGCTGCCTTCTGACAGGCGTTACCAGTCATTAAAAACACGCATATCCAGATTCAGAGACAGTTTCTTTCCCAGGGCCATCTCTGCTCGTAATACCAACAACTAATGCTGCTACTACTGCACTTTAGCACACTCTAGCACTTTGAAGTTGATGGATTACTGATTTACCGATTGCTATTTTAGAGAATATGTTTCATTGCTGTTGTTTTTATTGTGATCTTATGTCTGTTTTTATTAATTGTTGTTCTTTTTATGATCTGTAGAGTATGAGAGACTCCAATCTGCTGAATCCAGACTTCATTGTTGAAAACCAAGGGTGACAGAGAAATTGTGGAACTCACAATAATCTGACACATTCTCAAAAGCGAAGAATTTTATATTTGTTTATACATATGACAGATAAGCCGGTAAGGAAGCGCCATGATGGTCTGCTATCTTGAAAGTACAGTCGCCGCCAGGGGCACCAACGCAGAATAACTCAGCAGCGCTGAGATCCAAAGACAGAAAACAGCAAATGCAGTCATCTCAATGATCTGCCATTGCTGTAAAACAGGAAACCTCCCGAACCTCCATATGGCCATCAGATCTGGATGGAAAAACTGGCCTAAATGGATGGCCTCGACAGCACCGGCTTTTTGTCCTAGTAAAAGCAAGCTTTTAAAGCCTTCCTACCCGGCTTTTAGCATGGCTTTACCTCAACTGAAAGCTGCCATTTACCTTGACTATGAAAGTGACTGAAACCATGTAAACATACAGTTCCACCAGATGAGTAGAAGCAGATTTCACTGTGTACAGTGTATGTGTACTTTTTGGATAGCAAAGATTGGAATGATGTTTTCAACAAGTCAGTGTTTTTATCTGTTCATTTTAGTAACACTAACCCAAACCCAGTTTCATGATAAAGAAAAACGCTTGTAATTGTATTAGTAATTTTTTCAGTCTTTCAATGCTCCATTTCCTTTTTTGCTTTTATTGTAAATATTCTAGGGATGTAAAACACTGAAAAATACTCCATCACAAGACACCACAATAGAAATTAATGCCCGTGTATATATTTCAGTTGCTTTGTATTGC
>JBBBVU010000008.1:20573759-20585628 GCA_037177055.1 Atherinosoma microstoma
ATCCTGAATGTATTTTGGCCCTAAACCATTCAGTGCTTTGTAAACTAACAGCAGGATTTTGAAGTTGATTCTTTGACTAACAGGAAGCCAGTGTAAAGATCTGAAGACTGGTGTTATATGATCCACTTTCCTGGTCTGGTGAGGACTCGAGCAGCAGCATTCTGGACTAACTGCAGCTGTCTGACAGACTTTTTAAGGAGACCTGTAAGGACAGCGTTACAGTAGTCTAGTCTACTAAAGATATTCAGTGATTGGATCGGACTATAGTCTCCTGGTAAGATGGTTATGTAGATCTGTGTGTCATCAGCATAGCTATGGAAACATATATTTTTTTTTTCACAATGTTAGCGAGTGGAAGCATGTAGATGTTGAACAGCAGTGGCCCCAGGATGGATCCTTGGGGAACTCCACAGGTTATTTTAGTTTGCTCAAATTTATATTTACGTATAAACACAGAGAAGTCCCTGTCTTTTAGATAGGACTCAAACCAGTTAATTGCAGTGCCAGAAAGTCCTACCCAGTTTTTCAGCCAGCCTAGTAAGATGTTATGGTCGACCGTGTCGAATGCAGCACTGATATCCAGTAGTACCAGAACTGAAATGTTTCCGCTATCTGTATTCAAGCGGATGTCATTTAAGACCTTAACTAGAGCAGTCACAGTGCTGTCATGTGGCCGTATAAACATTTCATTGGCATTTTTACTCACGTACCATTTTTTGACAACCTCTGTTTGGATATTTTTGTTAACAGTATGCAATAGGCTATGTAATGTGCATATATATATATACATACATATATATATATATATGTATGTATAATATATATATGTGTGTGTATATTCAATGTACAGTGTGACACCAAGACGAATAAGAAAATAATGAAAAAGAAGAAAAAGAAATAGTGCAGTTTTCTTAGAAAGCAGTATGGGATATCAGTACAACTGCTTTGAAACTGTTACATTATGGCAAGAATCAAATAATCAGAAAGAATTTGTTTAAACATGGCCACCCAATTTGCTCGGCACAAAAACAGCAGCCAGACAATCATTCTGCTTGCTGCAATGCTGGACAAGACAGGTGTAAAAAATAAATAAATAAAATAAAAAAAACAAAAAAGAAAAAAAGAAAAAAGAAAAATAAATAAACATGGCCCACCAACCTATACCAAGAAGGATGGAAGTGTTAAGATTATACTGAAATATGAAGAAAAAATAATTGTGCTCATGCTGATGATTTGCATTTTTTAAAGAATAAATTGTATTTACATATTTAATGCACCTAATATAGGGATGTAAAATGCAAGACTTTTTTATGTTGGACTCTTGGCTTGGAATGCAAAGAACTCCTAAAAATATCTTTAGATGGGGGACCGAGGTCAGAGGAAATCTCTAGTGAAGTCTTTAGGCTCATTAAGGATGGACTTGATCTCTGCAACACCTACTGTAGCTGCAAAAGCTTTGGCTGTGCCAGCTGGCAAAGGAGAAACTTACAAGCAGCAGGATGAAAATGCCCTCCCACCTAGTCCCACAGATGACTCTCAGTCTGTTTACCTAACTGTATCACGCATATATTTGACAGATGTAGGCTATACAACATGGATTTGATTCAGGGTCTAAGCTGAAACATTTTAAAATAGTATGGATTATTGTTCCTGTTTAAAACGCCCCTTTTTTTCCTGTAGACATGAGGTTTAATGTGTAGTGGCTTGTTGTTATGACAATTTCAATGTTATTTTAATACTTAAACAGTGAAACTTAGTTCTAAACTATTTTTTATCAAATACCATGAAACAACTTCCTTAAATGTGTTGTAATCATAACAACACATACTTACTACTTGAGGGGAAAAAAACATTTGCATGGAAAATCAGATAATTAGCATCTTTGCTCGACTTTATCAAAGTCGGCTATTTCAATTACTTTGCAAAATGTTGATGCATAAAGCTATTTTATCCTTACAGTGTGTAACTATTCAAGTTAAAAGTCCATCTCTGTCTTTTTTCTCTTACATTCTCCATAATGAAGGGATTAGCAAAAACTCTCAGTACAAGCCATTATCTTTCAGACAATAGATTTTTTGAAAGAAAGTTTTGTTGAGGCTTCATTAGCAATGACCTCCCTCTGTGGTTGAAAGCAGGACACATTTGGAGCAATTACTTGACTAGAAAACAACTGTCAGTCATTCTTAAAGGGGAAGGATTCCAATTAATAAACCTCTTAAACCCTTTGGTTTTACTACCATTCCCCCTGCCAGCGTTGGTGTCTCATGTGGTTAAGGAGAGTTTTGTCAGTAGAGACAGACATTACGTGTTTTTGTTGCTCAGATCTCCAGCAGTAGGTCCTTTGCTCAGTTGTTTGTGGAGGATTTCGACGACTTAACAAGGAGCAACATGTGCCTACAGTAGATATTGTCATTTGTCTTGTTGTGGACTACACAGGCGCCATGTGCGACGCATAGTCTGTGTCAGAAACCTGAGGAAGGTAGGATTTTTTTAATGTTCTTGTTACTGTGCCTTCTATCAGTGTTTTGTTTTGTTTTTTATTATGCTAGTGTTCAAGTAAGAACAACGACTGCCCGGTGAAATAAGTTTGTTAATGTTTGTTCATACGTATCCCACTGACAAGTTT
The DNA here is from genome assembly GCA_037177055.1 of Atherinosoma microstoma. NCBI lineage: Eukaryota > Metazoa > Chordata > Actinopteri > Atheriniformes > Atherinidae > Atherinosoma > Atherinosoma microstoma. Next base: position 20,576,386 of record JBBBVU010000008.1, read on the forward strand.
CAGTTTCATTACAAACCTTATATTTAAAGCACTTCTTGAAGAATATGAAGAAGCTATTAAATTACAAATCAAATCAAATATAAGTGCATGGCCTTACTGTTTTTTCTTTTCTCTTAATTCTTCACAGACAAGGATGCAAGTTAGTTCTACTATTGTGGAAACTATATATTCATCCTCACTGAAGTGATCCTTGGAAGATACAAACCTCACCCACCTCAGTACCACAAAAATCAACTCCATCAAACGTGAAGTAGAAAAACATCTTTGCATAACCCTGTTGTTGCATTTAGCTTTTTGCTTACAGGGCATAGAGAAAGTGCATCCAAAGGTTCGGATGCATTTGTCAATGGATACCCTTGGAATCGTGGACGATAGTGGACATGAAATAGTAGATAACTATGACATAACTAAAGGTGCTGGGTCAGGCAGTGGAGGTAGGGTCCACAGTATCGATGTTATACTTGGATTCACTAAAGACCAGGAGCCTCTACTCCATTCAGTAGAAGACAATAATAGCCCAAAGGCCAATGGAGCAAACCAGCAGGACCCTGAGAAGCAGGTTCCCTCCGGTCACTATGGACACCTTCCTAAATTAGGTGACAGCTCTCAGCATTCATCCTACCACGGTGAGTCTTCTTAGGACATAAACAGTTACCAAGCATAAAGACTGATCGATTTGCAACACTATTTTATCGGAGTTTCGAGATTTTGTCTTAAATTAAATAAAACTGAACATAGGTTGCCTCGAATGTCCAGTTTATGACAGTATTCTCACAAGGTTTAGCACAAAAGTGTTGAAAATGAAGAATGTTTAACCTTTTAGTTTTTGTTTTCATGTTAAATGATTGAGTTGTCTGAAATGATGTAACGTGTATGTGTTTTAAAGTAATATTACCAGCCATGGAAAGTGTGTGAAGTGAATACACTAGACTTATGTTTACATTCTGAGGGTAAAATAATGGAATATCTAAAATAACATTACTTTCTATTATCACTGGACTCTCATAATTACAGTCCAATGTCAGAAATACCAACACTAGGCAAGGAAAGGGGAACATTAACCCACTGCTGAACCTTCTTTATGGGTCAAAGGTGCTGGATAATTAATTTATTATTAAAGATAACATATATAAAAACAACCCTATAAGTGTCCCTGTTAAAAAATCTCTATGAGGTTTAATTTTAGTTGGCAATGCTCTGCCATATCAGATGGAAATACAATCCATTTTAAAATACATTTCAATGCATTAAGGTTATCTTTTTCTTCTGACCTGCCAAACACAGGTGTAGCTACTAAAACAAATAACTGTTCAATTCCATTCACCTGTTTTAGGTCTGGGTGTTGTACATGGAAGCTTACTGGCACACCTGAATACAAAGAGTCAGGATTAATGTAATTAGTCCCTTCCATGCTCTTTATACCATGATGATCGTGAGAATCTTGCATTCAGAAAGTCTTCTTGTTTTTCTATTTTGAAACTTTGAGATATTGGACATCATTCAAAATGTTCCAGTAGATTACAGTCATGTTTGTTTATATACTTTACAAGTATCAATCCACTGATGGGTCTGATAGAAAATAAAAGGTTAAACAAGCCACTTAAATTTGCCTGTTGCTGGATCTGTCAACTAATCAACCAGAGTGTGCAGAATGGAGATTGCTTGATGCACAGTTCTTCTAGTTATTATTCAGTTTTGTTTTACAGCAACTTGCATAAAAAAATATGTCATGACAATGATTCTTATGACATATTTATGTGCTTCATACTCTTGTATTTTTGTGAAACAATATATCAAAAAGATCATTTTAAATGCCATTTAAAAAAAGCTGAAATAGCTTAGGTGAAGTTTTGTCCAGTTAGTATCCCATGCATTTCTACAAGCATATCCAAATTATGTAGTTTTTGACTTGCAATGCTTGAATGTGGCTTAAGCCTTAAATCATCAACAAAAAATATCTCAAATGTATCTCTTGGACATAAAATAGAAAATTTCTTCAAGAACCAACCTGTTAAGATACATTGTAAAGGGAATGACAGAATAAAAACTACTGCTTAACAGCTGAAGATATTAATGGTGGAAAATATTGTCATCTGTACAAGTTTTGTTTTAGGTACATGAGAGCAGGTCTGCTTGATAACTGTTATTTAGGATTCACTCAAATGATGCCGGATTAAATTAGATTTATTTTTCAACTGAGAATTACTGCTGCACTATAAATATAAGCTCTGAAATGATATCTTGTTATTTTGCTAAATATCTATTGGATCATTTGTAATTCAGTTTAATTTACACATGTTTTATTTATTTATTCTTTTAAATCAACACTTATCTCTATGGTGTTTTTTTTAATAAACCTAACAAATAATGCTAAATATAGAGATGATATATTGGATTTAATAACCAATCTTCTTTTTAGAATAGTGATGCTTTTACTGCACAGTTTCAATATTTGAAACCAATAGTTTAATATGATTAATGAGCTTTGATGCATTACTCACATGACTCACTACCTCTTTGTACATTTCTTGTAAAACTCAATCTGTGTCATTAGTGTTCACTTGGCTCGTGTAGAAGCCACCTAAAGTCCCTTGTTAGATTAGAGGACGTAAGGACTTGCAGGTTTAACTGGCAGCATCTGTTACTGAGGGATTACTGGAAGGAAAGAATTCAGTGAAAGACATTATGCCAGTTGGTCTTCCCAAATCCCTGGGGTTTACAAACCCTTAAAGGCAAAAAAGGGGGGTTCTTCATCTGTCATTAAGCAGTTTCATCATGGGAGGAAAAATTTAAGATTTCACTTTTTGAGAAACACGTTTTTTTCACCCTTCGGTACAAAATGATGAGCAATGATCAACACATTTTCTGTATTAAAAGAAGTAATGAAGGCTTTATTACAACTATTTATACAACCATCTCAAAAGAAAAAAGAGAAACTTTTTTAGAAATGCACTAAAATAGCATGTTGCATGGAAGTTAAATGTTGCTTACTAAGGAAAACTATTGTCCCAACGAAACACACAAGATTTCCTTTCCGGACAAGAAAAATGCTTCGGCTATCTTTCTCTGTTAAATGTTTTTCCATTATTTCCAGCCAAAATGAGGCTTCAGGGTGTTAGTTTCCAAAAACATAAAGATACAAATGAATTCTGGAGTGAATCTTTTAGAACTAGCCTGACTTTAGACTAGAATGTATCAAAAACACAGAACTAATCTGGCTAAACGAGTGGACTCTATGGCTGAAAACTTAGCCCCTGTGTTTCTAAACTTGTTGTACCACCCCACCCCCACCAGGATAATTTTTTTTCTATTTTAGCTCCTGGTCTCTCTGTCCATATGTCCATGACTTTACTCAGCCAAATAAAATTTGCCAAGATGGTACTATTTACTATCTCTTAGGATTCCATAACAATGTGATACTAGTTGATTGTTTGGGGGGAAAAAGAAAAAAAAACATTGCTACTACCAAGACAGAATTTTCTGAGTTACAACGAAAAAAGGTTGAATGAGAAATACTTTATTAATCCCATGAGGGAAATGATAAAAAAGACAAGAAATAAGAAATAATAAAAGGCAAAAATATTCAAAAGATTAAAAGACAAATATTATTTAAAAATAGGCAGATAAAAGCAGCAAGCTATCATTTCATTATGAGGTTATTCATATAGAAAAATTAAAGATGGGTGATTATTGTTACATTAAATTTAATAGAACTTTTTTATCTTGTGCTTCATTTTAGAATCTCACCTTTTCTCTGGTGATAAGTGTGATGGAGACATGAACAACCTTCACAAGGACGTGGACATTGCTGAGGGGTCCCCCAAGTCTATTAAAGATGAAGAGCACACTAAAAAGAAACACAGAAGAAATCGAACCACCTTCACCACCTATCAGCTTCATGAGTTAGAGCGAGCCTTTGAGAAGTCTCACTATCCAGATGTCTACAGTCGAGAGGAGTTGGCAATGAAGGTTAACTTGCCTGAAGTTCGAGTTCAGGTAAATATTAGGTTATATAGCTATTATAGTAGAACAACACATAGAAAATAAACTGTTTTAACAAATTATTCAACAAAAACTTTCATTAATGTAATACTCTCCTGTAAACAAAAGTATCTATTTCTTTTGTATCAAAAGCAGAAATATCTTTATGTCAGAATTTTGCACTGTTGTCCAACAGTCTCTTACTGTATTGCAGAACTTATTGAAGACTATACACAGTTTCTTTATTTGCATTATTTTGTTTCTTTTAGAGTCGTTTCTTGGTGGATTTGCTTTAGTATTATAAGGCCATTATGTTGCTGGATATTCAACTTTTATTTAACTCATACTATACACAGTAACTCTTTGATATGATGCAGAATTCATAGCTGAATTAGTGTTTTCAAGCTGCCCAGTCCCTGAGCCAGAGAAGTAGCCCCAAATTGGAAGATTTCCAAAATGCCTCACAACTGTTATGAGGTTCTTCCGAAAAAGCTGGCTGTGGTTATGCGCCAAATATATCTTCTGTAACTATAGCCAGCCACAATTTAAGTTATGTTACACCAAAAGACCTGGGTTTTGCTATTTTTTTCACCGACAGTTTGGCTTGTATGTTCATTTATAATAACAATTACATATTTGCCAGTTATCTGCAGATCCTTTGTTGTAATCATTCATCTGCTTAGGTGAATTTGGAATAAGATTATTTAATGTAATGCATTAATTTCTTTCAAGACTGTAATAACTATTTATACCCCATTTCAAGTGAAAATGATACTTTTGCTTGTCCAAAATGCAAGAGAAAAGATAAAGAAAATCCAACAATTACTGTTTAAAAAAAAACTTTTAAAAAAGCCTCCATGTAATTGCATTTTTTCCATGTAATGTCATTTCTTTCTGCCCAGGTGTGGTTCCAGAATCGACGAGCAAAGTGGCGACGTCAAGAAAAAATAGACACTAGCACCATGAAGCTGCATGACTCCCCCATGCTTTCCTTTAACCGCCCTCCTATACCCCCCAGTGTGGCGTCTGTGGCCAACCCAATGCCAATAGATCCTTGGTTGACTTCGCCCATTTCCAGTGCCACACCCATGCATACCATTCCAGGGTTCATGGGTTCACCACAGGCCTTACAGCCTACTTATTCAAGCCACAGCTTCCTCAACACCCCGCCTGGCATGGTCCAAGGTATGCAGTCCATGGGTCCACCTCCATATCAGTGTCCACCCAGCTTCAACGACAAATACCCCATGGAGGATGACAGGAGTTCTAGCATCGCAGCACTCAGGATGAAGGCCAAAGAGCACATTCAGTCAATGGATAAAACCTGGCAGCACATGTGATGTCACTTTTTGATGTGGATGGATTTTTGATTTGCCCCTGTGAATGTTTACAAACTGATTTTACTCTGTTTGATTCATGTACCATTGACGGGGATACAAGACACCAAAGAAGCTTGAAAGTCAAGCATTTTATCACAATCACTAATGTGCAACTCAACACAACGTTTGACTTTCAAAATCCCTTTTAAACTGTATTTAATTTTTAAGAAACTGTAAAAAGGAAAAATATCAAATCTGTAGTGCTCTTTAACTTTGTTTCAGTTTTTTTTTTTAAGTTTAGGTTCACTCTTACATGCGTATATATATATATATAGGTTGTTTTTTTCTTGTTTTTTTGTCGGGGGTTGGGGACAGTAAGATCCCAATATCAAAAAATCTGTACAAGTTTACTCTTCTAACTGAGTGGTGTTCTGACTTTTCTATGGTGGTACAGTACTTTTTAAAAGGAAAAAGAAAAAGAAAAGAATCACATATAACATACTAACTCTGTCTGCAGGTGCCTGGGTGTAAGATTTCACATGGGGCATCTTTCTTTAAGGAAAATTTGCCAATGTATTGTGCTTTTAAGAAGTTGGTATAGATGTAAAAATCTCTACTGTTTTAGTGTAACTTTTGGTTTGCTCAGAGAGGTTTCTCTTCTGTGTTTGTTTGGGTAGGTTTTGTCTTTGTCAATTTTACTGTTACACAGTGAAAATAGTAATTTTTGAAAAATACATATTTTTACTTTCTGTACAGACAGCATAAAATCTGTACTTTATATGGGTTTAAAGGGAATAGAATGGTTTATATCTAAACAATTAAAATGGCCTTTTGAAGAGTATTGAGCTCTGATGGGGGAGGTTAACGGAAGTCACAGAGCGTAATCTGATTTGGAAGCTAATTTAGACAGACAAGCATACCTCTTAACACCTAATTACTACTTTTAAAGCGATTAACCCTGGATTCTTAGACATAGACAGAATGTCCTCAGATACCCCTAGAAAAACCCATTTCAGGACCTGATTAAGCCCCCACCTACACACGACCCTCATCAATGTTATTTTCAGTTTATCGATAGAGTGCTTTTTGCTATTGGATGCTCCTCATATTGTTGAAAATTTAGTCCCTGAAATAAATTGGATTTTTATGAAAACCCTTTGGTGACTTTTATGGGACAAATAATGCATGGTAATGCAAGTTAGTAATGCAATGTCACCAATTCATAAACACATGACCACAACTTACTGAAACCTGTAAATGCTGTAGTGAACTTTACTCAACATGTTCCTCATTTGCACTGATCCTTTTATTCATGTAGTCTCCCATGTCCTTAAAACCCTTGGTAGATTAAGCCAATTAATTGATCACAGTCTGCATGTTGTTTCTATTCAACCTATGCCTCTCAAACAGCTGTTTTAAGGGACTTTTACTGATGACAGCAGTGTTATTAACTGCATACTGCGTATGTGGTCATAGCAACAAGTCTTGCCTCTTCTGGCCAAGTTTTATTCGCATTACAATATAGGATCACCACAATTAGGCTGCCCAAGCATTGCCTTGCTGTGGGGCTTCTATTCTGCACATGCCACAAACAATAGTCAGTGTAAACAGTAGACAAAGAATGTAACTCCAGCTGGGTAGCCCAAAATGAGTCTGATAAATGTTGAGCAGGAGACACTTCTATCACAATAACTGAAATAAGAAAAAGAAGCTTGCAATGTAAACACTGTTGCTGCAGTCTTCATCCACAACCTGTAGAAACATCTTTACGGAGGTGCACATCAGACTACAGCGGCGACTGCAGAGTAATGCACATTAATACTCTGTATGCTAATAATTTTGTGTAAAGCCATACATAAACCTTGACAAACAATAATATTTCTCTCAATAGTGTCACCAGGGAGGTATTATGTGATTTAAAAGGAGAAAGATGCACACAGTTTGACATATCTGTTGGACCAGTTGTAAAAAAAAATTGTACTGACACCGCTCAAAGGCATATAGTCACTATGATATTGAACGTGTGTTTTATGTGTGCATTTGCTCTGAGTTTATGTGTGTGTGTATGCTAAATGAATGCAGAGGGATGCTTGGGTACAAATTGAATCCAGGGATCAAGAACTTGCCTCCCTCTATTTGTAGAACAAACTGTATCATTAAGTTTGTGTGCATATCTGCGTATTCCATTCTTTGAAGTTTATTTGGCAACAATTTAGCTGTTTATCATATTTTTCATTAAAGGGAGCACCGTGGATTATGCTGTTCATTGTCATAATCTCTGTTTGTGACCACAGTGGACTAAAAAGCCAAAGGAATGAAAGAGACTTTTTTTTTTCTACTAGAAGAAACACTCACAAGTGTTTGGGGATTTTTATTATTTTCATCTGTGTCTCTCATCATTATGTACTAATTTCTAGTCTTTTTGTGTTTTTAGAGTGTAACTTTCATTTTTGGTCTGAAAAATAAATAAAATAATAATAAATAAATAAATTAATTTACAGAGCACTAATGTACAAGCACTTTGATTGTGGACCTTGTTTTTCTTTCCATCCATCCATTAGCAAGCCATCAACATGACTTTGTGCTGTTAATGAGCGCTGGTGTACAATAGGCCCATGTAAGCTGTGACAGAGAGAGTTGGCCTGATGGGGGCCTGTTGTGTTCGACCAAACCTGTGGACATTTGCCAGGCCGTTAGGCAGATGAAGCTCCACTCCATCAGGCCCAACCAGGGTGTCAGGGGGCCCAGCCTACTAGGCTGCTCAGGCCATAAGGGCTAAGCTGTAATTGCCCTCTAGGCTTAACTGCCCCACTTTATTATAGTAGACAGGACTGCAGCCTATTTTGCATCCAACTTTAAAGCAACACTTTTGTTAGTTAACAACATAAACTCTTCATCCATTGTTCAACATTGTACTGTTCACAAGAGAGAGAAGGGACTTCTGGTTAAATCAAAATGGTCAAAACATTAGGCTACCCATCATTCCTATTAGAAGGATTTAGCAAGACTCAGTTAGATGCTGGAAATAATTTTTCACCAGTCTGCTATTAGCTGCATTACATAATGCAACTAATAAAGACATTTTCTCTCTATTTGCTATTAATAGCTTCTCTTAAATTGCGGAGTCTGACAAATTGCCAAATAATCCCTACCAATTATATGCCTCAGTAGTTTAACATCATAAATCAATAAGCAGGATGTCGATTAGAATTGTTTAACCATGCTATATTTAGTCAAAAACAGCTCTCACCAAACCTTTGTCAGAAAGACTTCATGTAGCAACACTTAGAATATGCTCATAATGCACTCAGAACTAGCAATTAATTGCACACATTATGATGTTATCTTGCTTGACCAAGCATGACCTTTGCTGGGGCCCAGGCTCTAGTTAACAGACTGACTAGCGGGATGTGGTCCACGGTGGAAATAATAAGGGAAAAGAGCGGAATTAATTGGGTTTGATTAAGAACACTTTTCAAAGGGACACTATATTCCCTTCTTGACATAATTGTGGATCACTCAGAGGGTGGGAGGGATTTGATGGCTGGCGCCAGTTGCTCGTCCTTGCCTCAGTGTTCAGTTAGAGAAAGGTTACATGTCACTCAAACAGCACAACCTCTCTTGCGTTACACAAATGTGCATAGAATGGACCAGTACACATGCTAATGGTTTCATTTTTCATTTATTGTATTCACTCCATGTATCTCGTGTTTAATTTAACTAAGCATTTGACAAACAAGTACATAGTTAAAACTAACAGTGACTTATAAGTACTACATTTGCAACTGATGCATTGTTTTTTGTAAACCATTAGAGGTCTTTGTGTCCTCCTCCTAACTATCTTAAATTTGCATGAAGTTAAAACAGGTTTCTTTTTTTCATCTTGTTTTCCAAGAATATGCATTCCTTCAAAGGACAATGCAGTACATTTCCATCCATCCAT
>JBBBVU010000008.1:20592535-20621168 GCA_037177055.1 Atherinosoma microstoma
CCATGATGCACTGGGCTTTTTATCCTCATCTCTCTGCTCCTTATCTCCCATGTATAAACATATGACAGTACTGCCATTATTAACATATTTCTCCTCTCTCAGCAGATCTCGCTGGATCAAATGGGATGTCTGTTTGTCTCTCTTTCTGTCCTCTTTCTGTCCTCTCCAACCCAACCGGTGGAGGCAGATGGCCGCCCTCCCTGAGCCTGGTTCTGCTGGAGGTTTTTCCTTCCTGTTAAAAGGGAGTTTTTCCTTTCCACTGCCGCCTCTAGCATGCTCAGGATGGGGGATTGAAGACAAGATTCGATGCAGTCTGTTGATTTCCTTAGCTAGGCTATTTGTTATGAATTAGCTTATATGAATCATTGTATGACAATCAGATTGGCTGTGAAGTGCCCTGAGATGACATTGTTGTGAACTGGTGCTATACAAATAAAGCTGAATTGAATTGAATTAAAATGCAGATGTATCCTACATCTAATTTCACAAGTTTCAGCATCAAGCTATGGGTTTTAAAAATCAGGAACAATGTGCGATTCTAAATTTCATATGTTACATGCAATATTGACAGTTTTCAAGAGAATGAGTAATACCTATTTCTCTTGGTTAGCAGCAACACAGTTGGTATTGACAGATAATATAACGCATTGCTCTTCTTAATTTTTTATTATTATTTATTTTTGTTACAAATAGCTTATATAATCATGTTTTACTTTCAGCTGTTACCCAAAATATTGTACTTTTTTATATATACATATATACATGATATATATATATATTTTTAATATATATTTTGGCACCATCTACTGGACGGTTGATGTAATGGCACAATAGAAATCATTAAAACGTCAACTGGTCTGGGATCTGGTTCTGGAGGGTACATGTGTTTCGTGGTCTTCTCTGATTGGTCCAGGCAAGCTTTCTCGTTGTCCAATAGCAGGCAGACATCTGTTCGCTGGAGCGACTCTAAAATATCCCCTTCTCTTCCTCATCTTCACTTTTTGGTTCAGAGACGATATTGTGAGCTTCGGAAAGTAGGACAGAATAGGGCAAAATGCAGATCTTGGGTCTAGTTGGGGTAATATTAGCAGTTTACTGCGTAAATGCAAAGGTTTACTTTCGGGAGGAGTTTCTGGACGGTGGTAAGTCTGGCTGGCACGTTTTATTGTTACCTTGGATTTCTTTGGGGTCAGAAATGTCACCTGAAGTTGCTCCTTAATTTAATTTTAATCGTGTTTATTGAAATGATACCACCCTTCTTAGATCCTTTACTTTAACAGGAATTTAGCTCATCTAACGTTAGCAAGGATTAAACTATCAAACGCAATGTCCATATTAGTTAATGATCAAATGGGACGTTACGAGTAAAAACTATACTAATTTAACAGTTACACATCTCACAGTAATCACTGAATGGTTGTGTATTGTAATTTTCGCGATGTAACTTGGTAGGTTTTTATAACGTGGCCTAGGTGTTAATCTTCCGCAAACTTGCCGGTTGTTTTCTGTTTAGATGAATGGAAAAGTCGCTGGATGAACTCAAAACACAAATCCGACTATGGAGAGTGGAAACTAACTGCTGGCAACTTCTATGGAGATGCCGAGAAAGACAAAGGTAAACGGCCTCAGTTCCTCAATATTTCACACCAAGCGTCACGTGACTTAATAACTACAGACGTTAATTAGTACAATAATGCTGTATATTTACTACTGCTTCAAGATACTATGACAGTTGTATTTTCTGACTGTAATAACTGAATGCTTTAGTTAATTGTGGAAATAACATGAGTCAGTGTGTAACCATATATATTAAAAAGAAAAAAAAATACAAAGTGAAAGAGAAACTTCCCATTTGTAACCAGATTTGATGGTTTCAACATTATATGAATTCTGCACAAAACACATACCCTCTCAGTTCAAACTCAGTAATGTCCTAAAAAGTCGACAGTTTCGTGTGCAGTCAGTAAATTTTGAATGTCTTTTATGTATTATGTACCTTTTTAATATTTTTTTAATTCCCTCTTCAGGTCTGCAGACAAGCCAGGATGCTCGTTTCTACGCTACCTCTGCCCGCTTTGAACCTTTTAGTAATGAGGGAAAGCCTTTGGTGATTCAGTTTACAGTCAAGCACGAGCAGAAGATTGACTGTGGTGGTGGCTATGTGAAAGTCTTCCCTGCTGACCTGGAACAGACCGACATGCATGGAGAATCCACATACTATATCATGTTTGGTAAGTCACGGCATTCATGATACTGTACAATTAATGTTTCCAATAACACCCGGTGTGTCTAATGATTGAACTAATTCGCTCTAGGGCCTGACATTTGTGGCTACAGCACCAAAAAAGTCCATGTCATCTTCAATTACAAGGGGAAGAATCACCTCATCAAGAAAGAGATTAAGTGCAAAGTAATTTCAATGTTTCAAAACTTCACTCTGAATGTGTCTCCATTTTTTTTTCTGCCCTTGAGGCTAAATTCAAACACTTTCTCTTCTTCTAGGACGACGAACTGACTCACCTGTACACACTGATCCTGAATCCAGATCAGACCTATGAGGTGAAGATTGACAATGAGAAGGTAGAATCTGGCAGTCTTGAGGATGATTGGGACTTCCTGCCTCCAAAGAAAATTAAGGACCCTGAGGCCAAGAAGCCAGAGGACTGGGATGACCGTCCTAAGATTGATGATGCTGATGACACAAAGCCTGAGGTAATAAGTTTAGCATCATAATTCTACTAACTTTATTTTGATGTTACACGGAGTGCTTTGGTTTCAACTTTGGAAATTTTATTATTTATATTTTTTAGGACTGGGACAAACCTGAAAATGTACCAGATCCTGATGCCAAAAAGCCTGAAGACTGGGATGAGGATATGGACGGAGAGTGGGAGCCACCTATGATCCCCAACCCAGAATACAAAGTGGGCCACATTTATATGGTCATAAATGGAGGTTATGCTTAATGAACTCCTCTGTTTGATCAATTTTATCTTGATAAATGCCATTTGTATTACAGGGAGAATGGAAACCCAAACAGATTGACAACCCCAACTACAAAGGCGCCTGGGTGCATCCTGAAATTGACAATCCGGAGTACGGTGCTGATTCCAATATATACAAGTTTGACAACGTTGGTGTTATTGGTCTTGATCTGTGGCAGGTGAGACAAAGATCATCTTTAGGTTGTAATGTTATTGCAGCGATGAAGCTTGAACCACCGTGTAACAAGTTTAAACTGTTTCTCAGGTCAAATCTGGTACCATCTTTGACAACATCCTGATCTCGGATGATGTGAAAGAAGCTGAGGACATTGGAAATGAGACATGGGGTTTGACAAAGGTATCCTGGGGCTGGTTATTCTTTTTTTTTAATTTTTTAATTTAAGCTAGAATTTGCTGCTTTATACTACCGGTACATTACGATTCAGTACCCAATTCCATTAAGAAACATGGTTTATGTATTTGTTTGTTTTTTTCTTTTGTCCTTTCTTAATTTTCCCTGCAGGAACCGGAGAAAAAAATGAAACAAGAGCAGGATGACTTGAAACGAAAAGAGGAGGAAGAAAAGAACAAAGACCAAGACACCGGGGCTGAGGAAGATGGCCTGGAGGAAGAGGAGGAAGAAGAGGAAGAAGAGGAGGAGGATGAAGAAACAAAGGATGAAGAACTGTCAGAAAATGATGAGGAATCAAACCCTAAAGATGAGCTTTGAGGAGGTTGTTTTTCTACCCCTTCCACAGAAACTGTCTTCTCAATCCCAGGGGTATTGTGGCTGCTGTGCATCCTTTCCCTGAGATATGGACACAACCCAAGTCAGGGGTCTAATGTAGAAAACGGGGGCAAGTGGGTGTAAATGGACTTGGTGTCTTTTTCATGTTATGTTACCCTTGAACTGCTGGATTGTTTCTGTGGTTTTCCACCCGCAAAACCCATTCCTCATTTTAAAACACAATAAGTTGGCACTGTCATCCACTGTTTTCTTGTGTAAACATCTCCCTCCTTTTGCAGATATATTTTTGTGGGTTGTTGTCCAATGTATTTTGAAGGTTCACCCAAAGCTAATTTTAATTTAATTGTTCAAAGTAAAGACAAACAGAATGGAGACAGAGATTGAAACTGAGATTGTAAGTTATTTTGTTTCTTTCTGTGGCACTGACTTTGTTTTACTTTCCACACTCTTGAAGGCACAGTTGAATGAAATATTGAGACATGATTTCATCTTAATCCAATTGGAAATTATTTGTAGTTGTCATTAAAATGGGATTAAGTCACTTTGTCTTCATATGTTAATGTGATGGGATCTGCAATATGTGCTGAAAGTCTGGAGAAACAGATGAGCCCCTGGTGTGACCTGTGCATGGGTTACACTTATTTTTACTGGACAAAATGTTATTGAAACCAAAGTTTTTATTAAAAGATTATTACCTTATGGTCTGGAAATTGTCTGTACTACACAAGTTCACACTATATATATATATTAGAAAGAATTACATGATTCAATGTCAGCTGTTTGCAGAAGTTCCTAAAGGTTTTTGGGTTAGAAAAAAGCCTATACATAGAGGTTTCACAGAGATTTGTATTCCAATTTCTGAGAAAGTCAAACTGAGTGTCAGGAGGTTGCTGTAGTTTTAAAATTGTATGCTGAATTCCACAAGAGGGCCTTTGATCAAAACACTGGCCCCAAATATTCACAGGACATGAAACACTTTCTTATATTCAGTCAAGAGCTCTCAAACATAGCTGGTTTTGTCTTGCTGGGCTACTACCACTCTTAGATATTAACTGTGGTTAAATTTTTTTATTTTTATAATTTGCTAATGAACTACGTATGTTACTATAAAAAATGTACTTCAGGTCCATCAAGTTTAATTGAGAAATGGATCTGAGATATTAAAAGATGCTCTCTGAAAACAACTTTTGTAGCCCCTCTGAAACCTCGTCATGTGTGTTTTCTCAATCAGAGAGCAATCACGTCCAACTTCATCAAGTTTAAAACCAGTTAATGTTTTGAAAATGAAAAGAAAACACAAAACTTTTGAAACATATATAGGCCTATGCATTGTTAGTATTTGGATTTACCCCTTTCTCTAGGTCAACGTCCCTGGTGTGGTGACCTCACCTCACACCCACCGGAACTGCTGTCCCCTCCGGTCTGTCGCCGCTCGTCCTCTCTGTCTTCAGGCCAGTGACTGTAGGGGCGTGTGCGCAGTGCGCGCACCCGACACACCAGGAAATATGGCGGCGCTCATGACTCTCAGTCAGGTAACAACTTAAAACAGCTCAAGAAAAGTCTCAAAATTGATATTGGATGATTATCAAATGACAGTAACACTCCATATATCTTCTGAAAATGTCATGACGTCAAACGCAGTGGTGAATATTGGCCGCTGGAACCGTTTTAGCAAACTGTCGTTGTCAACTGAATTAACATGGTTAGCTAGGTTAAGTGATGGTAAAGTTGTTCGTTTTAACGGCAGCAGGGAAAAAAGTGATAACGCGTTTTTTAAAAGAATGGTGGCACAAAGTACTATATTAAATTGACGCTAAAACTAAATGAAATTAACTTTAATTAGCATATCATTAAAATGTTGCGTTTTCTTTCCCCCTTCACGGGCTGTATGATAATCAGACTGCTAACGTTGTAACTAGCCACGTATACATTACTTAGAGCTTATGTTTTTGGGTACAGTAGTTGATATATACATTAGCCAGGTGTTATATTTCCTTCTTTTCCCTTGTCCAGTTAACAAATGGAAATGCAGCGTTTGAAAACTACTACAGACAGGTAAGGTTGTCATTGTCAGTGATTGCCAATACAGCTTCCTTAGTTTTTACTCAGCTGAATATAATCAACCATGTAGAGTGAGTTAATAAACACTTTTTGATTTTTGGTAGCTGGATCCAGGAAACACAGGCAAAATATCAGCAGTGGATGCGGCTCAGTTTCTCAAGAAGTCTGGGCTGTCAGACAGTACACTGGGGAAGGTGGGTCACAGAACTCCTACATTACACAGTGTACACTTGTGTACACTTGTGTACTGTTGGTAGCATCTAAACTCTCCCTTTTTTGTTTGCCTTTTTAGATTTGGGATTTGGCAGATTCAGATAGAAAAGGCTATTTGGATAAGCGGGTAACACAGAATTTCTCAGTGAAGTTGCTGATGTTGGTGATGCTGATGTATGCAAAAATCAACATCTCTCTTCCTCTTTTGTAGGGTTTCTTCATTGCTCTGAGACTGGTGGCGTCAGCACAGGGTGGAAATGATTTAAGTCTTAACAACATCAACCAAACCTTAGCTGCACCTAAATTTGTAAGTGTTAAAATATCTTCCCAGCTACTACTATAATCATTGATCTGATAAGAAATTGACAGAGTTAATACAATTGTCAATCTTTTTTAAACGATCCTCTTTATACCTTTACAGAGAGACATTAACAGCCCATTATTAAGCGTGTCAACAACAGTGTCTGACTTTCATTGGGCAATTAGGGTGAGTACAATTTTTTCCCCCAAAATATTCTGAAGGATATGTAAGACTGGGGGTTCTTGTCTAAATGTTTGCTTTCTTTCTCTCTCTTTCTTTCTTAGCCCGATGAAAAGGGGAAGTTTGAAGGAATATTTGAAAGTCTGTCCCCAGTTAAAGGCCTCCTCTCTGGTGATAAAGTCAGGCCAGTTTTGATCAACTCCAAGCTACCTCTGGATGTGTTAGGAAAGGTAATATAACACATAATACAATACTGTTTCTCTTTAAAGCAATTCAAAACAACCAGATCCCTGACATTTATTTGCTTTTTCTGTAGATTTGGGAACTAAGTGATGTTGACAAAGATGGACACTTGGACAAAGAAGAATTCACAGTGGTAAGCTGGGCTCTTTTGCATGTTCTACTGTCACTTCAACATAGTTTTCTTCACATTGGTACTTACGCTTGAAACTACCTTTTTCATCCGAAGAACATTGCAAATCTCAGAACAATGGTGTCAACAAGTGAACTAGAAATGATAGTACATGCTTTCATCTCCAAGATTAAATTACTGCTATAGGCTGTTCACTTGTCTCAATGAGAAGGAGCTAACCTGATTTCAGGTGGTTAAGAACACTGCAGACTTTAGACTTGCTCAAATAGAAAAGCTCATATAAGCTTTGTTTCAAAGTCACTGCACTGTTTAACAGTTGATTTTTTAACCTTCAGAGCTTGAAATGGTCAGACTCATTTTTATATTGCTGACCTGCTTCAGCTGTACATATATCCTGCTGTAGTCTGAGGTCATCTTTTAATCTTCATGGTCCTCTGCATTCACCTCTAGACTTGTGGAGATCGATTTTTTCCAAGCTGTTGCTCCCAGACTGTGAGATAAAATCGAAAGCGGTCAAATCAAAAGCTCAGATACTGAGCCTGATTTAAAAACAGCAGGTAAAATCATTGGTACGACAGTACCACTTAACTCCACAGGATCTGTTCCAACAAACCACCGTTAGACAGGCTGAGAGTATCTAATCTGACACCTCACATCTACTACATTCTGAATACCACCTACTGAACTCAGGCTTCAAGAGTAAGTACAGCAGAAAAGATTGAGTTAGAAATTTGAAATAACCATCGAATTTGCCATTTTCTAGGCTATGCATCTTGTGTATCGGACTATGGAGAAGGAGCCTATGCCAAGCAGTTTACCAGCTTCCCTCATCCCACCATCTAAAAGGAAAAAAGCTGGAATTGCACTTCCAGGTGCTGTGGCTGTGCTACCTAATCTGTCCGGGCTGGCATCTGGCCCGGTTCCTCTCAAAGAGACCCTGCGAAGCACTCCGTCTCAAGGGAGCACCCTCTTTAGCACCAGTGCTGTCAACCTTTCTCCAAAACACTCCTTTAAATCCAGCTCAGCGGTATGTCACCTTAAAATGCCTGTATTTACAGATATTGTAATCACTATGTGTGTGTCACAGCATTGATTATTATAAGTTATAGTCCTCTTCCAAAGGGCTGGTTGATGTGTTTGAAATTTACATTTAAATCATATTCAGTATTATTACAAATATGTATTAACATTGTGTCGGATATGAATAAAGTATATAAAAAAAACAATAACCAAGCTAATGTTCAGTGGAAGAATTTTCTCAACTATGATCAACTTTTATGCATGAAACTAATTTTCTTTCATTAGAGTAAAGCAAAACCTCTGTTAGCTTTTAAATATGATTTGCCTATAATAACTGAAAGAGAGATTTTTTAAAAAGCTATTTCACAACAGTAATGTTTATTTTAGACCTAAGTATATCTGTTAAATATGTTTTTAAGAAACACTGCTTGAATGGATTAACTTTGACCTTAAATCAAGAGAAAACCAGATTAGATGGCTCTTCCGCCTGCTGGTAGTTTCACATAGCTGCCTTGCCAGTTGAAATGACTAAAACATGTTTTAATTATGATCAAGTAAAGCTCACTAAAAATCCCAGTCCTATGAAAAGAAATAAATGTGCACATTTATTATTCTTGCTCCACGAGTATCACGTGGACTGAATCTGAAGTTCTGGAAAGACTTGCATTTTATGTAACAGCTCTTTTCTGTTGCTAGTGGAAGGACTTGTTTTACCGCATTGTTGAAAGCATTGTGTGACGGTTTGTGTATCTGCCTTGATTTGGCTGCAGGGATTTCTCACCCGTGACTCTCTGGAAAAACAGGCTTCTTTGAATAGAAAGTGAAGCAATTCTGTTAAAACACTTTTAACAGAATTATTACTAATAAACACTTTTAGCAGAATTGTGTTTCACTGTTTTAAAAATAAGTTTATCTCATAAATATAAATAGAAATGATGGCAATTATTTGCAAATCACCTACACCTTTTAATGTTTAAAAATACATCAAGCCTGGAGAGATTTCTGCACAAAGGCTGAAAACTAACATTGAATTGTTTGTGATCTTTGCACCTTCTGGGGAAACCTAATTAAAAACAGACAAAATTATTGTGAATATAATTGCTTGGGCTCAGGAATATTTCTAAAAGTAATTATCTATGAACATAGTTTACACAAATAAAATTACCCTCAAATACAAGTTAGAACTCTGAAATTTAAATAATTATAATTTCTAAACAACACACAGAGATATAAGAGAAACACTTCATTTTTACATGGACTAAGGCAAAGTGGAAATCAATCTTGCGATCTATCAGATTGAAATTTAAAGGTTTTTTTTTTTGGGTTATTTTTACAATAATGGATGACACATTTTCCAAAAGGGTCTGTCCAACTTGTTATCAGTCCAGAGGTAAAAATTTGAAATGGTTTTGAGGAGCATTAGTGAAAAAGGAGTGGGTTAATTTCATATCTGTAATGGCACCTTTGATACTGAGCATCATATGGTTTTGGAGTAATATATACTGTTGTCCATGACATTTGCTTCTTCAAAATGTCATGGCCAATTCACACATATGACAGCAGTGTGACTCAGTAAAAGAGTCCAGTGGCTTTACTGGCTTGCTTGATTCCAAACCTGTGACCCACTGAAAATAAATTAGCATATTGTAGAATAATAATAGGCTAAAGAGACCCTGAACCTGTAGTTTGAAACCCTACATCATGCATGAATGGGGAAAAAAAAAGGCATCAATTTAAAAAGAACCTGATACTTTTTAGATAATGTTTCAGTATTTGATATTTTGTTTGTACTCTAGTTTCAATTAGATATACAGTTTAAATAATTTCCAAATCATTCTCCTCTTTTTGTCATTAACATTTTACAAAGCATCCCAACATTTTTAGAAACAGGATTTTATTTTTATCACCTGATCCATGTGTTATTGATGTATGTTTTTCTTGTGGATTATAAAGCCACCAGAACATATTATTGCTAATTTTTCCTGTCCTAGTAAAACTAGTATCTAGCCTCACATTCTGTTCTTGGTGTTTAACATGAATAACATTTGACATTTTATTTATCAACTAGACCTTTTCTACAGCATTAGTTTCTTCATTAACTGCAATTGCAGGAATGGATGTCACTGTAGGTTAGTGACTTATCATCATGATGTTGTTTCTGTCAGCTGATAATCAAACAAGAGCATTTCCATCTATGGGAATATGCTTAACTTTATATAAAATGTTGGTTGTTCTATTCAGTGATTTCATTGTTAGTACATCTTTAACTTAACCATTTCAAAAACCATAGAAAACTTTCTGATGTCTGGATTGTAAGATGTGCGAGTTTGTAGACAATGTCTCCATCATTGTCTCCATCATAAGCTCTCTTTTGTTCCCTCCAGCCAGTGGTGAACTGGGTGATACCGGTGGCTGACCGAGAGAGATATGATGACCTTTTCCAGAAAACAGACACCGACAACGATGGCCTCGTCACGGGGAGTGAGGTTATAGAGATCTTTATGCAGTCCACCCTCTCTCAGACAATGCTGGCACAGATATGGTGAGATCACAGCTCGGTTCAATACATATTTTATTTACAAATGTTTTCATCATTGCTGGAACAACTCTTGTCATGCTGTGACCAGAGGCCTGTACTACGAAGCTGGATTTTCTCTTATCCGGGTAGCTTCGGGGTTAACCTGGGGTTTTCCGTACTACGAAGCTGGTTCACTTCTTATTGAGACATATCACCCCGGTAACTGATGCTGAACAGCTTACCTGGTCCAGAGCATTTTAAGTTCTGGATAAGAGATCAACGAGTAGAAAGCGCCACACTCCTGACCAATCAGCTCTCTTAAAAAATGTCCTGCCCATTCTTTCAACCTTGGTGCGCTGAACACAAGAGGAGCGCTTTGGAGACAAAAAGTTTTTAGAGATAGATGCAATATTTTAATGAGGATATAAAGCCTTACTGACCACTTTGAAGTATGTTTTTGTTCTTGTTCTTGACTTTTTCCCAAGTCTGTTAAGCTCCACCAGGGTTGCATCTGAAATAATGAGGTTAATAATGCTCACACCTGGCAGAACTACAGAACCATGATTTTATGGAACGCACTACTCGTGCTGTCACAGAATTAATATTCCAACACAAACGCGCTCACACGTGCACTGAATTTATACCATGGTCTGGGTGAATTTTCAATTCTGATTGGCTGCAGGGTGTCCATTAAAAAGTGTTATAGGACACCAGTTAAAAAAAGTTCCAGTCAAATAGCCTGATTGTTCTAAATTATTGCATTGCCTCAAATGTTAGTTGGTAACCGCGGCAACAGAAAGTCAGAACATACCTTGCTAAGTGTTGTATGTTCACCTACTAATAGGGAACGTGAGCTGGGTTTAGACAGTCGTGAGAATTTTTCACAGTTTATTTACCACAACGGTGAGACAGTAGACAAAACGCTTGGTTTTATAGTTTCCTTTAACCTGTGTGGTGAATGTGGAGACACGCCGCTGTGACGCAGCATCACTATGAAAGCAGCCTGACTGGGCTCCGTCAGTCCAGGAGAGATGAGAATGGAGCAACATGTCGCCCCGCAACGTCCCGACCAGCAGTGGTCAGACTCCAATAACATTAAATCTCCGTCTTTCAGATGCCACTATGATGGACATGCCAGTATCTCTATCACATTTCACGATCAACGGCGTGGCAACAGAAAGTCAGAACATACAGCGACGTTGCTGTTTGATCCTTTACTGTCGGCTCTTAATGTGAAGCGGAATTCACCAAACGTGGGATCGTTCACCCACTAATGGGGAACGTGAGCTGGGTTTAGAGATTAATTCACAGTTTATTTATCACAACGGCAAGACAGTTGACAAAATGCGTGATTTTATAGTTTCCTTCAACCTATGTGGTTATTGTGGAGACACAGGAGAGACGAGAATGGAGCAACATTTTGTCGTAATTCCCTTTGAGGTGTCCATTATCAGAAATTAATGGACACCTCGTCGGGCATTATTCCTTACTTAACAGCATTAAAGGCAAAATTATCCCTGTCTCCCCTGAATGTTTTGTTTTGTAATCCTTGGATCCAGATGATTATCCTGATCACTCCCAGAATCTAACCACTTCTTTCTTATTCAATTTCAGAAATTTCCTTCAAATTTAATCAAAATCCGCCCATAACTTTATTTATGTTGCTAACAGTCAGGCAAACAAAATATAAAGGAAAGCGAGGGATCTCTGTCCCAAACCTTTGGGTTGTTATAAAGTGATCAGAGTGCTATGTGTTTATATTGTCAGATGAATTAATAATGAAGCTGTAACTGACAAATTTGCACATTAATAAAGTCTGAAATTTTCTGCCAGCACTCCTTGCTGGCTGTTGCTGCGGCAACAGTGGTGTTTATGGTCTGGATAATGTGCTTAAATTCTTAATATTTCTGAATATTATTTGTCTGCCTTCAAGTACACTGCTCTGCAGCCTGCAGGGATTCCCCTTGTTGATTCGTCAAACGCTGCAGACTCTGTCTCTTTTATGTGAGCACGCACTGATCAAGACAGGAAAACGCTGGGTTGAATTACCGAGTTGATCAGCAGCTTTGTAGTACAGCTTATCTGGATCCTGAAGGTCTGGGTAAGTCCACCCAGATAACGGAGAGATAGCCCGGGTATGTTAATCACGCTTCGTAGTACAGGCCTCAGGGGAGCTTTGTGCACTTCACCATAAGAAATAAACAACTACACTATCATGTATAGAAAATATAGGAATGTCACAGCACAGCAAGTACTGATAGACACATTAAAACTATTAGCCTCATTTCCAGTGTGAACCAAAGTGCTTTTGTTTATAATTGGTCCTGTAGCACAAGAAAACATTTAATAACTTAAATAAATGCTTTATATGCTCTGAGTGGCTTTATAAAAAACTCCAGCTGAAGCTCAAATATTAGTTGAGCAAGACTTCATGATAACTGTTATACCTTTATATATATATATATTATATGTTTCAATCATTACATTTAATCTAGAATAGGGGACAAGTAAAATGGAGTTTTCCAACAGTTTTAGAGTTAACTCTTATCAAATAAGTAAAAATGAGTTAGTTGGGCATTGCAACTTTGGATGTTTTCATCCGTTTTCACTGATGCAGCCCTTTAGGTATCATTTATTAGAAACGAATACATCTTTAAGAATAAAGAAAAGAAGACACTCATCTTTTCCACAGGGGACTCGCTGACACAAAACAGACAGGCAAGCTGTCCCGGGAGCAGTTCTCTCTGGCCATGCATTTTATTCAACAAAAGGTCACTAAAGGCATAGACCCTCCCTCTACACTCACTCCAGATATGATCCCCCCGTCAGAAAGGACTGGAACATCAGCAACAGGCCTCGTGAGTTCTGACTTCTGCTTCCAACAACCCTTTTCATTGAATTCTTCTTTTCTTGCAAAGACAAATGTGCGCCTTGCCTCTGCAATTTGACATTGTGTTTCTCTGCAACTCTATGCATTGAAATGGTGAGCCCTGCTTTCTTTCTCTCTGTTCTTGCAATGCAAATATATATTTAATGCTTGTGCTTTTCTGTGCTCTTTTCTATCCTATCTGACAGAGCTACTTGGGGCTTCTTTCTTCTGCAAGACCAGAACTTGCCTCTACAGTTAATATTCGCAGAGTGAGTAGTTTAATTATGCCACAAGATGGCGCTGTTGTTCTGTCCTTATTTTGTCTCAGTTTGACGCTCACTGAGAGAAATGGAGCATTCACACCTGATTGATGAACACTGCCATCTGTTGTACCAGTTTGTTACTTTTGCTATAATATACTTACTTAATAATTTGTTTTTGTTTTGGCCAACTGTTAACAAAAGCGAAATCTCCTTCATTAAGGAAATTCTGCTCATTGGTTATTACTATAAGACTGTCAATAATCAAATTAAATCTGTTAAATACGAATAAATCAGTAAAGGTATTTTTATGAAAATATCCTGCTGTGGTATTACTACAACGTTACTATTTTCAAGTTGAGTGGGAAACTAAAAACATAGAGATAAACTTTAAGAGTAACCTTAGTTTGGGATTTGTAAGTGCTTGAAGGATAGCCTGATTTTCTGTTGGGAGTCCTTGATTTGTCAAAAACTTGTTGAATGCAAATCTATAAGGCAAATAATTCTGCAGTGCAAAATTTTTCCTGTATTGTCCAGTGTGCTTGCATTTCATGTCATTCATGTATTGTCTGCCTCTCTTGCTCCCTCCCTAGCTGTGCGATGTGTTTGTATTTCCTTCCTGTGACTTTTGTTTTCTTTGAAACAACAGGGAGCTGTTCTCTCCCCCTGTACCGTTCACCTCCCCGATGCTCTCTTTCTAACTATCTTTTTTGTTCCCCATATATGTTTCAGAACAATTCCCTACATGAGTTTGACCACATCCATTTCATACATTACTCAGTCCCTCCTGCTGTTGTCACCCTACTTGTCTGCTCACATTTCCAGTCAGCGTCACGTCATCCGTCACACTTTCTTTCCCAGCTCTCCTTTTTTCTCCCCTCTCTTAAATGACTGTCTCAACATTTCTTGTCTCAGGACAGCAGCAGCTCTGTGGGGTCAGCAGAGCTGACAGGCAACAAAGAGCTGGATGACCTCAGCCAGGAAATAACTCAGCTGCAGAGGTGAGCCCTTGCACCCTGTATAGCAAGAGGACAAGGGTTGTTTCTCCACCTCTCTGGACAACAGCGGAAGCTTGCACTGAAGGGATTTTGATCATATCTTTTTAACTTTTATACCACATTAAAAATGATGATCAAATTGTGTACTGCATCCATTTGATCCATTGTTTTATCTTAGCAACTTCGCCTTTTTCAAGTGTGCTAAAATCACTGAATTATTTCCAAATGATCATAGACACACAAACATTAACAAATTTTAATCTCTGCGCTGTCCTTACTTTATATTGTTTATCTGCAGAGAGAAATTCATCCTTGAGCATGAGATTAGAGAAAAGGAGGAAGCCATTAGACAGAAGAACAGTGATGTTCAGGTAAGCAGAGCCAAACTATTTTTCAAATCATCTGTTGATGCATTAATTAAATAGTCACTTAGGAGAATTCATGCCCATAGACTTAACAAAAACTGCTATCCATAGTCCCAAGTCAGGAATCCCACCCAAACTGCCCAGTATTGGGGTTGCACAGAAAGTGGTAACAGCTAGTGTGGATGATAGAATATAGATGCCTCTCTGTATGTTTTGTGGACTCGTAGGACATGCAGAATGACTTGGACAGGGAGAGCAGCAGTCTGCAGGATCTGGAGTCCCAGAAGCAGGATTCCCAGGAACGCCTGGAGGAGATGGACCAGCAGCGCTCCAAGCTGGAGGGCATGCTCAATGACTTGAAACAAAAGTGCCAGGAAGAGACCCAGATGGTTAGAGACATAACTTAAATAAAGCAGCACACATTAAACATAAAGTGCAACTGTATTTAGAATTTACTTGTGTCAGAAGTTAAACAGTGGTTATATAAGTTTAAGGTTTGTTGATTGATTGCTTTTACAGTGTGTCTATTTAAAAAATGCACCTGTCAAAAAAAAAAAACTATCAAGTATCAATATGTCTTACTATTGAATAAGTTTTCTCGAGAACAAACCTTAGACATCATCACTACAATCTCATCAAACAAGAAACTTGATTTGAATATTCAAGATAAATCTCCAATATCCATTAAAAATGTTTTCATTTGCCTCTGCCCTCTAGATTTCATCCCTGCAGAGCCAGATCTGCTCTCAGGAGACAGAACTCCAAAGTCAGGAAAATGAAATGAGTCGCACCAAGAAAGACCTGAATCGGCTGCAGGAGGAGGAGGCCCAGCTGGAGCAGAGCTTGCTCTCTGGCCGCGTCCAGCTGGACAGCATCGTGAAGTCGCTTAGAACCACCCAGGAGGAGATCAACCAGGTCAGCGCATACAGAGAAACAGCAGATGTCATGAGGTTGTTGCGTCACTTTGAGCCATTTAAGATTAGGTTGTAAAGTTAGAGACCACATGCTTATGTTCTATCTGTGGCATTTGAACTTGTATTTTTTTAGCAATCTCACTCTTCAATCTACGGTTTGGACTTTTGTCACTACTATATAATGGCATGCTTTGAGGTACACAACAGCTAAAATGCGATTGTTGGTCATTTTGGTTAAGGTAATTTCTTTTATCAGCTTAACCACTAACCACAACTACAATTCAGCTAAAAACCTGACGCAATCCTCCATCTTTAGGAGCTTGTTGTATTACTGTTAACAGAAGATTATATCCATCATATATTGTAAAAGTAGTTTATGGATTTTCTGCCAAGTGGGAAATTTTAACTATTTTGAAAAACTCAAGCATATTAAAACAAGACAGCAAAACCACTCAGCATATTGTATTCTATTAAATCAGATATGTCCTACGTTCAATATTTTGTGTTTTTAGGCTCGCAGTAAGCTGTCGCTGATCCAAGACAGCCAAAACGAAATGACCAAGACCATTGAGCAGTACAACAGCTCCTTGAGCGAAATCAATGGGGGAAACTTCAGCAACCTGCCGGACTTGAGTGAGGGGCTCCCTGAGAAAGAGAATGGAGGTTTCAGAAGTGCGGTGAGAAACCTGTCGATATGTATCAGTGTTGCATTAAACCAGAAACTAAAAGCCTCTATACTTCTACTCCTTATGATACTGACTGAGTTTCTGTTCTTGTTTCTTATCCTTTACAAGAAAAAAAGAAAAGACATTTATTGAAGGAAACTTAACAACACATCTCATATAATTCATGTTATCTGCTCTTAATTTATGGTTTATTTATTTTATGTGGTGGCTCTAAGTTATCAAACACTGGACAAAATGTGACGTCATGTTAACTTCAGAATTTCAAACAAACCTCTTTTGTCTTTTTTTTTCTGCTTTGTTGATGTATTTTATTAGAAGTCTTTCTGTGTTTTGGTTTTGCCATTGTGTTTAACAGATGCCAGTGAAACAAAAACCCAGATAAGCCAATGAAACAACTTTGTGACCCCGATTTGTAGTCTCAGAGTTAGTTTCTGGATATTTCCTGGAGGATACAGGGAAGGGCTTAATGCAATGCAAAAGCTGTGTTTTTTCCAGCCTACTTAAGAAATGTGCATGCTCATTTTATTTCACTCCTGTCTTCATGTAAGAGTGCAAGAGCTGTAAGAGTTACTGATTACTTAAAATTGTCCATTAATGATTAAAGTATTGTTTTTTTCTTTTGGATGCATTTATCAGGACGACTCCATCAAGTCAAGGATAGCCATGTTCAATAACAGTGGTGCTAAGGAGTCTCCAGCAGATCCCTTTCAGATAGAGGACCCTTTCAAGTCTGACCTCCTCAAAGGTCTGACTTTCTGATTGTCATAATTATTTACTTTTGTGTATGTGAGAATAAATACTTTTTCCTGCCGTGCAAGCTGTTTCTCTCTGACAGCCTGCACTCATTATGTTCCCTTGTTAAAAAGCCTTTCTTGTCAGTGTGTTGATGACGGCCTTGTCTGTTTTTTTGGTGGGTTTTTTCTAGATCCATTTGGAGGAGATCCTTTTAAAGAAGATCCTTTCAAAAGCACCTCATCTGAGGACTTTTTTAAGAGGACTGACAAGTCCGACTTGTTTGGATCTGCAGACCCTTTCAGTCGAAAACCCACACCACCAGTCAAGGTATGATACCGTTGTTTCTGCATTCATTTGGAGTGCTAATCACTGTTCTTTCACATGGAGTGTGATTTTTGAGTAAATGAAAGCACTTTTTTGAGGCTGAAAAGGATTTCCTTTCTTTTTGTACGAAGTGATTTTTTTTTCTGATAAAAACTGTCTCTTTGTTGAAGATATGTGGAAAAGCAAATCAAAGAGTGCATGTAGTATGTATTTAAAGATACGTTTGGACTTGCTCATTCATCCTGTTGCTGCTTTTTTTTTTTTTCTTCTCATCTCAGCCAAGTTCCGTCAACAGTGGTGACCCCTTCGCATCAAAACCAAAGGATTCAGGTATACTGTTGTTGAAAAAAATGGATCATCAGATGCTACTGCATGTTGAGCAAGTTTTCTAAGTTGTAAAGATTAGCCTGAAGTTTTGTTTATTCCATGCTGAAGGATATATGTTATTTTTATCAATCTTAAGACATTTTTCTTAGGGTAGGAAGATAAGATGGGATGATGCTGTAGTAACATAGATGGAGAAATTCTTCAACATCACTTTGTCAAATAAAACCACAAACACAAAGCCATCCCTGTGCTTATAAGAGCAGATTTCCCATGCTGGGTACCTGGAATATTGCTGTAATAACGGACTTCTGAGCATAAGAGATCACTGTTGTTATGAAAGCCCTCCTTAAAGAGTCATTCTTAGATTTTCTGGGTGACGTGTTAGATTTAGATTTCATTTTTTTTTGGGGGGGGGGGGCATGAGGGGCAAACAATTTTTACTCACTGCGGCTTCAATTTTTCCTGTGGTCCGGAGCTATTTTTAGTCAAGTACCTACGCATTTAACTTCTGGCCAACTAAAAATACTCCCCCCGTACCCTGGAAAAACAGGAGGTGTGCAAGAGCCAAACATAACAAAAACTGTGTGACTGCTGGTCCTTCACTACTAGAATACACTGCCACTCATTTAACCAGTTCACTCCTGCCTCTGTCCTGTCTTTATATCTGCTGCTATTGAACTGCGGTGCCTCATTCGCAACGGAAGTTGTTTTAAGTTGGTGGCTGCAGCAGGTCGATGCTCTGTCGTACTACATGTTCTTAAGAAGAACACAGAGGCAACTGTAGAAATGAGCAGAGTTACTGTGAGTAAATGAAAACACAGCGTACTGCACATGAATAGGGTCTTTTGTGGTTGCAAACACACACGCACACAACAAACATATTCTGTTACAATGTTTTGTTTTTCCACTGTATCCATCTGCAGTTTGCTGTTTTTTTTTATTAAGCGGCATACCGCTCGGCTTCAAAACAACCCAGGCACAGTTCTGGTTAACAGTGCGGCAACTGACGCCTTTAATTAGCCGATCAGCTGCATACGTCAGGTTAAACAAAACCTTTGCTTTACAGGTTTTTGCAGAATGTCATGGAAAATTAAACGGCCATGCCACATTCCCTCTGAAAATAGCACGCAGGCCCCTTTCAGAATAAGCAAAATGCGGAGATGATTTCGAATGTGTGGTTTGGTGCTGAACTTCATTATAGTTTCTGGCACTTTCCATGAATGTGTTCAAATGTTCCAAATGCATTTCAATGCACTTTTGTCACAGATTTGTTTGGGAAAGCGGACCCCTTTGGAAGCAACTCCTTTGGAGGCAAGGGTGGCGGATTTGCTGACTTTAGTCAGATGTCAAAGGTAAGCTCTGGAGACTAAAAATCATGAATCAGTTTCACCATAAAGCAGAATTTTCCACTGAAGCTGTACATTGAAGCTAAGCAGCTATGCTGTTCATTTTACTCTCAACTTGAGTGATTTCTTATTTTTCTTCCAACTTTTAACATTTATATAGACTCTGATATTTGTCCAAAAGTTTTAAATCTTTGTTGTCAGACCAGTTGGCCTCATCACTTTCTATGACAGTTGACAGGTTTCTTTTGTACTTTTCTCTGTGTGAACAGAAGCCAGACCATCCTGTGCTCCCATCAAAGAAAAATGTGCCTAACCGGCCTGCACCTCCCTATGGTAATCCCTGATTTTCGTCTGTGTGTGTGTGTGTACCAGAATGCACTTAAAGCTTATCTTAACATGAATACTTTTGTGATGTTTACACTTTGCATGTAGCATTTGTTAAAAGCACTTAAAGTCAATGACTTACTACATGAGTGTTGTCCCTACTGGTTATTGTATATTTTCTCTGCACCACTTTGTAACTTGTCACAAAATATGAATTGTCACATTATTATTGGTACTCACTGAGTGGGTGGTTTCCAAGTAAATGTACAAAGTTTATTGTAAGTTTTGTTAGTAAAACATTTTATGCCACAATGACATGCAGGAGTTATTTCTACTTTTAATTTTGACAGGAAAGGTGTTGCCAGAGATATGATGGTACTACAAGTTCATAGCATGATGTGAACCTGTTGGTACTATTAGGATATTATTTTATTTTTGTCTTTTATTACTGGCCAATGCAAGTTAAGTCAAACTTTTTCTCCTGTGTGATGAGACCAAAAGACACGTTCAACTCCTTTTGTATGCATTTAGCCTTGTGTTCATCTTGCTTTTTGTGTGCATGTGAAGTCACACAACATCAACAGACCATTCCCAGGCCATGCCCTTCCGCTGTGACCTTGCACTTGTTCTTTAAGCAGAAGCCACAGCCTGAGAAAGTTGGTGTTCCCCTTTGCTTTACCACACTGAGCAAGGGTAGAGATGAGTGGCCACGGTTTGCCAGCAAGCTTGTTGTAGAGATCTGCCTTGCATGTAAAGGGGAAGTGAGAAGCCCACTCTTAAAGTCACGGGCTGCTCTGAATATCTGCATCGCACATACAGTTGCACAACTAATCCTAGCTTTGTTGGGTTTAATTTTGCTGTTTGCCCACAAGTATGTTGCAGCAACATTTGTTTACTACTATGACACTAGTGTTGTAATAGAGATTTAATTAGATTAAATTGCTACACTGGATGGCTGAGCACTTTAAATTTGCCACAACAACTTGTGCTGCATCAGTGTACTTGTTTCAAAAGATAACTGTCACCCGTTTGAAAAAAAACATAATAGGAAATGTGTTTGCTGTTTGCAGTGGACAAGAGTGGGTCTGTTGTTTTTACAAGGGAAAAAACAGCAACACTTTACATGTTTTAAGTGTCAATGCATCAGTGAGCTTCACTCAGAAAAATGTGGTTAGCACCTTTTTTTAAACAATATCGTTTTTCCATTGGGTGACTACTGGGGGGTGCTGTGAACTTAGAGTTGTTGGTTTCCTGTGAATATTTAGAGACCAAGTATTACATATCAGCCTTTAATGTGTGAGCTTATTTTCCCAAGGGCTTCCCAGCTGTTGATATTTGAGCTGAAGATACTGCTCTTTTGCTTTCTATCATTTGTTTGGTATTTATTCATTTAAATGTTTATCTTCTCCAGTAGGTTTGCACAGTTTGAGTGCATCAGAGCCACTCCAGAGCGTTTGCTCCACAGCAGTCAGTAAAGACTCTTTTGTTACGACACACTCAAGTAAAGCATCCAAAGACTGTCCTGTGGGTTTTGCAGATATTGGCTCTGTAAGTGTAGTCTGTTCACAGTTTTGTGTTGGGTCAAGTATCTGTCTGCATGAGCAGCTGATGTCACAATCTTACTCTTCAGACTGCAAGGCTGATTGCTGGGAGGTGTCATCTTTATGTCACTGGACCTCCTTCATGTTAATTTACTTCCAACAGTGAGCGCTCACAGGACCGCCATGTTTACTGGCTGTTGACTAACAACTGACAGAACATCTGGGAACTTTTTGACAGCTTGTTCTAAAAGGAAATCAACTGTTTGCATGACTGACTTGTACAGCCCCAGCACTTATCTCCATATAGTCATGTTTCATCTGTCCTCCTGGCAAAGGGGCTTGCATGCTTCTTGTAATTTCTCTTCAGTTTTTTGACAGGAAGTGAGGATTTATAAACCTTCAGTTAACAAGGTAGTGAACTTGCCTGCTCAGGTAACGCTCGAGGAGCATTTTTCCAGCCAAGAAGTGCAAGCTAAAGGCTTGTTTGGTGTCAAAGCACGATATGCCTCGAAGCTGAACACCGCAGAGTAAATCTTCCTCTTTGTCTCCAGTCTTATGCCTCTTTGCCATCTTGTATAACCTAACCACTGAGCATGCTCTTAGGTGGAGAGATGATGCATGGCAGCTTTTTGTATCATTTGACATGACGTGAATTTATTTAATCCCTTGTGCCAGCATGATTGTTGTAAAAGGGATTTGTGGTTTTTATATCAAGCTTTGTATTGTAATTTTTGTTTTTCTGCCAGGATCTGAGCATGTCAAGGTAAGACCGTATAAGGGTGCGGTGGTCAGTTCCTTTGCATGTGAAAAACCTGTTCGCACTGAACAATCTGAGTACGGTGATTCATGAGCACGTTTACTTCCTATAAATGCCCTCAGTCACGATGATCGAAACACACAATGTGGGAAACATGACCAGTAATTTTTTACCCAAGTTCAGCATTGGGAATCGTAAAATTCTTCTTTTAATCTTTTTAGTCCTGCCCTCTCTGATTTTTTCTGATGTCCAAGTGAAATCTAATTATCTCTACATCTTGTTTACATTTGCATCTATTGTTTCTTAATTTACTGCTATACGTCGGATCACTTTGTGTTAGTTTGATGTAGTTTTTGACATTCTGCCTAATAAGAAACACTTGAATTTTTACTTGTGCTTTTGTCAAGTGATTTGTCTGGTTCTATGTTGACATTTGAGCCTCAAGCCACAGCCACATTCCTGTTGTTTTTGTTTTTTTCTTTCTGGCCAGATCTAATGTTTGTTTCTGTGCTCTAGTTTGGAAGTGAGAATGAGCAGCTGGAGTGGGCCAAGCGGGAGAGTGAGCGTGAAGAGCAGGAGAGACTGAGGAGGCTGCAGCTCCAGGAGCAGCAGGACCTGGAGCTGGCCATCGCGCTCAGCAAGGCCGATCTGCCCAACGCCTGATCACCCTAGCGTTTTGTCCCCTTCCATCTCCCCAGTTCCTTTACGGTCCTCCTGCAGCAGTGACACTGGCCCTACGTGACTAGCAGCCTCTGTTACCAGTACTTTTTTTTAAATTAAGGCTGGACTCCTGTGAAATGACTCCAATTTATCCATCCGGAAACAGTTTGTTGCTTCCAAACTACATGGCAACTCTAATCAGGAAGAACACGGAGTGTGTTGACTTAAGCTTGGCTTTGCCCTGCAAGAATAAAGTGATTTAAGAATCCGCAACATACTAGCTTCATATCATGTCATGACTAATCAAGCTGCATGTTTGCTGAACCCTTTTAGAATATTTTAGTCTAATTTCTATATTAAACCGAGAAATCGGTGGTGTTTGAAGTAAGATGCACTTGAAGCCTGTTTTGTATAACTTTTTATAACTCATACATTTGTATTTAGAATTAAACAGTACATGCTAACGACTCTGTTGGCTTGTAAGGGAATTCGTCGGACACTAGACGTACTGTAAATATTAGATGACAGTGTTATGTATGAACCAAAGCTGTCTTAGAGAACTGTAGTTTAGCAATCAGAACAGGAAAGGTATGATTTATACTCCTATTTCAAATGTTACAAGTGTTTCTACCTATTTATGCCTTCATATCTTTTATTTATGGCATTAAAAGTGCATGAGTTGAAGAAATATTGGAGTGTAATCAAAGCCATTGAGATGCTTAAGATAATCATTGAGGTCTTCCTTTCCTATGAACAAACTTTTGTCCACCTGGAGTGCTAGTCACCACCCCTCTGATGCCAGCAGCTTGTATTTGTTGGATGATTTACCATTGGTTGCCTTCTTGTGACACCTGTAAAAAAACTTGCACTCCCATAAAACTAAAAAGCCTCTATAAAATGGAAAAGTGTAAACCTAAGTTGTTTATACTGGTGCTGTTAGACTTACTCTTGTCCTACTTTTTTCTCCTATTCTTCACACTACCAGATATGCTCAGTGACTTTTTGCATTTATCTCAAGAACAAAAAAAACAACGGATAATTGTTTTTTTTCCAGTGGATTTGTCTTTTCTGTTCATACATTAGTGGTGGACATATCTTCAAATGCCTTGAACTCTTGCATCCTTGTCTTTCTACAACACTAATCAGGTTTATTTAGCACATAATGTATTCACTGTATATTCCTTCCAGGACATATGCAGAGTGTCAACGCCTTATTTATCAACATATCAACACTGTAACGTAATATTTAACAGTATGTATGTAGTTATTAAAATAATGCTTTTAATGTATTGATTTGCTCAAAACTGTAATTACTTTTACTGAATAAAAGTGACATTTAACATTCCTGGAACAAGGTCCGATTTGTTGTCTTGAATAACCAGAGAAAAGGGGAGTAGGTTGTACAATGAATGTATGGATGATAAATATGGAATTATAACATAAAGGGTTTTAATGAAGATCAGAATGCTAATTGTACTGATCAGAATTAGATGTTTGCATATAATGGACTTTGGCATTGATATTGGAACAAGAAAAGTGATATGAGAGTGATGAATTTGCATTTTCAGTGCAGCTATTTTTGACCTGCTGTACACTTCCTCTTTTTTTCTTTTTTAAATATTATAAATTCTAGTTTGTAGATTGAAAGATTTCCATTGAGTTGTTTATTGATGCAGGTTAATCTGATATATGAGACGGCTAGAGCCGAGTGTCACTGTTTTTCATTAAAGCTGCGGTTTTATCGAGCAGAGTTTTAAAATTGTCCTGAAAGCAATCTATCTTTTCAGAAATGCCATCTGGCTTTGATATATGCTTTCAATGCAGTCTTTCATGCAGGAGATACAAATGCTCACTGACATTGTACAGATATTACAGGCACGGACTTGGGTACTTTGAAACTGTAGTGCAGAGTGACTGTGTGTAATTGTAGTATTAAGGCTCTTTGATGTCCAACTATAATTTCTACCCATCAGAAAGGGAGTCTATGGGCTCCCTGATGAGGGCTTGCTGTGCCCCTCTGTCCAGACGGCTCCTGGCTCACTCTGTAATTATGGAAATGGAGTGTTTGTATTTATAGGCTAAGCCCACAAGTGACTGCCCTTCTCTGTCTTGCAGCTGCAAAACATCACTGTGGAAATCAACTGCTTATGTTTTAAAAACTTCCATCTACAACGGCATGATGCATTTACTGGAACTGATCCAAGGGTCTGCAGGTTTGCTGCACCTATTTTCAAGCACAGTTGTGAAACCTTTTTCGAGTGGGTGGATGTGGTTATCAAAAAGTGTGAACAAGTTGTATCTGGAATGACTAAGCATGCATGAAAAGCATTGAATTCCCCACTCAAAAGTTCAAATCCATTTCTTTTAATATTTACAATAAATACACATTTTACAGTATAAAATCCATGTACTTATTTATATAAATTTAAGTAAAAAATAATGCACAGGACATCAAGCCCTGATAGTGTACAGAGGGGCTGGATCCAAAAGTTTCACTCCATGAAGGTTGAAATTGGCAAAAGCATCAGAAATAAGACAATAAAGGCAGTTCAGACGCTGAGGCAGTTTAAATAAAACATTGTCTCTGCACATTTTAGGCAACTGCATGAGCATTTCACCACTGTTAACAAGAACATACACGTTTTTGGCCAAATCGTTCTGTCACAGAGTTTTACAGTAGCACAGTCATAGAAAGGCACTTTTGTGTCAAACACAGCATTCCAGTTCTGTCAAAGAAGAGTAGTATATACAGGGCCAGCCCCTTCTTGGTCTGCCTGCTCTTAAGCAAACAAAACTTTTCTAAAGCTTTTTATACAACCAAAGTAGTACCAGCTACGTTATTACAAAATAATAACACTAAAAAAAAAAAGAATTTGGCCAGATGGAGGGCATTTTAAATAAAAAATACAGTTGAGTCACAATAAAAATAATACAATTCCCCTTTGAACCCCAAGTCCTCAAGTGGGCTCCTTCACATGTGTCTCTTCATGTGAAGTGCCAAATGGTCAGACCTGGAGAAGGCGCGCTCGCACAGGTGGCACTGGAACGGCCTGTGTCCAGTATGTTTACGGAAATGACGGGTCAGCTCGTCGGAGCGGGCAAATTTCCATCCACAACCTTCCCAGCTACAGTGGTACGGCTTCTCACCTGCAAGGAGAAAGTATCGGAAATGATTAGTTTGTGCTCAAAGACTTACAGTTTTTTTTTTTTATAGCTGTGCGTAATTACGCACATCTGTTGTTGCAGTTGTCATGACAGAGGAGCTTTAACTTACCAGTGTGAGTTCGGAGATGTGCCTTCAGGTGAGAACTCTTTGTGTACGTTTTCCCGCAGCCAGCAAAGGTGCAGGTGTGCGTTGCAGTGCGCTTCCGTGGCCACGTGCGCCGACCTCTTTTGGGTTTCGACTCCAGGAGCTCGAGGGGAGATGAAGGTGGTGTGAGCATCACCCGCTGCGCCCCTGGCTGCAGGTTGAGACCTTCATCATACATGCCAAAGCCAGTATGCGGAGCGTGGTAAGGCATCTGCATCTGGGGAGCCTGAGGGTGGTGCTGAAAAGCTGCCGGTGTGTGATATTTCTGCTGAAAGTTCATGGGCTGGCACAGCTGTGCTTGGCAGTCCGTGATTCCCTGGTCATCGGGGCTCAAAGGTGGGGTCATGTTGCTGGCTGCCCGTGGAGAGATGGCCACCCGTGGCTGTTCAAAGGACATCATGCACGAAACGTTGCCTTCTTGTTTTATTTTGCTGCAGCTCTGAGGCACCATGCCCAAAACGGGACCGTAACTGTCCATTGGTGGCTCTACTTTGATGTCCGGGCGAGGGAAATGTGCTGTGTTGACGTAAAATCTCCCCTGGACGCTGGGGTTGCGCGTAATGCCATAGTTACCGGTGCCTTCGGCGCGGAGTAGCTCTGTCATGAGGCTGGCGCCGTACGGGGGTGGCGGGGAGCGCTGATCGTCTGCGTGGTACGATGGCACAGAGTTTCCAGCTGTGTACATGTTGGGGTCAGCTGTGCCAACAAATTCCGCTGCGTTGTCTGAGCCAGTTGTGTTGGAGAGAATAAAATCCAGATCCAAATAATTACTCAGATCCTCGTCGTCCTTCTTGCAGTGACTGTCCAGGCTTTGTACCATTTCAAGCATGGAGCAACTGGTTGAGACTAATTTGTCCATCTCTCCTTTCCATCTCTGCAGAAACAAAGAAATATTGAGGCACGATGAATAGGCTATACATTTTTGGAAGTAAATTCATCCATAAGAATTTCACCTTAACATAAAGTTTGTTTTCTTATTTTGTCTTGCTTTTAAACAAAAAATAAAATAAAATACTTTTAAAGTTTCCCAGTATATCATCCTAATTAAAGAAAGAGAGAGAAATCAAATTTAACAAGTTGGAAAACAAACATCAAGATCATTTGTAACTTACATTTTCCCAGTTTTTTTCTCTTTGGTTTGAGAATGTCGAAAATGACGGTAGCATCACTCCGGACAAGGCCATCGTTTGGTGAAATGAAACACTTCTATCTTGTCAAAGTCGCGTTGTGTTTAGAGCGGCAGCCGCACCAGAGTCTGTGCGCCTAGTTCACGGTCGCCTCTCTCCACAGCTGCTGCTTCAAATACATGAACAAGTTTAAAAGTGGTAGGAGGTCCTCCCGACCTTATAACTGTCTTCGCTGAGTTCGCTTGGCCAATTGTGAGAGCTCAGGAAACAACGTAAAGTTTGGTAAATTTAGCTCTTTATAAAGCTGTTCCTGCAGGCTGCCGTGCTCAGTACGCTCTATGACAGGCAAGGCAGCGCAGAGCAGCCTATAAAGTGCCGGACCTCCCCAACAGGCTGACGCACTCAAACAGACCAACCCACAGTTGTACTGTGTTGGAAAAAAAGAATATTACAAACACACACGGGCTGTATAGCAACCATAGATACTTACATAATATGTTGAAAAGATCAAGCCAGATGACAGAAACCGCTGGGAGCCAAGCCGCACCAACAACTTAATATGAAGGCTGACAATTCACTTTGTCATTTTGACGTTTAACACCTTTTTTGATGAGCAGTTATAAAAGTTAATGGAGCTTGAAGTAATGGGACCTAGAATACACGAGACATGATACAATACTAAAACAAACTAATAGCCTGTAGCATTTTCATCTGATGATGTGAAAACGACCTATAACATAACAAAAGCCTAAATATTGTGTGCCATGCGATATTTTTTGCCCATTCTTCCACGTAGTTACGTCAAATCATTTACTTAAATTCAAGCCACAATCTTTTTTTTTTACGTCAAAAATCCCTCAAGCTTTCAAACAGATGTAACGGGTGAGATGCTGTGAAATACATACATATATTTTTCAAAGATATACTTTTTGTCATTGTTATATATATTTTTTTAATTTTTTTTTTAATGAAGCAGGTTTCAGGACTTTCAAAGCACTCCAGTGTTGGCTCTCTGTTGTGCAGATGTACGGCTGCATCCACCTGCTTAGTGCGTCTCGCTCTCGGCTCATTATCATTAATGGAGGATGGTTTTGTTCTCTCACAGTGGGCTTGTCCAAACAGGCGCCAGTGTCGTCTGAAACGTTTTCGGAGGCATTTTCCCTCGCTGTAACCACTCGTGATGTAAACATGATTTAAGGTAACTTCCCATTCAGGTGTAAATTCCAGACTTGGGGGGGCCGCAGTGTCGATTGGGGTCAAATTTACATCACAAATCAACCTGCGTGCTTTGCTGGCGTTTCTGCAGAAAGATGCAGTTTCTTGTATGAAGATGGTGGGGTTAGTTTTCTCGGCAGGTAAACAGGCTTACTGTAGAAATCGATTCTTTGTGTCTCTTTGTCTCGAGGTTTATCACGGAATCTAGAGCCCTCTATCTATATTTGACTTTGAATATTAAACGATTAGACAGGTTGGCTTTAAAAGATGAACTGATTAAAAATAGTCAACACAGACTTGAGGATCAAGTTGAGCACAATTCAAGGAGCCAGTTTTCATGTCTTGTATTGTTTAAATGTGCTACAAGATTAATTGTAACCGTTTTTACTGTCCTTTTTAGTGTCTATCTATCTATCTATCTATCTATCTATCTATCTATCTATCTATCTATCTATCTATCTATCTATCTATCTATCT
>JBBBVU010000008.1:20623267-20641875 GCA_037177055.1 Atherinosoma microstoma
AAAAAAGAAAAAAGAAAGGAGTTGGCTAGTCCGGTGGGAGCACTCAGTAATTCGCATGACGTTTACGAGACAGGTTTTTATTTCGTTCTGAGCCGTCACTTCCTGTGGAGAAGTGTACATACCCGATGAGATAATTTCATTTGAGCAGGCAGCCAGGGCCTCATATACAGTCTGGCCTTTTCTGCAGCAGCCCTCTTAAAAATAGTAAAGGATGCACTGAAGGAGCTTTATAAGAGCTTTGTTGAGAAGTGCTGCTCAACTGATCCCTGTAGGGGAATGCACCTTTTGCTTCCCCCCTCTGGAGAGAGGTCAGGGGTCAAAAACAGGACAAACACCTTGGAGCTGGTGGGGATTCAGATTCTTGACCTTGTCTTGTTTGGTAAAAGTGTAGCCTTTTAACCTCCATTACCATGTGACTTTTCCTCTAAAATCGTAGCAGGTGTTAAATGTGGATGAGTAACACTTCCATAGAAGCTTCAGAAAATCCTTTCCCTGAAATGACATTTGCACAACAGTTTTTCATTGGGCAACAGTGTCATTTCACAATTTTAACATTTTGGACTATCAGTGTTACTGTCTTATCTAAGCAATAAGTTAACGATAAGCAGTTTAAAAAGTTGTTAATGAATTGTTGACATGTTGCTTCAGTGAAAAGAAATATTTGAAATATTCTCCTTTATTATTGCTCACTGTCCCATGAATGACTGAGAGCGATGTAGTCATTCACTTCTATTTTTAGCGTAGTTTGACTATTTTTAGAATTTGTTTTTATGATTTTTAATGGAAAATAGTGTAACAACAGTTCTGCTACTCAGAAAAAGAGTTTCTCTTTTTTTTTTAAATATAGAGGTTCTTTATTTCATATCAGAAAATAAAGGCTCCCTAAAACATTAAAGAAAAAAAAAACCCTTAAACCGATTTAAATGAGCCTCAGGACAGCAGAAAAAACTACATTCCCCCTAAAATTTTAAGGAAAAGAATCTTAAAACCACTCATATTAATGAAAAATGACAATTAATATTTCAGTATTTTATTTTCCTCCATATATTGGCAGGGTCTTATCATACAGTATGTCTCATATTTGCCATGATGAAGACAGATGTGATTACTTATAAGGTGTAATTGGCTGCTCAAATCAGTGACAAGAATACTGGCTTGCATCATGTCTGTGTCAGGTCTGCAAGTGTTTCATCACAGTGAGGATGATCCGGACACATCAGCTCTGCCTCGTATGGCATACTCTGACTCCCATGGAAAAAGCCTGTGTGAGCGGTAGTGGCGGTCCTGCATGGAACGTCCTGGCCGAGCGAGAGTCAGTGGGAGTTTGAGAGTGACTGGGATTTTACTCTGGGCTTATATAGCCCGGTTATTTTTAACCACCCACCCCCTTGCTTATTACAGCGTTTCCCCCTCCGAAACACTCAGGAAGCACGTTTGGCTCCTTTTCCTGCTCACATGCGGCCAGATTCAAACAGAATCAAAGAATGATAGCATTGAGGCTCTCCATCCCCCTTGCTGGAAAAAGAAAATGTGGAGGGGGGCGGGAAAGAGGGGTGGGAAGAGGGGGGAGTCAGTGTTTAGCAAGATACTGGCACGTGCCATTGGCATGTCACAGAGCTGGCTCCGGTCCCACTCAAATCCAAAAACTCAGAAACACTTGTTGAAAAAACTGCACAGGGACTATGCTGGACGCACATCTGTACCCGCTGCCAGCATTCGGCAAAGTTCAACTTCACAGATCAAGAAAACTATCACAAAAGAGATTTTTCAGCTACTTGGTAGTTAACTACACCGCACACGTCTGAATAATGTGTTTCATGACCCTGTCTGGTTGTTTACATTCTTAAGTAAACCAGTTGATACGGGAGATCTCAGGGAGACAGGTCAACTTCTGATTTTTACTGCTCTGGCAAACAGAATCCCATCTTTTCAAGTGTTTTTATTGGGCTCAACTGAATCTTACAGAGCAATTTATTACAAAATTATTGGATTAAATTATGTTCCCCTTTATCATACTAACGGATTTAGCGGTCTTAAAATAAACTGAATCAAATACAGAGCACTAGGAATGATAATTTTGACAACCTTTTCAAAGATTAGACTCAGTATTAGAAATAAATCTAAGTGTAATGCAATGAAACTTAGCAGCACCAGAAATAACAGCATATTTGGATCAACATGTTTGAAAGATAAAAGAAGCTGAACAAAAAGAAAAACTCAGATGTAAGATTTGATGCAAGACTGTTGTGTTTAATTAGCAGCTATGTCAGTATTGAAAAATGTCTCTTTTTTTTTTTATTTGAAAAAAAGAAAAAGTTTGTGACTCTCACCAGGTAGTAAACCAGTTAATACCCTCTACAAACATCACAGTAGTGATATGCCTGAAAACAAAAAGAGGGCACACTGGCCCCTGCTGTTTTCCACAGCGCTTCTGCATTAAAACAGCCAGTGTCTGGCTTCCACAGAGCCAAAACATGTGTTCCAACAACCAGTGTAGCTTTCAGCAAGTGTTATGGAAACCCACCTTTTAAAAATATGCAGCTCACTTCAGCTAACATGGCAGGAATAATGGCTACATGTGGATATAATTGAGCCAGTAGAGCACCAAGGGGATGGGCCCTGATTTATTAGCTGTTAACACCAGGAATCATACTGGTCCCACTCGTCCACTACACCCCCACCCCCCATATCCACACACACACACACAGTTTCACTGACTGTGAACATTTTTTCTCTCTCAAAGTGCCAGGAAAGGTGCTTTTTATTTGATAAATGAGAATTGGCGAGCTCTAGCAGTTTGAAGTCGGCCACTCTGAAAGCACTGGAACTTTTTTAGATGCCGGTCAGGCTTTCTGTACATTTCAATGTACATGTAATAAACCTTTTTTTGGTTGTTGTTCTTTTAAAAGGAACAGTTCAGCATTTTGGAAAATACTTTAAATCCACTCTCTTGCTGAGAGGCAGAGAGGATAATTGATACCATGTCTTGAAATGTGGCATAAAGCTCAAATCTGCTGATTAAAGCCAACCAATGAACAGTATATCTCATTTGAAAAACAAAACATCAATCAATGGTTGAACATGTGGTTGTGTATTGAATAGTTTTTTTTTACATGACTATCCACTACAGCTGACCCTAAAT
Source organism: Atherinosoma microstoma (assembly GCA_037177055.1). Classification (NCBI taxonomy): domain Eukaryota; kingdom Metazoa; phylum Chordata; class Actinopteri; order Atheriniformes; family Atherinidae; genus Atherinosoma; species Atherinosoma microstoma. The sequence goes on from JBBBVU010000008.1 coordinate 20,626,410, forward strand.
CCCACATTTGAATATTTTAGCTAAGGTTATCCAACTAGCCCCTATAGCTGAACATTGCTATGTACCCAGTCTGGTACTTTACAGCCCATATGCTGACTGTGCATAAATTGTTTGGAGTTTTGCTGATATTTAGCTCAGGCATTGTGCTTTTTCTGGCCTGTGTGAACTGATTGCTAATCCTTAACTCAAATTTTAAGCAAGATCACACTGTATAAAGTCTATCCTGCTGAAAACTTGGGGAGGCCTCCATTTTTTTCCTCCAGTGTGGTACTACAGCCTCAGACCCTACCCACATTTGAACATGCCTAACTAAACTGTGCCAGCTGTTCAAATAACATAACCCCAGCTCTGACACAGGTTCCCTATTGAAGCCACGCTTTGCTTGATTGAGTGATCCAGCCTGCAGTGCACTTTATAGTGTGCACACCTTGAAATGGCGACATTTGTGAAAAGGCTAATAAAAACATTCCTGGAGCAAGGAATGCTCCAGGTATTTCCTGCCCTACACCTGGATACCATTCCTTAAGTGCACTCGTCTGTTTTCACAGAACCACACTCTTTTAGAGAGTGGATACTGGTTATGTGTGTGTGAATAGACTTTGTGTTTTACTAAATGGATGAGAGTAAAGACAGCAGTCTCACAAAAGACCAAAGCCTTATGCGTTTTCAGGCAAATGGTCAGCAGTTATAGGATGGATTATTTAGAAAATGACTGAGCGTGAGTTGCAGTGTTGTGGTGAAATGACTGGAAGTATCATGAATGTCCGTCATCGTGTATGAAATTCAGTGGGAGGCAGTGTGTGTTATCATCTTATGGGTCACGCAGGTCAAAAAGTCAAATATATGACAATGAGGGGGAAACTATAGCTAGATTTGACGAGGCTAGAGCATCACTACATGACGAAATATGTATGGGGAAAAGTTTCTGTATGTCAGTATTTGGTCATAAGGTATTTCAAATACTGTACTTAATGTGCAGAGTTCACACATTATTAATCATGAGGAGTACTACACGATTGTATCTTGCATTGGAGCTTTTCAGACATTTGGATTGAGGTTGTATCCATTAATAGTCCACTTTAAAATATTTAGCTGCATTTTGTATTTGTATGTGTGTTTCAGAGTATAAAGCTAGCTGCTTCTGCAAAAAAATTAAAAGATGGAATAAGACCAATTAAAGAGAAGCAAAGTAGTGATCTTGTAAGCTGCCTATGGTCCATCGAATGAGTGAACCTTATACTCTCTCACATAGCTTCGAATTGCCATTTCATACATTGTTATGAATAGGATATCAGTTATATGCCATACACACCAAGGTCATAGAATATAGCTCAGAAAGCAGGAAATTATTTAGAAAAAAAAAACCCTGAATCAGCACATAGCTTCAGCATGTTTCAGATGCACAGAGAAGAATGTATTTAGAGACATTAGAATTGAAACTTGATTTCCTGAGACAGCTGCCAGTGCATACTACCTTAAAGACTCATCTTACATACAGATTAAGTGATACTGATAAGATTGATTTTTTTTTTAGAAATCTGTGCTTAAATTCATGTGACAAAAACTCCAAACATCAAGCTAAAGTTACTAAGCCAAGGATTTAGAGCAGGACTATGAACATTGAAAACCTACAGGACTGCGGCCCTCGTGGGACAGAATCGAATAGCCCTGGACTAGATAGTAAAAAACAGAGAACGATTAGAGAACTGAAAGGAAATTCACCGTTTTTGATGGCAGCGTGATGTAAATGACATCATCCTCACCAGTGCACAAGGGTCCATTCGGGTCTTTCTGAAGTTGAGTGCATTCAGCCTAAATATTTGTAACCATGTGGACGACTGAGCTCACCAACTACGCCTGGATTGATATCCAATTGGAAAAGCAACACACTAAGGCTGTATTGGGATTGTGAGCTCCTTCATTCACTCACCCACATACAGGAAAATATTGAGGACTCACTAGAAGATAAAGGTAGCCAGCTGCTGATACATTTTGGACTCTACTTGAGTACATCAGTGATTAGTGCATCAAATTTTACAGTTACATGTTGCATAAACAAATGCTTACAGGTTATGTGCAAAACTAATCAGCAGACAGTAGACAGTGTAGTAGTTTTTCAGTTGGTTTTTTGGTTGACTTTAACATCTCTCCATCTAAAGCAGAAAAAGAGAATAGCAACTTCATGATAAGATATTTGCACAGGGTCATGCCTATTAGGTATTCTAAACAGGAAAGAAAGAAAATCACAATAACATGCTGTAAAGTTAAGCTGTAGCTACTGCTAACGGTAGCTAACATTAGTCTGCTTCATCCTTAGCTGCAGGCTCCAGGTTGCAATGCAATGCTTGTCCATGTTGACCGGTGTAGTATACAGCTTCTGCACGCTACTTTTGGCGTACCATGCGGAAGGTTAAAATAGTGCATTTTATTGTGCATCAAAAGTTCCAGCCGAAATGTCAAACACTGTAACACGGCTCAGTACAAGGTGGACTATGTAACTAGTGAAGGACTTGACAACTCACACAGCCAATAGAAAGCACGATCAGAAAATTAAAACTGGTGCTTGTTTTGAGAAGTGTTTATCCACACCCTTGCAGTGAAGGCCTACTGTACATTAGTTTGGAACCCATGCATAGCAGATCCTGGCAGTATTTACTCAAAAGATGATAGTATAGATCTGTGTTAGTACTGAAGAGTCCCAATCGTTTTATGAACATGAAAACCAGCCTTTGAAAATGGAGGAGGTCTAATATCAGGCTGAACGATGAGAAAACAGATTTTGGTGCTTTTTATAGCTTGAAACTTAACATCAGGCTATATCAGCCTCTGTCTACCTCTGCTTTGATTGTAATTTCCTCTTCTACTAATAGCCCGTTGGAATATTGCTAATAGTAGTAGACCTGACACAGCTCCCATTGTTTGCATCATGTAAGTTTAAGTAAATTAAAACTGAGGACAACTTTGTAGAGATATATCTAAATGTAGAAGTAGATCCTCTATATAAGTAATCACAGATAGCAAAATTAGCATAAGTGAAGTCTTTTATCATGATTTTTTTTTTTTGCCTACTGCCCAGCAGCAGTCAGTCAGTACTTCATTAAGTTTTGTCTTATGGGGATTAAACACGTTTCCCTACATATTACAGACATTATCTCAAAGAAGCACATTAACCCCAAGTCCAATTACAATAAAACACTCTCTTTTGGAGTGGATGTTTGACTAAACATGATACTATATTTGTGTATCTTACTTCATATCACTTTTTTGTGTTTTGCACAGTGTAATGTGCAAAGTATTAAAATGTTTTATGGATAGATAAGTCTTTATTAAAAGTTACTTGACATAGGGGATTCAAAGCAACACAATTAAGTAAATTTTGGGTGCAGCAGTTGCTAAATCAGATTAATCTCTGCTTCTTACAGTTAGAGCAGTTGAAGGGAGTGTTCAGGTGCTGAGGGAGGATCTACAACTGAGTAATTTAGATTTTTGGGTTTGGCTGCAAAACGCTACAGGAGAAATCAACTTGTGGTTGTCAAAAAAACGAGATCCGGTGTGTACCGACATTTTGGCACGCGCAGAATTCAGATTTTGATGTGTCCTTCTTTCACTCTTAGCCAGCTGACAGGAATTGGTGTTTGTCGTGTGGTTTTTCAGCAAATCAGGTGGATCCACGATGCACAGAGTCAGTCCACACCATTGCAAAATATTCAGTTCATGATGTGTGAAGTGTGCTACCTCAATGAGAAGAGTGGTTTACTGAGCCGCATGTCGGTTTCCTCTCAACTTTCAGCAGTTTCTTTTGTGGCTATGTGTAATCCACCCATGGAACCTGATTTAAAACCTGCACAAATTCATTTACAGTTGGATAATTTTCATCTATTTTAAATATGGTAATGTTTTACTCTTCTTTTAGAACTGAAAATACCCACACAGCTACCATGATTAAGTCAAAGATGGTTTTTGAAAACCCCTACAAAGAGTGAAGTGAGTCAAATTACATCTGAGGGTGCATACCTAATTGATTTATTTACCACACCTGGCTTCAATAAATGGCACCAAAGCACGGGTTACTGGTCTATTTAACACTTCAACTGAGGTATAATTAAGCGACTGTAATAGCTCAGGGGCCTCACCTAACTGGTTAACTTCAAACTCCCCCTCCTCCCTGGAGCTCTTTAATAACCTGTATCTCTTGTATGATCTGTGCCTCTTCGGTCACTTCCTGAGAGGGGCCCACCACCGATCAGGTTGTAATTTATTTGCTTTTTATGGGGTGAAAACAGACCAGGCTGGTTCTTATCATAACAGAGGAGTCGAGAAGACCAACTTAAAGCACAGGCAAAACTGAAGAGAGCAACACCATGTGATGACAGAATGATGGTGATTACAGAACAATATGATCAACCTGAGTCGATATTAGAAATGTTTCATGTCAAGGGAAGGTCAGGACTGTTGTGACTAGCTGAGGTAATTACTACAAGGAGGGAATGTTGACATTATTGCTCCTTCCTTTTACTTTATGACACTGTGTCTCTTATTCATCAACCAGTTGTTCCCAAAATCAGTGATCATCATGTGTTGTCACAATGAATAGAGAGTTAAACACGCAACCACACACACAAGCATACACTGAGTGCTTAGCAACAGCATTTGCTGTGATGCAGCTGCCACATAGCAACTCTCTTTCCAAAACATCTGAGAATTAAACCACTTCTTTAAGACTTTTAAGGGTTAAGGGTCAAAGAGTCCATGACCTCTTGAAAGCTTGGCATCCCCACCTTCTCAACCTTGACTGACCACCTTTAACTCACATTAGTGCTGCCTTAAGCACTTATCAGGCCCGTCTTGTTTGCAGCTCACCTGAACTGTCAGAACCTGTTCTCACACCAGCTCGTCACCAGACCTGTCGCCTGTGTTGTACTGCTCAGATAATGACTGGGCTTGATTAATTCGCCCCTTGTTTTTGTGCCTCTCTAAGCCCTTGTAATTGTCAGCATGTCCGGGCACTTCTCTGCGGCAGCACAGGTCGTGTACTTCAACCTGTGGCTGGCTGAGAGGATAAATACACTTGATCCATAAATGCGTCTGTGCTCACGGAGGGATAGCCCAGCAGCTTTGGGTGACATTCTCAAATGCAGCTGCTCTGTTTAACCTGAGGCACAGACATCGTGCAGGAGAAAATCCTTTGCTAATCTACCTGCCCAGCGTATTAAGCAATTCAGACATTCTTTTCTTAAAGGTATAGAGCAGCTTTTTGACAAAGGCCCACATATGTGTCAGAGAGTTCAACTCACTCATGCCATGGGGCCTTTTTTAAGGAACTGCATTCCAGTATAACGAGAATCCCCAAATAATGTAGTCGTCTGAATGTACACCTGTTTTTGTCATGCAAATAATGCAGATTAAAATCCTTTTCAGGAGGCATTAGGCCTTTTTTTTCAGTTCTGCTTTGGAGTTTTAAACTAGTCAGATTCTTGTAGATTGTGAGAGCATGTTGAGTTCGTATTATTGAGGTGTACTCTGGTTTAGTGCAGCTGGTAACCACTTCCTGTTTTTCGAACAGTGAATCTTCTCACAGTTTAGCCATGGTTTCCTGAACTGTGTTTTTCGTGTGTGTAAGCATCAGCATTTGTGTGTTGTGGGTTAACGCAAACTGAGGTGGCTCGTATGTTTGCAATGAACAATCACAGTTCCTCTCTGCTCGTCGTGGTGCACTTTTCTAAGCTGCAAACGTTAAAGCTGACATGTGAAGGCTTTGCAAAAGAGTAAATAACATTTATATCTGTGTGTGCGTGTATGTGTGTGTGCATGTGCATTCATTCAAATGTGTATGTCAGCATTGTTCTTATAAATACGATTATTTATGGAGTAAAATGACTGATATTTCATTGTGATTGTCATGTTTTAAAGCATCTATGTTTATTAACGTTGTCAGGAAACTATTGCATTGATTGACCATCCCGGTGTCATGCCACAATCTTCTCGCTCAGCTTAGATAGTAACATGTGAGATCTTGTGTTCACATTATCTCTTGATCTTTGAACTTCTTTTTAGAGCTTTTTCTCTGATAGACCTCACACAAGCTCACAACAGAGATACCACATTCTTGACTGTACTGTGGCCCATGTCGAATGTTGTCTTTCAAATCAGAGATTAACAAGAACACATGTTCACCAGTTGTGTATATAATGTATGTCTCTGATTGAGCCAGGAGGACTGCTGAGCCCAATATGTTTTCATAGAATCTGAGGTTGTCAGGGCTCTGATTCATACCCATCTGGCCTTTTTTTTGTCCTCTTCTAGTTGACGTGGAACAGTTTGACAGACATTTCAAAGCATAGACAAAGGAGCTCAAAGTTGATTCTTGTCTACATTTGACAATCTGGTGATTGAGTTGCAAGAAATCCCATTTCTAATCTTGAGGAAAAACTAGGGAGATAATGATTTTCCCCATTAAAGCTGTATTTATGATTTTAACTTGGTATCAACAAGCAATGCATTGTGAATAACTGACAGAATATCCAGCGAAGAAAAAGAGCAAACAGATAATCAAGCATCTGCATCGCATAGGTAGCCACATAAGCCACAAGCTGGAGAAGTGGGCCTGACTTGTGGGGGAAAAGGTTCCCCACTGTTTCTACACGCAGAGATAAACAGCACATTATGCTGAAAATAGATTCCCTTCATCTCTTCTTGACCTAGAATTTGTGCAACCACATTGAGGGTTTATCCACCCAACACTGTTGTTACCTACTATGGAACAATTGAGGAGAAACCGGAGGCATTCAGCAGCTAATTATTCACTCATGACAGTTTTCACCCAAAGTAGCCTCAAAAACTGAAAGGGTCCTTCACCAAAACTTTAAAAAAAACTGTCCTTCTTCATCCTGAAATGTCCCCATCAGAATACAAAATTGGGTTATAATGGAAATGTATTGCAGGGTGTGTCATGTTATGAAAATCCCACAAATTATGGGCTGGTGGGGAATTGTTCTAATCCAGCAAACCAGTACTGCGGAAACAGAGCTGCCATTTTGGAGAGAGCGTAAAGAGCAAGTTATTTCCTGAGTCCAGGCTGAGCGCTAATGGATCACAGAGAAGCTGTGTGGGCCCAGTGGTGTATTTTGAGGGGACGGGGACCCCACACTTTTGAGGGTTATGCATCTGTGAGTGTATGAAAATACCTGTCTCTCAGCCTGTGAGGCAGATACAGAACCGTATGGAAGTTATAATTAGGGTCGGTTCTTATCCAAATATAGCCTGAGATTCATGTCTTCTTTTGATTTTCTGTCTCTCAGCAGGAAAATGTGAGAAACAGAGATCAAAGACAGCGGATGATGAATGTGCTTCAGTAATTTAAGATTTTGACTATTTGCTCTTTCCTTGGAGTCATTCTTTGCTAATAATTCAGTGCACTCTCTCAGCTGAAGCTTTCATCATATGTTCAGACTGAGCAACGTCCTGGATCATGTTGTGTTTCTGTGGCGCGCTGCTTTTCTTGGAATGTGCACTGGCTCTTTGATTGTTCTGTTTCCTGTGATTTCAGAGGCCCTTTGTCTCTGCGTGGTAACTCGCTAATCAGGGAACTCCGTCATAGCTCCCCGTCGCTAGGCCGCGCTCCCCTAATGTCACCCTCTGTGTTATGATATTTTTGGCTCTGCTCTCATGCCTCGTGCAGTCACATACACACACAGACACAAAAGAAAGAGAAGTCAAAGTTAGGAAGAACAATCACCTTCAGGAATGTGCGGAGTAAAAATTAAATTGTGACATAAGTGGCAGCTGAAGAGCTATAGTAACTGCTCTGAATGTGAATACCTGTGAAAAAAAAGAAAGAAAAAAAAACAGTAAATCCTCCTCAGCGGGAACTTCCTCACTATTTCATATGCCTTCTACCTCTTGTGTGATTTATGATTTGATATATTTCAAGCTAAAAAATACACAGATCAGTTTTCTCTGCTTAGAAAATGTGCTCAGAAAGAATGAATGCGCCAAGGCTGGAGGATCATAACGAGGTCAGTTTTTCTGCACTCTGGGTTTCCCCCCCCCATCTTCTTTTGCTTAGACTGTGGTTTCATGATGTGTTATGGGATCCATGAAACAACAATGAAACCAGATGTGCTTAGTAATGTGTCTATGTACAGTCTTAACTTTGCAGAAGTTGAGCTGAGAGCACCATGTACTCCGTGTGAAAAGTTTGTGCCATCTAAGCTTTCTGGAAGGGTTACGCTTCCCTTTTATACCTCCTCTTAAAATAATCCCCCTCCCATTGGCTGAGAGCAGCCGGGTCATTGAATCACATCAGGCCAATTAGAGAGTAACACTTCCTTTACTGTGAAAGATGTTTCCTGTTGATAGTAAATGTATGGCTTGCCAAGCAGCAGAGAAGGGGGAGGGGGCTGAAATGCTGCCAGTGTTTCTCTGACCTTTGTGGCCTTCATAGCGGAAAAAGTGATACTGTTGTTGGGGTGAGGTGAGTGTTTTGACTGAGTGCATGTGTTTGCAGCTGCACAGCAGTGGTGGAGAACAACTCAGTACATTTACACAAGTACAGTGTTGAGGTATTTGTGCTTTACCACTTGTGAGTATTTCCAACTTTGCTTGGTTGATGCTTTTACTTCTCTTCATTGCTTTTTTCCTTCATTACATTAATCTTCTGGCTCCAAATGACTTATCATAGTAAAATGTGCATTCTGAAAACACTTAGAATAACTAAAGATAGAACATCTGATGTACTACACTATGATTTTAAAGATTAAAGTTTCAGCCTTGCCAAACAAACAAACAAACAAACAAGACTCTCAGGATGAAAATGAATATCCCTTTAGAAGGATTGAGCTATATATTATCTGAATATTATCTCTGCAAAAGCCAACCCTTATGAGGTAAAGCAAAACAAAATTAGAGAAGTTTTAGCTAAGACACTTCAGGCGAGGTCTCCAAAATGGCCATTTTGGCACAGTTTGGCCATCTGTTCTCAAAGTCCTCCAATTGGGGGTCCTCAGGTTTTCAAAGGCTAAGAATTTTTGCCATTTCCACTATCCTATAAATTATCTCACTGCCTCCCAGATGTATTTTGTGACCCTTTGGAGGAGCCATGAGCTCATAGTTAGGAAACTCGATCCTATATACAGTATAAATTATTTGAAACTAGAGATTACCGGTAAAAATTAAACTCCCACTTTAATAGGAAATATTCTCATTGGTCTTACAGTAATAATCTTTGTTTACAATTGAACAGTAAAATAGTTAAGCTCTTTTCTTTGAACTCACTGGAAAATATCATGATGTTAAAGAAAGATGGTAGAAAGATATTTTTCTACTCTAAAGGAGATGATAAAGGAATTTGTATATGTATGATTATTCAATTAGACTTTTTTGTGAACTACATTGTCCTAATTGGCTTCATTGGCTGGACCTGTGATGGTGTGGATAAAGTATGACTAGTGCAACTTGCAGAGTGTTTGCACCAAGTGGCAACCTCCGGTGGAGAAATGTGAAGCCTATGTGGAAGTGCCAAAAATTGCAGTTCATCCTTCATCCGCTAGGGGCTGGCTCCAAAAGGGAGTCAATCCCCATAGACTCCCATGTTAAAAAGGCCAACTTCACAGCAGAAATAAACATGTTTACAGCCAGATACAAAAACATTTTAGGCTTAATAGGTCAAGTTCACCTTCATGACAACTGTGGGGGGAATTAATTTTTTTATAACTCATTTACAGTTTAGATGTTATTTAAACTTGAATTTCTTCATAAGTAGTGGTGTGTCCTTTTCAATTGACAGGTGCCAGATGTCTAGCAGCAAGGAGGCAGAGGGTACATCTGTGGTTTTTAGCCAGGTAACAGCGCACCTTAGCTTTAGCCCTCTACCTCTATTAGCTGGTTAGCTCCGGGTTAGCTCTTAGCTACAGGCAGCTAAGAGTTTGATGGGTGTCAATCATCCATCCCCACACTCACAGCGCCCCTCTCAGCTCCACATCTTTGCCCTTTTTTTGTATTTTCCGAGAGTGACGACAAGCGTGACACTGCCAAGATGACAAAGGTGGGAACCTCCCAACAAGCCCCAATTCAGCTCTTCAGAAACCTACGGGTCACTTGACGGAGGGCTGTCCAAGTATTTCACAGTCAATGGTTCGCAACATATTTTCATTTAAATAATTGCCCAAATAACCCAATACCTCACCGAAAGAATGACACTTTTTTTTTTTTAAAACGAACAAGGCAGAAACGTCAAAGAAACATTGTGCATCAGATATTTCATATTTCTCCCTCTTTTCGCTCCAGTTAATCATCTCACGACCCCGCAGATTATTCAGTTGTTCCTGCATACGTAACTCTACATAAAGTAATTCAAACTACCACCAATTCAAGCAGGCATAGCAGTAACATGCTGCACACACTGACACTACCTTATGTTGAGTGGAGCTGTTTCAGCACACACGTGTGCAACATTGATGTACCGTGAAAGTGGCTTGTATCTGCTGTGTTAAATGGTCACTGGGTCACCGATTGAGCCTGACAACAGATCTAACTGCCTAGCAAGCTGACAACATGAGCTGGTGTACTCCTCGGAATGACTGCTTCACTCTCATCACCTCAGTCAGATTACATACCAGATCTGCAATTACAGCAGCAAACAGATCTGATGTTTAACTCTTTGAGGCAAAAATGTTGTGTTTTCATGGACATCTAAACAAACAGAAGCCACAAGAGATTTTTTTCCCTGTCTTTTTGATGCTTGTAAGGAAATCTGATATACTTAAAGTTAAAAGTCCTTTAAGTCTGAACTTTTGTTGAAGATTTTCTGTCTGTCTCTGACGGTTTCAGTGACTGGTCTCACCCCTCAAGCCCACCTGTTTCTGTGGCCTGCATAGACCCTGTCTTGTTTACCTCTAATGGTATTCTGCTACAGAGTTAAAACCGAGGGGCCCGATGGTCGTGGCCACAGGTTGAAGGAATGTCTACCGTCTGGACGGGAAAATGTAATCAGCTGAGATCAGCGAATTAGAGGCCAGTTTCTCTTTCTCCCTTCGCGCTCTCACTTTCCCTCCATGTGCTTCACACGCATGCAGGCACTCTTACTTTTCTTCCTGAGTCGTACATGTACACACACACACATCCACTCTTTCAGATGAAGAAAAATGACACCTTTTCTTTCAGCTATTTCCTCTGTTTTTACATACTTGGGCCTGGGGTACAAGAGGCAACCTTGTGTTTTCATGTGACAAAACACACAGAGGTCTGTGTGGATTCAGGAGAGGTGAATAGCCTAATTCATCATTTGGGGCTAGGCCTGTCTAAACTTCATCTGGGAATATATCTATCTACAGTTAAAAAGTGCGACTGTTGGCAATGTCTCCTGAGTTTAAAGGAACTACAACTCAGTCCTGTCCTCTTTTTGACTGATGACTTCTCTGGAGAGTCAAATTCCAATGCGCTTCAACCTAAAAGCTTGTGTTGGTCCCCATAAGTTTTGTGGTTACAGCAAGGAGACAGCATTTGACCTAAATCTTTGGTGATTTTGGCTGCGCTCGCAAAAATCAAACATAAGTCTTGAAAAAAGTCGTTTTAGGCTAACTGTAGCTGCGGTGGTGCTTATTTATGCAAGATACATTGAAGAATTATATTTTCTTTTAATCTATGTCTTGAGATATGGACTCATCTTTTTGATTGTGGACACCAAATGAACTACCTAGAAGTATACAGTTTTACGTTTATGAAATTGTCACAAATACAGGATTCGTTTCTAAAAAATAACATTCAATAAAGTTTGCATATGGAAGTTGGAGAGGCTCAGTGGAAGATTTGTATAGCACCGTCGAGCTAGGATCAAAGTTTGTTTCCCACTTTGGTCCAGTAATTTCTACACTTACTGCTTTATTTGGGATTTTGGACCCTGTTTGGTTAGGTTTAGGCATTTAGGTTAAGGTGAGAAACATCAAACCTTGCATTAAAACATAGTCTCATAATGGAGCATTTAAACTCTTATTTTATTGGTTGACTGACTCTCAAGTGTCTTCAAAAACCCTGAAAACCTAGAGGACACATGACCTTAAACCCCAATCAAATATGAATTTTTGAAGAAGTGCAGACTGGCATGATGAAAAACAACAGGAAAAAAAACCCATTAATCTCCAACAGCAAAAGATGAAGATTTTTTCGCAACTATTTAAAGTTTATTTGTCAGATCTGGTTTGTTAGTGTGGCATTATGAAGGAGGGCCCAGGCAGGGTTTGAGCCCCAGCCTCCCGGGTGAGAGTCATGCGCTTGACCGTTCAGCCAAAGGGATATCCTCGCGGCCAAGTAACCAGGGCGCATGATCAATCGGAGGCATAGTGACAGGACCTCATCTATCACATTAGCAAACTGAACAATATATCTGCAGAAATTACTGTGAGAAACAGGGTCTTTTTAAAAAAAAACTGAAGTTAATGCAAGACTGTTTTTTTGCAATCACAGTAGTCGCCCCCTGTTGGTCACTAGAAGGCATACAAGTTTTGGCCAAATCCGCACTGGTTTCACTCGTTTGTCCCTTATTTATGCACTATCCATGGTGCAAACACACTTTTTTCTCTAGTCACATTTTTGACAGAAAAAACCTGTAAACTATAGAAATCCCATCTTTTATGAAAACATAAAAATGACAAGTATAAGTAACAAGTGTACAAGTAAAAGTAAGTTTGATATAAAGAATGTCTCATTTTGGTGGGTTAAGAGTTAAGATTTTGAATGATTAGACTTATTAGCTTATTACCCATTAATTATGCAGGCAGCGTTTCAGAGTCGATGCTGACTGACATGGAGCAAAACAATCCAGTAAACAGTGACAGCTGATTTGTATTACTTTTATTTTAATCTATGAGAAGTCTCATGCAAAAAAGTATAGCTCTGACAGTTATTTCTAACTCAGACACACAGATTTATCATCAATACTCTCACTCATGCACTCCCTTTGTATGTAAAGTCTTACCAGAAGGCATTATTTCTGATGATTAAACCTGCTCAGTGGACATTAAGGCTACGGGTCAACCACAGACACGCTCAGGCTGCACTGTATGCCTCCCCTGTCTGTCACATACACTCACTCACACATTCTCACTTGCTCTCACACACATGTCGATAACCACACTTGTAATGTGAACCCCACTGTCAAGGAGCACAGGCCTGTAATTATACAGAAATGGTGGGAAAGCCATAATCACAAAGACTCAAATAGAAATTTGAATCAACGGATGATTCCAGATTGTTTCATTCATTTTGTTTACACAAGGCCATTTTCATTTACAGTTGACACTGGAAAACCTATTGTCCCTCACACAAACGTTAACATTTCTCTGAATAGCTTTTAAGAAGCCTGCAAGCGGGACACGTAATTGCGCTCTGGTGTTTTTGCTTTCACACAGAGGCCACATCAAAGGTGTTTTTTTTTTGTCGATGGGGTAACAGCCAGCTTTCATTCTGATCATATCCTCTTACAGAATGAAAGAAAAAATATTGATTCTAATCAGGGACCAACTGTGAATCACACTTTGTGTTCAGACGTGTAAAACAGATGCATCAGTGTGCTTCTGTTTCACATACAAACACTGAATTTCCACTATTTCAGCCCATCTGGCGGAAACTGTTAAATGAGCAGAAACGTTTTAAAATGACACTTCTGCTGTATGAAAATGAGATGGCATGCATACATTTTCTTTCCAAGTGTACGTTATTTCATTTGGAGGTTTGGTCACCTGTTGGGAAACCATTTGACTATGATTATTTATCTATCTATGTCTATCTATTTTCTTTTTTTTTTTCCTGCATAAAAAAAATGCTGTTTGCCATTTGCAGTAACTTTGAAAAAATACACCACTGTTTAAAAAACTGTAGTTGCTCAATGGCAATTGCCTAAGACACCCCATACCATTCCTAGGAAATGAATGCATGCTCTTGTTCCAGATTTAGTTCTTGCCCGTCACCATGGGCTGCTATTTGGTCTGCCATTTCTCAGGGTTGTGGGCTTCTTTAATGAGCACTTTGATCCCACTCAGGTCTGGCGTTGATGTTTATACGACCCTGAAGGAAAAAAAAAAACTGCAAAAAAAAAAAAAAATCCAATTCTCTTGCTAGAATCCAAAGCTGTGGTGACCAGTGTAGCGGCTGCATCAAGACCCCGGGGACCTCGTCTTCATCCTCCTACTCTGCGTGACTGTAAAGAGGTTGTGGCTGCTCTTTAAACTTAGAGTGGGGTGAATTTTCTCTTGCAAGTTCAGCAGATGACAAACTTACACCAAAAGAGGGTTTGGATAGGACAAAATATGAGAGTGATCCTAAAATATTTCTTGTCAACCTGTCAGATTCTTTTGGATAACCAATTTACACTGTGGATGCCAGTGACAGATGTTTCTTTTAGGTTTATACGCTGTATAACATGTGCACTTGATTACGATTTTCCTTTATCAGCCTCATAAATTTCATAACTAAACCATTACAGTTTCTTGGCTCTACATACCAGATATCTTATTTCCAGCATGGCTTCGACATGGAGCAGCTGTGGTCTGAGGAGACTGGCTCAAAATCTTCATAACTTGGCGCATCTGTATAAAGTCACTGTAGCTTAATATCTGTAACTTGACAAGCTCTTTCTCCCCATTTGCCTTTGAAATATTAGACTTAAAAATGTCCCCAATTTACCATTGACTGAGAATCAAAATGTGATTTTCTCAAAGTGGAAAGAAAAAGATGGAGTGGGGCCAAGAAGGGTGGAACTCCACTTCAGAAATATGAAATTAATTGATACAGTTGTTCTTAAATTACATTCAGTTTCATAAGACAAAATGAAACTTTTCATTACTATAGAAACTGTTAACAAGTTATATTTCATATACACATTGTCCTGTCAGATCATGACGAAAAAGATAATTCAAGCTTATAATTTGACATATTTCACTTGTTTTATCTGCACCCAACATCAAAAACTGACAAATTAAAGGTCTTATCAAGGATATGTGCACATTAAATGCAGTAAAAAAAAAAAAAACTCTCTACACTTTGTCACTTGATCAGTTTTGTGTTAATTAGTTAGAAACTGGCAAAGCCAGACTTCCTGCTCTCCGTCATCACGTGCTGCTGTCATACATACATTAACCATCAAGTGCTCAACAAGTGGTTGAACAACATTTGGACTCATGTAACGGGTCGTGAAATGTGGGTTTTTATTGTCAAACAAAAAATCTGCCAACTGGCAGGCCTCTTGCTAGTCATGGCTAAATTTTGATTCACACATAGACTGCACAAGATTAGCAAGTTAAGTAAGAACATTTTAGCCTCACATTTTAAATCTCAACATAAACTCAGTAGATTTCAGGTGGAATAAGTCTAATGAACTGAATATAGGGAGGGGGAGGAAAAGGGAGGGGGGGGGGGGGGGGGGGGGGGGGGGGGGGGGGGGGGGGGGGGGGGGGGGGGGGGGGGGGGGGGGGGG
>JBBBVU010000008.1:20654112-20692168 GCA_037177055.1 Atherinosoma microstoma
TCGCAACACAAAGACGTCCTACCCTGTTTTGACAACCGACTTATCCGGAACATTTCCCCATGTGTGAACGTAGCCGCAACGTTAATATGTCTGAAAAGACAACTCCGGTTTAAGAGCAGATGGACTTTACCGCACATATTCCGCAATGCAAGGCTCAAAGCGGCTTTTGAGATAACTTAAAGCTTCTACTCAGGACATAATCACGTATTTAGTACTCTATGTGAAATGCAACTTACTATTGTTTTTATGCTTCTTGATAACTCTAAGGCTGTTTGAATATACACCAATACAGAAATAATCTACATTCAAATGCACTCAACATAGTATGAATAATGTAATCTGCTCAGTCTATGTTTGGACTAGTTGTAGTTTCTGCAGGATGCTGCAATTAAACCTTTCTGTCAGTATCTGCCTCTGTTATGTTCGTGTTTTGAATTCTTACTTGCTCCCATTTTAAAGCCGCTGTTTCAACAACTAATCAAAGACGGAGCTGCTATCAGATCAAGGATCGTTTTAACATCTTTCAGCAAACTGAAGAACCAGCCAAATTCTGGTTCTCTCTCAGCACGCAACATGTTGCCACAAAAGCAAAATCAGAGGAGAGGCAACTGAGATGCTAATTGTGGTCATTTGTTTGTTTCTATTTATGGCAAGCCCTTAAAAAGAAATGTTTTGCTCATGTTCATGATTAAACCAACATTCAAGGCTATTACATGTGCTGATCTTACTGTTGGTTTTTAAAAAGCTAATAAAAAGATTATTGTTTGCAGGTTAATGATCAGGGTAGAAAAATGTCAAAGGTAGGTTGAGGTCAACAAGTTTATTCCCAAATGTTTTTTTTTTCTTTAAAAACACACCTGACCAAAAAACTAAACATATAAATATAGATACGTTTAGAAATGTAATACTTAATACGCAATCTTATACTGACGGTCATGCAGATAAACCTGAGGTTAGCTTTCCAGTGGAGTCACTGGAGAGATGTGAGCAGGGCTCATGTATCTGAAGCTCACAGTGGATCTTGGTGGATAATGACGGTGACTGAGCCTGTTTCCATTGTGTGCCCGCATTGTGTTGCATGGGAATGAGGACGGCAGGAAACTTACCTTTTGTTGAACTCTAATATTTTGTATTATCACAGCACCATTTGTACACCGGCAGGCACAAACCCAGAGCCACACATGCTCACGCATCTTCATCATCTGCAAGAGAGCTTCGCCACTTCAAAGCCTTCAATCTGTGCACAAAGCAAATGGCAGGAGGAGGCAAATTAAAGGGGGGAACCCGGGTGCTTCTTCAGAGGGAGAGGAAGCATATCGGAAGAACCTTTAATCTCCCACAACCCTGCCAAATCGAACACCCATGCGAAATGACATCACATGGCTAGCTGTAGCCATATCACATTGCAAAACAGAAAATTCATTGTTGTCCCAAATCTAGTTGTCCTCAGCATGACAAAGTTTATGTTTCATCATATTCTCAGCTTCTCAATGAGCAGCTTTGTGTGGGTATTATGTTGCTAATCCACATTGACAATGGGGAAAAAGTAGTACAGGAATAATAACTAATTATATTTTAACAATATCACTTAAGGGCTAAAATAGTAACTGGTTAGAGTTTAGAAAGTAACATGAATATTAACGAGTAATGTGTTATAATAAGCTGTAAAGACATGTATTGTTATTGAACTCCCAAACTTAAAATGAAAGGCTATCCTGATGATAATATTCCCTGTTCAGTGTTTTGTGCATGCTTTTTTATTTTTTTATTTTGTGTGAGGCACATCAAAGACAGTTTCTCTCATTTGGATTCATGATTTTGGTTTACAACAGGAAGCAGTGCACACCTCTTGTTCTATTTCACAAATCTCAAAGAAAAATTCTAACCAAAGCATCGCTCTCAAGTTTTGGATTTAAAAGGATGAAGAACAATGTTTGATGTAAATTGTAACCTTTGAAATAAGCCTGTAGACTCCAGCAGCCCAGCTTAACTCATCATCTCTTTCTTTGTGACAACCTACAATTGCAGACTTTTTAAGCAGCCCTGGAGATGTGTTATAGATAAGCCGTCCAGCTTAACACAGCCAAGGCTTCTCAGTGGTTTCCTGCAGGCACAACGTTCCCGTGGGCTGCAGATTTTGTGGCAGTGTCATATTTCAAAGATGTTATTCAAAACACATTAGAGTGGCCACTGATCCATCTTGTAATTAGCAGCAGAGAAGCAATCTCATAGAAGTTTCATATTCAGAAGACAGTTTCAGTCCTCATTGTGAGTTCATGTATAATGTTTGCAAGCTTTTTTTAAAGCCAGTTCAAAAGGCCATGAGAGGCAGTCCTTCAAGTGATTAGTGGCCACAGCTTTTAGTAAAGGCACGCTCTTTAATTACTGAAAACACCAATGGAGGTAAATACTCCGTCATCTGATAGCATCTGAGGTAGAACACCCACCTCCTTCTCCCATCAACACCAAACAAAGTGCCAGTAATGAAGCTGAAGCCCCTGAGGTCCCACCGTCTCCAAGCAAATCAAGAATGACAATAGAAATAAATGTTAACACAAGAAAGAGGTGTGTTTTTCTTTTTTTCCCCTTTTTTTCTTTAGGAGGACTTTTGACAAATGCTGGTGAATTCATTTGATTTAATAGCAAACAAGCTGGATCATCTTATAAGGACAAGTCCACTAATTCATGTTTATTCTCCACTTGACTTCTCAACTCATTCAAACATTTTCTGGCTTTCTTCTGGGACTTCCAAAGATAATTTTGTGGTGTGCACAAGTCATTTCTTGTCTGATGCTGATTAACATCCTGCCAAACTCAAATGAAGAACAGAACATTTACTCATCCAGCAGCGGCCTCCTTTGATTTGTTATGATATAGTCCAACATTCCAGCTATTGTACTGAACAAACTACATATGTGTAAAAAAAAAAAAAAAAGATTCAAGCTGTTAAATCGGCAAAGATGAAGAGAGTTAAAGGCAAAGTTTATTAGAAAAGGTTTATGATACTGCAGGAGTGAGAATAGTAAGTTAACTTGTCCAGGTGGAGCTCCCCAGGCAGGTTTTTCCAGAGCTCAAAGGCACGTCACCTTTGGACTTTAACCTTAGAAGAAGAAGAGTCAGAATGTTCCAGCCTTAAAATCAGGAAACCAGCGCAGGTAGAAAACTGGGGGGAAATGAATCAGAAAGGATGCAGTGATAAATATTGAATCCTGTTTAAAACTAATTAATGTAAGTGAAGCTAAAAGATGGTTTCCCCAAGATTTCAAGTCTACATTTTTCATATTTTTGTTGATTTTTGAATGTCAGGACTGTTACACCATATACCACAGAATGTCTCAGATGTTGCCTAAGCATCCTTGATGTTAACCAAGTGATGTGTGGTTTATCATATTGGTTTCTTTAAGTGGTCACTGCATTAGATGAACCACAATCTGACCAGCATTAGATACTTGAAAAACATATGCATGGTTATATCTATGTTTTACAATATTTTCCAAAAAGACATGTTGTTGGATTTACTGAATTTCTTTTTAATAAACCCGACTGCTTAGCTAAATACCAGTTAATAATAAGGAAGAGAGGATTATCTAATGAAGTAAGCCTCTTTAAGGAAGAGACAGAACATGTTTGACAAGA
Organism: Atherinosoma microstoma; assembly: GCA_037177055.1. Lineage (NCBI taxonomy): Eukaryota > Metazoa > Chordata > Actinopteri > Atheriniformes > Atherinidae > Atherinosoma > Atherinosoma microstoma. Next base: position 20,657,749 of record JBBBVU010000008.1, read on the forward strand.
ATTACTGCAAATGCACTTGCAATTTCTGTCACTTTCTGGTTCCAGGACCTTACAGCAATGACAATGAAGATAGGCAGTAAATCATTTAGAAACTACTTTACGTGTTTGGAATATTCTGAATTCTGTTGCGCAATTGAAAATGACGTACATTAGGGTCACCTGGGTGTGTTTTTTTTGGGTTTAAATGTTCCCCCAGAGAGATTTTGGAAAATCTGATTTTGAAACATGTCAAAGACAAATTAATTCAGCATGTTAGGCTTGTTTCTTTCTCTTAACGTATCTCTGTATTATACAATATCTATGGCATTGCAGAACATTTAACAACTGCAAACCTCTGAATTCTTCCTTCAGCTGCAGTGAATATAAATGATTCATAAACAGATAGGCACTCACAAAAACATCTTCACATTTTGCTGGATTTTCTACAAATACTAAAAGAATAAGTTACAGCCACCTTAAGGCAGAGTTTGATAAGATAACCCACACAAGAAAGCCCATACATCCTTTCTGTGTTGTAAAACTCTTTGGCATGGATTCAGTGTTTGCTGTAGATTAGATTAAAATCTGGCACATTACCAGATGCAATAACTTCTGTTGCAAATGTTTTATTTATACTGAACCCAAGATAAGGCCTCAACTTTTGCAAATAGTTCACTTAGGTGATTTTGCACTCTGGAAAACAAAAGCAAGGTGCAGACTGACTGCATTTGCCATCCAGGTTACATGAACTTCACAGATACATTGTGTTCTAATTACCCATTGCTAGCACTGCCCGATTATAGGTGTAACAATAAGTTATGAAGTGGGCAGAGCTACCATGACAAGATGTGATCACCAAATTCTACAAAGGCAAGTCACAGCCTATCATTGCAGCAATTATCCCTCATTATTATTTGACTGTTTAACATTGAAATACCTTTTTGATGAACATATGATGAGTAATAAAGAGGATGAACCATGTGCAGTCTTGTCCTTTTCTTTTAAAGAAATGATGATGAACAGAATGTTCCCGAGTAATTAAGATGCACCGTTCAGACATCTGAAATACAGCACACAAAGTTCTGCACACTTGTGTTAAATACAACTAAACTGATCATATTAGTATAAACTAGAAATGGAGTATTAAATCCCTCATCAATTACATATTTTATTTCAGCCTAAAAAAGGAACTAAACCCATGGTTATGGTTCTTAAACCCAATTAATAAGTCAAGATGGATGCTTCTTATTTTAGCCATCACCGTTCAAATGAGTCCAGTTAAGTCAAAGTGTACAGTGCCACAAATTTAAATGGATGCATAATACTGCATCAAGTATTTTTCCATTGTGCTGTCTTAAATAAAATATAAGGGACTTTGCTGTAATTACAATCATGGTTCTTGTATTTTTAAAAACTGTTTGGAAAACATGGAAATGTGAGATTAACTGACTTTAAACATTTAAATACTGTCTGAATAATTTATTGAAGCAGTGGGCCTTGATGGATTTTATCAAACAGGAATGAAAGCACATTTTCGTGGGGCTATTTTCAGTGGCAGATAAATCCAAACCTGGTGCTAATGTAGGCACACAAGATGCCTTATAGTCAGCAAGATTAACCAGTATCAGGCTTTGTGATCTCAAACGTTGGATTAATGTATTGAAACTTTTATAGAATTGTTGGCTGTTGAAAAAAGATATCACAACATGGGTTGAAGTACAGGAATGGTGTGCTACTTTTGGTTTTACATCACTGAATATGAGAAAATGTGACATTGGTGTCCTTGTCTTGGACACAACTTTGTTTTTGTTTCAACCATGATCAGAACATGTCCACAATCTTTTATAGGAGGGACTACCCAAGGTTTTATCATTATTTGACTCACTCAACTGTACAAGTTATTAAAACAAAGCTTAAAGATCCTATGACTAAGTTTTTACTTTCCTCTAAAGTACAATAAATTATATAGTTAAGGCTTTGACTGATAGGCCGACCAATCCCAATAACTCACATTAACTTGCCATTTCTGGTTTTCGAAAACTCACTTTCTTGCTTTAAATAAACATAAAAAAAGACATTCATCTCAAGATCAGATGAAAATAATGGTAGATGAAAATAATGTGACTCAACAAATTTCTTAACTATCTGCGTTTACTCCTGATCTGCATTGGAAGACAAGTGAAAGTAAGCCACTGGTACATAAAAAAAAAAAAAGTGAAAGTTGAAGACTTGAGATCCTGATATATAACTGCTTTCTTTTTGTTTATCACTGTAATCTGAGATCTGCATCACTGCGTAATGTGTAAAATCCTCATCCTATCACTTAAAAAATGGATGACAATGGTATGACATTCCTTTAATGCTTGTCTAATCAGGTGCAAAGAAAAGGAATTTATCCCTACAAGGAAATCTCTGAATTTGACCTTAAACTCCACCCCTTATACAGTAACCATACCAGCCTGACTTACACCTGTATACAGAGAACAGTGAGCTCTTGGGCTGTTTCTTGGATGATGCTGGAGCTGGAAACACTTAAAACTCAAGAAAACGCCTACAGATCATAAAAACCCCAAAACTGGACAATGAAGCTGGAGTTGTTAAAAATTTATAGCGAAATACCCCTGCCTGTTCCCTCAGCCTCATGCGCACAAGCATAAGTCAAACATTTACTGACCCTAAAAATAAATGTTTTCTGCAGATTGTATAATTACATGGCGCGGAGAGCGGAGATGTTAGCGTGTAATGCGATGCCTTTTTGTGTGTGTTTGTGTAGGGAAGGGGTTGCGGAAACGGGAGGGAGATGGGGCAGGGGGAGCTTCGGTACAATGTAATTAAAATAGGATGGCCTTCACAGAGCTCAGCTTGTTATTGTCTTCTCAACCTCAAACGTAAAAATAGACATGTTTTTTCTTCCTCTATATATTTCACTTAGATTTGAGGAATGAATTTGGCTTTGAGGTGGTGACACAGATCTACATATTGTGAAATAACATGGCCTTTGGTTTTCTCTCAATCAAACTTTTGTACATGTACGAGCAGTTGCATGTGTATCTGCTGTAAAGCTGTCAACACAATAAATCCTCTTTTAAAAAAAAAAATTTAAAAAAAATGTCCCTATAAACTTTAGGTAAAACTTCAACCAACCCTATTCCCTGAGTTTCACCCTCGCCGGGCCAAAGCTTGCTTTTTTGACTTATGCAATTCCATCCAAGAGGTATTTTATTGAAGTGGTTGCCTATTTGCCCTCACATTAAACGCCTGAGGAATGTGTCCCTGGGTTTGCTGAGGTTGTTTTGATGTGCATTCAAAAAGCCTGTGTGTGTAGAAGGAGCTCATTCACAGCTCCGAGGGACTCAATGGCTTCATTTGTCCTTGAAGGTAAACACTCTGAGAGGAGGCCCACAAATATGGCCTTTTCAAATGCCAAAGCTCCCCTCAGCTCTCCATCTTATGTGACAATGAACAAATTCCTATTCAAAAGCACTTACTGTGCGATAGCTTGCTATTGTGGTGCCGTCAACACACCTGAGCAAATGACTGAACAACATCACTGCTGAACAAAGCTGCCCTTGAACTGTAAATGTGACATACATGTGTGATCCACTCACACTGAACAAATGCCACGTTAAATAAAGAAAACAATGCAGTCATGCAGTAGTGTCTGGGTCAGGGATTATGCCTGTTTTACTCCCACGGGGAAGATCAGAGCTTAGTACAGATCCCTTTATTACCATAACCCACCATGTTATCTTGGATGGATTATTTACTGAATGTTACTTTATTATCCTGAATTGGATGCTACACATTTTTCTAATGATGGTGATGCAATAAAAGGGAATATTCTTAAGATTGCTTTTCAAACTATTAAATCTTCAGTTTTTTGTGCAACAGTTGGATTTAGTTTATTCTGACTGCAATTGGATACAGGTGTGATTACATCCACAGGTAACTCTATAAGCTCTACCACAGCTTAGTTGTGTCTGCTGGGGCTCTGAATTAATGATTTTATTAACTTTGTGTCAGTTTTTTTTCAGTAGGTTGTACTGAGTTTATATTACACTCATGAAACAACTAATGAAGTGGTATTTGCTCCTGTATAAATTAATGTTTTAATCTATTTCTATTTAAAAAGTTGCTATTTGACTGGATGATATTACCAGTATATTCAATCAATTTACTAACGTTTTGCTTGCTACTGTATTTCAACTGCTTATCTGTTACTTAACCTACCAACCACAACAAGCTGAATAATAGATTTTTACTCTGACTTGATGACAACACACACTGAAACTTAATCCTTCTCTAATTTGCTAAATATTGTTTATTTATTCTCATATTTAACACAAATTAGTATATACTTTCTTACAAATTACACTGTGGAAACCGCTGGTCCAACAAGACCACTTTGTGGAAATATTTGGTCAATTTTAAGATTTTTTAAAGCATTTTCACAGAACCATTGTGTTTTTACTGTCCAGAAGACAATAAATCTTCTGAATATTGAATCTCAAATTTAGTTACATTCTTGCCACAAAAAGTGCTTCAGACATACACTTTGGTAAAGACTAAAGAATTTAGATCTGGCAGATATGGGATACTGCAGAAAAAAGTATTTAAGCAAACTGAGGATTGAAGACAAGTTAAACAAGATATAGAATGAGGGACATTTTAAGCAAGGTCTGATATATGTTTGGAGTTACATTATTTTCCCAGGCATTGCATAAAATAATGAAAAGTGCTATTCAGACAAAGTGTAAAATCATATTACATTGGGGCGGCTGTAGCTCAGGTGGAAGAGCAGTCATCTATCGACCAGAGGGTCTGTGGATCGATTCCAGACTTCCCCAGACTGTACACTGAAGTGTCCTTGGGCAAGACACTAAACCCATGTTGCCAGCCAATATGTCTATAGGGTATGATTGTGTATGATAGAGCAAATCACTTAGTATAATATCAACAGAAGTGCTGTATGAATATGAGTGTGAATGTGGCATGTAGTGTGAAAGCGCTTAGAGTGGTTAATATATGCGTAGAAAAGCATTATATCAGTCCATCTTCTATGTAACCCAGCATAATATGGTCCATTCTCTGTAGAGGAAAAGCAGGTATATGCCCTTCCACATGGATGACAATGACCTCCGCAACAGTACAATATAATTTACCAGTTAACCTTTTGGTTTTGTATAGGAAATGTATGAAATATTGCAATATTTCGTTTTCTGACGTACGGTTTTTGGGGTTTTATACATTGCCTTGGCATTCTATAGATTACTTGTGTTTTTAGTCACAAATTTGCATTTGCTATCTTTTGCTACTTTGTTAGGTGTAGGCAATAAGAAATACTTGGTGAAGTATAGAGAACCAGCACAGCAGACAAGCTCTCTAAAAACAGGGTCAAACTGGATCTGATAGTCTAATAACTGAAATACCAAGCCACCACAACATTTCACCTTGCAGTTTCCCAGCCTGTCACATTGACTCATCACTGCCTGTCCTGGGTTTAATGCATCATGCACCAGTATTTGTTTTTGACAGCATTCCCAGGAGAGGTGTGTGTATTATCTTGTTTTTTATGTCTTTAAATGCATCTATTACACTCTCAGCGCTTCAGAGACTCCAAACGTGCTTACCGTCAACACCTGAGGGGAAGGTAGAATAACTTTAGACTCAACAACAACCGTGGAAGTTTAAGACTGTAGGTATGTACTGGTTACATTCCCACCCTTGTAAAATTCCACCCTGCACTGGATGGATGAAGTGACACCCACATAAGTCAACACACTCATATTTTAGATAAAAGAGGATGTACTCTTGCATGACCAAAAACCCACGATGAAAAACGTTTTTACTGTGACTGACATTTGGCTCCACAGGCAAATGTTGCCAAGGTGTGTTATGTTTTGAAGGTTTTAAAACACTGATTGAGGGTTGAATCTCTTGACAGGTAAATAGGCCAAAACCCCACGTCTGAAACCATACTTGTTTTCATTTAAGTTTTCTTTTCATCCAGTTTAGTTGCTAATCTAGTTTCATTAGATTTCTATTGTTTAATACCAAGAAAGGCAGTTCCTAGAGGACAGACAACAACAACATGACTTTAAGGCAGCTGTGGTTTTTTTTGGGAACAGTGAGACAAAATGTAGACATCAACATTATTGCTTGATAAAGCCATGTGATCATTTTTTGTTTTTCATCTGCAGAGAAAGGGAAATTTCCCTGTAGATTTGCATGAGTGACAACTGTAGCATTCGACTCACACGCAATACAGTGTAGGTAAATTATTTAGGAAAAAATAGAAATACAGATACTATGAGCAATACAATATACATCTATTAAAGAGGCATAAAGACTTTGAAAGAAACTAAAGTGCTTTCCCTTTTTGTAGTGCTGCAAAAACTTTCCAAACACATTTTTAAAAATTCTCACATAGCATTTTTGTTCTCTACACCAGCTGAAAATCATACTGAATGAAAACTGAAAAATGTCTGCTCTGTGTCACATATTTAAAAGTATTTAAGGTAAAGCTAAACCTTATTGTATTTCTTTTTTGTATTAAATAGAAATGGAATAATAAGCTTTTTAAGTTCTTGCGTGACTTTTAAAAAGATATTCAGGGAGTAATGTGTGTCATCTGACACCAGCAAATGAATTCATGTGAAAGTGATGATTGTTACTGTCCATCCATCCGTTGCTTTGTGACAGTAAGATGTCACCAAGCTGCCTTATCACTCATCTATCCCTTTAACCTAATGTTTAGACTTACATGCTCTTGTCTTCTGGAGAATGTGTGTGGGTTTGTGTTTGCTAACCCGTAACCTGTTCAGAACAAAGAGAAATAAACTTCCTCTGAATCCGTATTGTCAACGTTTAACCCATAGACGTACAAATCTTGTAAATTGCAGGGAAGGGTGGGTATGAATGCTGTAATTTCAATGGGATATGTGTGCTTAAATTAGAGCGTGGCGCGGTTAGGGGGGGCAAATGTACTGAGGAGCTGGGGCCTCTGGCTGGTGATTGGCTGTGTGTTGTGCTAACAGACAGGGCCTTTCCACTGGTTGTGACGGGCGGTTCTGATGTGGCCGACCACGCGGCCCTGATGACGGGGTTGCATGTGTTCCTTGACCCTGACCATAATGGACAACTTTTACCCGCCGGAAGAAAATTACAGCCCCTCAGGAATGTTGCTGTTATTATTTTTCCTTCTTCCTATAAAATTGAGGAGGACATTTCAACATGTAAGCAATTACAAAACCATTGCAGCTTACCATCCACAGAGGGAAATGGGCTTTTTTGTCATTGTTGTCTATGTAGGAGGGTAATAGATTATCAGGAGAGACAGCAGATGAGTTTATGGGGTAGTTTGGTTAAATTAGATGTAGGACAATTAACACATTTGACAAATTTCTTCCTCTATGATCCGCCTACAACTAATTCCCTATGAAATATATCTCACTCAGTTTGTGTCAGATGCAGATGGAGACTTTACTGCACATCGTATGATGGAGTGAGTCAACAAGGCATCGTGCAGTTTTCATTCTGAGGGAACACATGTTGGGAGACTTATTTTTCCCACACAAGCTTCTAACAATAAAACTCAAACACTTTAACACATCTCCTGTGGGACTGGAGCAAGTTAAACTACCCTAAGTTTTAAATCATCCTCAAAATACATGTCCTGGAGGATTCCTTCAAACCAACCTGTGCATGCTGGGAAAACTAAAAGTGACTCACTAAAGTCCACTCCACATAAACTTAAATTGCTTGATATATTTGGTTCAAGTCATTTGGGTAAATTTAATGGGGTCTGCATGAAGCTAAATAGAATTACCACATGGGTCAACACTAAAAGTGAGGCTGGTTTGGCTGCAGCAGATCCAGCATCTGCTTAAAAGCTAGGAGCTTGACACAAGTGGGGAACTCTGGCTCACCCTCTGTTGGGAAAAAAAAAAAAAGCCCAAGTAGCATGCAAACAGGTGGCAGAACAGAACTGCTTCAGCCCCTGTGTAGTGAAACTTTTCATTAGGAACTAGGTCGTGAGATTTAGTTGAACTGTGAGACACAAACTGATTTTTTTTTTAGTCCTTTGGTCCTTTTTTGAAGTGTGGAGATAAAGATCACTGAGATTAGTGCAGCTTGAATTCAGGGAGGTGACGTTAAAGATCTTTTGGTGAGGTATTGAGGTACCATCAATGATAATATCTGCTGCCGAGGATCAAAGGAGAGGAGCCCTGAGGGACACTGCCTCTTGTTGCTGCTCCCCTCGTCTCACCTCACCTGTCTTGTCAGGTGTGTGTGTAGACAGGAATGAGACAGAGTGAGGAAGAATCAGAAATATTCAAGCTATTTTGAGAGAAATGGAGGGAGTAAGAAAGCAGGAGACAGATCAAGAATTCCTTGAACATTTTATGGTGTTTTGAGTTAATAAAAGGCATCCTGCAGGAAGATCTGGATTAACATCTAAAATAGGGCAAATATTGCCCAGACATCATGAACTTTAGATGCTGTTTAGTAGATTTTGGTTTCCTACCTCCACCTACAGAGACTCACAAAAAACCCCACATACTTGTGGTTGAGATTAAAATCATTAAATACAATTATATAGAGGGAAAGTTATTCCAAGACACTATATTTTTAAACTAGCTTCTTACCCACAATGAAACTTGCTTGTACAAATGTTCACTGGTTGGCATGTAAATTAGTGCATGTAAAACATGCTAACATTGAAGTCCTTGTTGATACAATGAAGGATAATCGGAAACTCTTGCAAACATATTTAATAATGTATTTTTTGTGTTTTTTTTTTGTGTTTCTAAGCTGTTGAAAAGTTGAGGAATCCATCCCAAAACTTACAGGATGTTTTTGAAACCCCCCATTTACTCCACAGCTAAATACAGAACTCTTGTATATGATGAAACTGAAGAAAGATTTCCTTTTTAGTTTACAGAGAACATGCTGTCCTGAAATGTGTCCCAACCATGTAGACTAAGGCAGAGAAGAAGTTGGCAGGTTATTTGCACAACATTATCATATTAATCTATCTAATATTTACTTTATTTACTGGTAAAAGCAAAGCAAAAGGAAGTGTCTTGCATGCATTCTTGTTAAAACAATGAGCCAAGTATGAAGTTACACAATGACACAAAAACAAGAATAACAGAAAAAGAAAATGTCTCTACAACTGAAATATTAACAAGGCAACATTATTTTGCAAGTATTTCCTGTTAACACACTCGGAGATACAATTCAAAATTCATACTTGTATTACCTTGATCTCTTGTGGCCATGATAGTAAATTGCCCCTCTATGTAAATAGCAATCCAACTTTAGATTTGGTGTGGGATTTTTAAGATACTTGTGTGTGCTGACTTACAAGAAGTCCTTCAATCTTGTTTAAAAGGTCATTTTGATACATCTTTATCACCTTGTAGATATTTAGGCCTTTTTTTCTTCCCTTAACCCTTTGAGCTTTGTACCTACTTTAAGGCCTCTGCTAAAAAATGTCATAAAATGAAATCATGTATTTCTTTGCAACCATAAAGTATATGAATACTTTCGGAGTCAAAGTAAAGGTGACCACTTGTGAGATTTGTTAAGATGTGTAAATATATGTATATGTCTTACTGGTGAAGAATAAATGAAGATGACACACAGTCCAAATGGAAAAAAAATCAGGCTTATATATATAAAAAAAGACAAACATTTTCAGGGTGAATATTAATAATCCTTTGGAACGATGCAACTGTTGCTTTAAACTTCCATCAAATCATAGTACAATGTGGTAACATTATTTCTCCAAAGGGGAACTATGTTTTACTGATAAAGGGAATTATTAGACAAAATTAGAACGGTTTTAGATCAGACAGTTCAGGTGAGGTCTCTGAAATGGACATTGTGGCAGTTTTTCACCATCTGTTCTCAAAGTCCCCCATTTGGGGTACTTCAGATTTTAAAAAAAGTTAAATAGATTTACATAAGGTAGATCACCTCAAAACAAAGATATATGTGGTCATGAGTAAAAAAAAAATCTATGAATTCGAATGCCATGTTCTTGACCCCATAAGGCTACACAGAAGCATGTTTACCATTACTGCCGTGGCATCTCCCTGATCTTTGTGTTTGCCAGAAAGCAAGCTGTCCTGAAAAGTGTACTATTTTCTTTAGATTACCTGGAACAACATGTTTGACCGAAGATGATTAAAGATATTAAGTGAAAGGTTTAAAAACAGAAGCATTGTAACTTTTGGTTCTATGATAGTTGATCACAAGGTTTTCAAGTCTTATAGACTGCTCTAGAAACTTTTTACATTTCACATTATTCACACATCCGTTTTCTCAGGCAGTGACAATAAATTAAACCTGCTCCCTTTTCGACTTTATCACCAGATTTGTGTACTTTTCGCTTGTGTGACTTTAATTTCAAAAGAGCAACAACTGAAAAACCTCCCCATCTCTCTGGTTCTCTGCTTGCAAATGTTACTTTGCCTTTGGGGGGCAGTGGGTGGCTTTGGACCGAGGGTGTCATGAATTGTGAGTTTTTGTTCTTGTTTTATTGTAGTCTTAGTTTCTAGTCTTGTCATTTTGAGTTTTGTCCTGTTTCCTGTTTTATGTTATTGAGTTCATTTCCTTGTGTTTTCTGTTCACTTTATTTCCTGATTCCTGAGTCCCTCATTGTCACACCTGGGTTTCTTTGCTAGTTGACTCACCTGCTGCTCATTTTGTGATATTTTCTCTTTGTATATAAACTCTGGGTTTTCAGTTGACTTTTGTTGGATCATTTTCATGTTACTCCATGTTTCAGTTTTCTTGCCATGGATTATCAGTAGTTTCTTGTGTTCCGTTATTAAAAATCCAGATGCTTCTTTGCTTCTTCTCCTCTGTTGTTGTGCAATTGGGTCTGTTTCCTCACCTCATCCCCTTTGGACTCTGACAGAAGGAGAAAACCTATGACACATTCTGTTACTTCTAATATTCCCTGTAGTAGATCATCACACATGTATCCTTTGCTAAAATGACTGTGAAAGCATGATTTTTTCACAAGTGCATGACTCTGAGACAACACTGGAAAGCTCCTTCAGTGACATTCTGCTTGCCCCCAAGTATGCAAAGGAGTGTTACCACATGTCCTTCCTTCCTGCAGCTCTCAGACTCTACAGTCAGCACTGCTCCCAATACACCACACAAAATTAAAAAATGTAATCACTTATACTGCTGTCCAACTGTGTATCTGCTGATATCAATGCACGATAAAGTCAACTGTTCAATATTTGTTTTGTTGTCACCCTTTATACAATTAGTGTATCTTATCTTTGTACCTTATATATGCTTATTTCTAACTTGCTCAAGGGTTGTAATTCAGAATCTGTATCTCTTTGCTGCTGCAATGATGAAGATTTTCCTTCTATGACAAATACTTATTCAGTTGGCACAATTTCCCGAGGTCCTAATGAAATCTCTGTGACAAGCTTTGGTCAAAATATATCAGAAAGGCAGTACGACAACTAAGTTTTCACTAACAAATGTACACTTTTTTTGGAGGTCATAGTACTGAATAATCCTTAAAGCACATTGATACCAGATAAGAGAGCTCACACCAGCACAAACAGCAAACTGAGCTCAGACTACCACACACCAAACAATTTCATTCTTGATTCAATTTCCTTTCTCTGCAATCCAGTTACTGACACCTGAAACTGATCTCTCTTTTTAGGCACAATCTTGTTGCAAATCGTGTGTTGAACTAATCCTGATTGTTTAAACACAGCACCAAATACTAAAGTAATACACCAGCCGACTGTCAGGTTAATATACCAGTCAGAAGTCAAGTTGTAAAACCATCCATCCATCCATCCATCCATCCATCCATTTTCTGTACCGCTTAATCCAATTCAGGGTTGCGGGTGGGCTGGAGCCTATCCCAGCAATTATCAGGCGAGAGGCAGGGTACACCCTGGACTGGTCGAAGGACGTTGACAGGCCTCTTCTCTAACCAGAAATCATAAAACCGGAACGCTGTCCACACATCCGGTATGTAATGGTTTGACAACACGTTTAGTGCTTGTTGAGATGTTTGTCTGGACTCAAGTGGTGGGCCAACCAGCTGACTGCTAAGCACACTGCTAGTATGGCTGAAAACCTGTCATGGCCTACAATGGGATTAATCAAACCCAATTAAAAGCTGCAGTTTAATTTAAAAGACTTTAAAAGAAAATGGAAGTTAATAAACTATTACATATGAACCCTTACAAAACATGTGACATGTTTATGAAGATGCTTGGGCCACACATTTTTTTCCATTGTGAAATACCAGCTGTTACAATACATAAAAAGCCATAAATTAGCCACAATAATTATAGAGACAGTAAGCTCTTTAATTGCTCTGAGGTGGGTAAAGGTTGTGTCTCGCTGTCTGCACATCTAAACGTGGGAGGCAGTAGACGACGGCCGCACCTTCTAATATAGAACAGTTACTACATCAGACATGCTGGGCTTGAAGACATACTGTGTTTGCTGAAAGACTGAAGAAAGAGCCTGAGTTAATCTCATTAATTATGTCTCAGATTAACAATAAGTGGCATTCTTGACATGTGTGTTTATTTTTGGGAGTGCAGAGATGTGTGATTCACATTTCAAGATGTTAGCATTTTAAAGCTGTGGGTTGTTTGAATTCTTTAAGTGTCTGTGTCGTATGCAGAGGCACACAGGGAGCTAACCACGTGTGCAACCACCCTACCCCAAATCATATATGAAGGGGGTGGGTGGGGGGGCACTTTTAAAGCTCTGTGGAGAGACCCCATCATTGCACCACTGAAATATATACCCATCAAACACGCTATTTCTGGTCTGAGCTTCTTCATGTGGTTGAAGTGCTATTTTTGCCTCACCCTTGAATTCTAACTGAATGATATTGTATACCCTGACCATATTCCCGTTGCAAATTATATGAGGAGAATCATCTGCAGATAGGATGAATCACAGTAGGTTATCGTAACCAGCACAAAGTCAAGCACCAGTTGTGCTGAATGTCTTTAAACCCCTGTCCCAAGGATGCATCCCAAAGGTTTATTTTTACTCAGCTGTGAATGGTTATGGCAGCAAACCGCCATATGGCTGTAAGATTGAGTGGTCTTGGTGGAAAATGGGGATGAAAATTACAGAGGGAGAGAGTTGGTGTCACACAGGCCTCTCATTGCTGATTGGGTAAATACACAACCTTTCTCTGGGGCCGGGAAACAGTTACTGGTTTGGTTCAGGAAGATGATGGTCATGTGTTTTACCTGCCCTTAAAACTGGACACTGCTTATTTTGAACATTTGATTCAAACAGTTGCTGTATAATTCTGCTATTTCTCAGCTGCACTTTACTTAAGATTCACCCATAACCACTGGTAGATGTTAGCAAAGTACATCTACTGAAGTACTTTATGCCTTCTTTTGAATATTTATGTATTTTGCTACTTCATACTTCTGCAGTACATTTCAGGACAATTTTCTACTATTCGTGTCTGCTGTGATCTGTTTCACTCGACAAACCTGTCAAACAAACTATTTTTTTAAAGAATAAATTTGCTTTCCCCTCAAACTCCTTAGGATTAACTGTATACCAAGTTAATATACATTTAAGTGTCAATATTAACAATATCATTGTACTATTTCCCCTCAGAGAGCAGTGTTTATTTATGAACTTTTATTAGTAAGGCCAATTTTGAATATTTCTGCCCCATATTTTACAATTCAGAATTATTTCCAACACCAGACTTATTTTGTTATATAATTGTATAGTTATGATTAATGCAGCCCCAAAGGGAAACAAGCGGTTGTCCTACTTGTGCCAGTCTCAAGCCCAGATGAAAGCAGGGTTGTGTCAGAAAGGGCATCAAACATAAATCCCATATATGAGATAATATAATATGGGATTAAAAGGATGTATTAAAGGTATTGATATTGTATATCTTGTGACGGCCCTGTTATGTATGCTGTGTGGTAATGCTGTCTATCTCTGTGAGATGTTACAGGAATTGCTGCAATTGGCTAATTGCAATCATCCATCCAGATTTGGAGAACCTGGAGCCTGAGAGCTTAAGATATATAAACTCTAACTAAAAACTAAAAGTAACAAAAACTTCAGCTGCAGTAAAACTCACAATCCAACAGATTTGGAGACAATTCCCTTTCAACTCCACTGTTTGGATGTCTCTTTAATGTCTCCTTCATGTAATCCCTCTGTGTTGGAGAGATGTACAGCTTGTCTTCCTTCTCTTACTTGGACTGAATTTTAATGTCATGCTCATTTGAAAACATTTCATAAGACAGTTTTGTGTGACCTAATATTATCCATAAGCTAAACTATTCGTAATAGATGTTCCATTTCCACACCTGTGATCCACTTGATATTTTTTTTCCCCCACTGGATCATCAGCAGCACAGCTGGACCATTTGCCTGTTTTGATTATGAGTTTCTCAACAGTGGTGGTTTTTCAGGGACAGAGCTGCTCAGTTACGTTCCCCTGCCCAACTGTTACTGGGCACCAGTTTTCTGACTAACACAGTGATGCAAAGTTGTTTTCGATTGGGTACTTTGAAACTGCACATGTTGTACATGCCTTGATAGTCTTGGAGAGTTTGTTGTGGCGCGGGATACACTGTACTTTGTCTTTGTGTTTACTTTGCTGCTGTCTATCCACTGCTTTTTTTTTCAAAGAGTTTGTATAAACAGCAGCCCAGACAAATTGAAAAAGAGGCACAATGTTGGATCTAAAACCTATTTAACCTAAGCAGGCAGGGCTGTTGTCAAACGTGAGCTCATTGATTGGACGGTAATTAGCTGCACTCTTTGAATATAGCTATTGTCAACCACTAATCTAAGTGGAGTTGCTGTAAGGGGGCAATGAAGCCCCGCTGCAAACGACTGGCGAGTGACACTGATGTCAAACACATGTTTTCCCCCGCAGCCCAACAGAAATAGACAAGCCTATTTAGAGGACTGGTTTGCATGCAGGCTCCAAGGACTGATGTTTGCAATCTGGGAGCCACAGTGGGTTTTTACATGATCAGTAATTCAAAAAGTGGTCGGCCAAAGAATTCATCTTGTGCCTCTTTGTTTTGCTGTTGCCATGCACTTGTGCTAAAATACCATTTGGTGCAACGGGCCGCCGTTAAGACAGCAGAAAGTATGTCGGACTGCGTCCAAGGCCTATCAAATGTCCAGAGGAGCGAGAGAAGAGAAAACACAAATATTTTCAGTAGCAGGGAGTGAAACCAAAAGGCGCTCTGGTGGACACTCAAAGTGAATAAGGGGGTTTCTGATGAGTGTGTCAGCGTTCATTACAGCTGTTACCGGCCAGATAATATCCAGATGTAGATTTGGTAGACATGTTAAAATAGCAGTTTTGAAGGACAGCGTGTGGAGGTTTGTCCACTGGCACTGCTGAATATCTGCAATTGTCATTAGAAAGCAAGGTGCACTTGTCTTTCTTTATGCAAATATGGAAGGTTAATAAAAGCTCTTACGAGCCTTTGAACTTACATCCAACAGCCAGGTGTCCTGGACTTTCTCAGAGACAGCAGACAAAGGCTTTTAACCTCTATTGTGCTCCAAGAAAAGACTTCTCGATTACCACGCTGCCTCAAGCCACATTTATTTAGATGGTTTCATTCAGTGGCAGAAAAGAATGAAAGACTTCCTTCTGCGTAATAAAACATAAATGATGTACAGAGTTATTTAAATAAGGAAGACATCTTTACTTTTTTTAAAAGAGCTTCCTTCTCATACAAAGCAGACACGTCTATATTTGTTTAGCGTGGGTTTGTTTACTTTTTTAAAGTTTTCCGGTCCTATCATAGAGAGCTGTGGGAGAAAGCATCATTCAACCTCAAGAATAGTTGGATAGAGTTATTATAGATATGACATTTTCATATAATCTCTCAGCAGTGCGGGGCATGTCATGACACTGTTGTTCCTCAGAATAGAGGAAAGACGAATGTATGACTAAAGAGAGCTTAAACACAAACAGGGGGCCGTATTAGGAAAGCCATGCCTCTTGTCTTGGCTTTAAGTTTGGACAGGAGTAAAAAGAGGACACATTTACTAACTGGCAAAACAAACAGAGCTCAACGGACAGTAAGCTGTAGTGTCTTTTTCCCCTCCTTTGATACCACAATAGTTTCCAGGGTTGTTTCCCAGGAATATAAGCAGCACAGCTTTGAAAGTTAGGCTAAGAAAAAAAAAAAAGAGTAATGAAGTCAGACTTCCATTTACTGTCAGAGAAATGTTTGACTTACTGTACATTAGTAATGTATAAAGTTACAGCCTCTGTTTCTTTATATATACTTGATTGATTTGTGAAATAGTTGGAGCTGTGGTTAATAAAAGCAGCGAAGGTAGATGTAATATAAGTGTGACAGAAGGACCTCAGCAGATAGCAGTTCCAGACTTTTCTGGCTTGTGGCCGATTAGAATAAAGCAATATCTCTGTCTTTTTACTGTTCATCACAAGTTTATGCTATACAGCAGCTATATGAATGAAATTTCTTAAAGATAATTATATAGATTCCCATGATATGTTAAGGATTTAGCTTAGTCTTGTAAAATGTAGAGACAAAAGGTCCCTCAATATAAAGCAATATTACAAAAAAGTACAAAAAAATTAATAGTAATTTCCCTTCAATCTTCTACTGACCCCTCTGATATACCCTGGTACTTCTTGGGGGGTCTCAGCCACAGCTTGGTAACCATTACTCTACTACTGTCTAATAACAGGGTCTGTGTACTATAACATGAACAGGGTTGTACGTGCTCTACTATACTTGCTGATTTTTCAGACTTTGGACGCCACTCTTAATGAGTCAGTTTCCAAGGCAAAGTCAAACCAAAACACTAGTTACAAGATATCTAAAAGGAAGTAAATATAGCAACTGTTCCAAATGCTTACCCTGCCGTACACTTTGACCCAATGACACAGCAAGAAACAGATCTAATGTGAAAGCAATGATGAGGTTATATGGCTTTTTCGCACGTATTGTCCTGGACTTTCTCAGCCATCTTTTAGCAATGCGAAGAGACGTTTTGAGATTACAGCAGTGTCTCAAGGCCGGTATGGTTGAATACTCAGCTATATGTTCTTTAAACCAATATTGTTCTAAAGTCTACACAGGAGGATGGAAATTTTTCCTCTGCCGGAGGCCTGCTGTAAAACCTAGCATGGACCACACACTGAGTTCTTCAACCAGAGAAACAACTATTTCAGGTTTCTGTGGGAGGAGGCACCCCTCATACCATGGCTTCACCTATAGTGAAATACCTTTTCTCTAGTTACTGTCTCGAAGTGACTCAGCTGCCGTTTGTATTTCACAATTGAGGGTAAAAGACTTCACACAGGATTACAGGGACACTTTGCATGCCAGAGAGAGGAACGACCTCGGTTTGACGTCACGCAAGGATCAGAGTCCTGATGTGACACGAGAGGATTTCCCTCGGTTGCTAGGTGCCGGGGTTCCGGTGTGGATAAACACGGGGTTCCTCGTGGCACACCTGTGTTTGAAGTTGACACTGCCACGCTGTCAGATCTCAACCTGTTGCTTCATCCTTGTTAAGTAACCATAGTTATTTTCCATTGCCGGAAACTACTAGAAAGGATTTGCTCTAAATTTTGTGTGAGTAGTGCAGTGTTGGCATGGCAACCAAATAATACCTGAGGGGAAAGGTGAAGTTTTTATTCGCCTGTTAAGTGTGTTTATGCTGCAGGTAAAACGGGTTCATTTATTTTCTTTAGTTCCTGATCAAAGCGAAAATCCTTGAAACTTTCAGTTACATTTACTTAAATGTCATTGCCATGACACTCAGATACAAATAATTGTAATAATCACGATACATTACATTATCCAAAACAAGGCTAACAAAGAGCATAAAGTGAGTAGAAAATTCCTGTATGCAAATTTCTATGTATTCATTGTACTTTGGTAGAAGTAAATATATTATCTGTAAATTTCTTTTAAGATAAATATTGTGGTTTTGCCACACACTTTATAATAATAAAGCTCACTTAAATATAAAGTTTTGGACCCCTAAACATGCATTTTTTTTTAATCTTAAAGAGCATATAGTTGGATTCCTTTCAAGCTTAAACCTCTAGATATAAAGATTAGCTTTGCTTCCAACAATAACAGCACCCTGATTGCTAAGCCATCCATAAATGTATATTCATACAAAATCCTCTCTTTTTTTAAGTATTAAGTTATATTGCTTGTAATGCTACTTTCATCTGTCTGAGGAATCTTTCTACTCTGCTTAAATATCAATTTTCCTTTTCAAACAACTACGTTTTGACCTAAATGAGCAACATGTTATCATAACCCCATGTTTCATGTTAGATATGTTTGTGTTAAATATTTATGTGTACAATCAAGTTTTGAAGCAACCAAGCTGTCTGTGAGCAATTCTGAAGTTTTGAAGTACGGTATGTCAGGTTTCCCCTCCAACTCCTCAGAGGCTGAACTTGCTTCATGAATGCGTCCTTTACATCGTGTGCCAAATACTATATTCACATGCCCTGCCAAGCATCACACAAACCGTGGCCCAGTGTGGGAGAGCAAACGTCGGCCAGGAGTTAGATGCTTAAATTATTATGCAAGTAACAGTTGTAATCATGCCAGACAGCGTAGACCCTCCTGTTTTCCAAAACGTCATTCAGGAGCTTTCTTAACCCTAGACGGTTTAAAAGCTTGATGTAGACAAGATAAAGCTAATCCGGTCTGAATAGGTGATATCGCCAGTCTCATACCTGTCATTCAGATAACTGATAGGTAGTGCATGCATTCTCAGGCGAAACATGCCTCCAACAGGTGCGGCATTCAGCAAAAGCTGTAATTAAGTCCTAAAACAGAAAACTTGATTGTGACGGATTCAATTTTCTCCAAAGGCAGCAGACTTAAACACGTTTGAATCAGTTATAAAACAAAATCGCTGCTTTAAAACAAGTCATGCTGGAGTATTCATGGCGTTATCTTTCACCCTGTCATTCAAAACAAAATGTCTGGAGGGGAAAAAGATTGCTGAAGATAACAGAATATCTTTAACATCGAAAGCTTGATCACATAGTGTTCTCTTTTGTAAAAGTAAATGTTTTGTCTGCAAACTTGACACACCTACTGTGTAGGTGTGAAAAAGCAGAAATTAAATAAATAATTATCTACGGAATGTAACTGATTGAATTATGTTTACCGTGTACAAAGCAAATGCTAAGAAAATCTTGCATTTTCAAACTCATGACAAACTCGTAACCTTCAGCACCTGCTTGGAGTGACTCACATGAATTAGGAGTATCACAGTCCCCTTGCAGGACAAACTTAAGTAATGACCTCATGCAGGACCACTGCAGTCTGGCTTGGCTTAAACAATAACCAGCTTGTACAGTTCCATCCTACGTTTTTCTCTAACATGTCTGCGAGTGTTGACCACAGCTTGAGTCACATCCTTTCCAGTTCTGCTTGTTTACGGAGTGCTTGCACTCGGCTGCCTGTGATATTACGGGGCTCTGGGAATTAAGGCTTGCACTGTTTGAAAAGAGCTCAAGGATGAGGTGGAAAGAACCACCCTAGGATAACGGCAACCGCGCGCCTGATACTGGAAACCCCCTCCTCTTTTTCTTTCCCCAGTTTTCCTCCCATTCAGCCATCCTCACTG
The DNA here is from genome assembly GCA_037177055.1 of Atherinosoma microstoma. NCBI lineage: Eukaryota > Metazoa > Chordata > Actinopteri > Atheriniformes > Atherinidae > Atherinosoma > Atherinosoma microstoma. The sequence continues at coordinate 20,677,405 of JBBBVU010000008.1, forward strand.
GTCTGTGGTAAATTGAGAATCCCAGTGACATCACACTAGAAATGACACGAGGAAATGATGGAATGGTTTTCTCTAAATAGACATTTAATGATTGAAAATGGTGGGGTTACAGACAGGGAAGAAAAGCAGGTGCTGGGGTGCTTCCTGTGCAGCTTGAACTCGCCATGTTTAGTATTTTTTGGAAAGCTGAACATCAAGAGAGTCAAAATGGACAAAATGCACAACAGCAACGCAGGAAGGCAATGCTATGGCATGTCAATGGCATCACATGGGGGGAAAAAAATTATACAAAAAGAAAAGAAATTGGTTTTAATTTACAGTTATTCATCTAATAACACTGAATTTAATTTCATTAACATGTAACAAATACTGTATATACAGATAGTCAACAACAGGAATTGTGGCAGAACAAAGCAGCTTTCATACAAAAAAATATACTGAGGCTGAACGAGTGTTGCTGACCTGTGTGCAGGTGATTACAGTAACTTTCAATGAGAATTGTAACATACTCTCTTAAACCACTCTGATAGGCTGTGTACAACTCTGCACTGTGTACAAGGATGTAAACATTACTCCTGCTTTCCTTGGTCTCCATCACGCCAGGAGCATCATTCACAATTTTAACCATGTCTAACTCGACGCTCCATCTAATGTTTGCATTGATCATGAAGGAATAGAGCTTTAACAAATTAAGAACGAAACAAAAAGTAGATGCTGACAGTCCTCTGGTCTCGTGACTGCCACCTGCCATTGATAGCACATTAGCGGCTTGACTCCACCCAGTCTTGATTTCCACCTGCCTACACATGGCCGAGGCGCTGCCTACTGAGTCCGGAGCTGGTAATCTGGGGAGGAAATGGACAAGACTTAATCAAATGGACAAAGAAAAGAGGGAATCGGAGAGAAATCAAGTGGAGGCAGCTGATGCTTTCCACCCAGAATGAATGGAATACAAAGGAAATGAGATGAGGATGTTTTGCAATTAGTGGCAACATTAGCAAAAGAACCAACATGTGCAACCTTGGTAATCTTAGCATGAAGATCGGGGAAGGTCACGAAAAAAAAAGTTCACTTTCTCACATTTGGCAGGACGTTGCCACATGGCCTCATGTTCTGCTGTGTATCCCCTTTTTATAGAACTGCATCTGTTCAAGGTCAGTTCCCACCATATTGCAATGCATTGCCCAACTGTTGCCTAAGACTTGCACACATGGGCACTCTGCACAACTTGCACTTGAACTCTTAGCCTACCTCCATTTTGGGTGATGTAGCGCACCCACGGCAGAGCCTGGTATCCACTCTTCTCAATGATCTTCAGGTATCGCACCTGCCAGGGATTAAACAGAAAACAAAGCTGTCACAAAAACCTCTAAGATGTATAAAAACAAGGGCATTTGCAACCAATTATATCCCTTTTACCACAAGACTGGCTCAGATTTTAAAGCAACAAGGAATAGGTCAAGCATAACTGTCATAAATGGTTTGTGAACATGACGTTGTTGGAGGTAGAAAATACCTCATTTTACACATTTTACATTCATGGTTTTAACTGCTGATCATGCACAGGGTCATATGTGTCTGGAGGACATCCCAGTAGAAATATTGGAAGTGAAACTTAATATTTAACAGGTTTAAGGCAATAACACCTGCTGGCAATTTAAAGCCTGTAATTCACCTGCTTGTCTTTGGACTTTGGGGAGAAACTAGGGCACTTTCCAGGAAAATGCACCGAGGACAAAATGCAAACTCACAAATGATTAAAAACTAAAGTTCAAATGAAGATGACGTGCTTATTTACCAACTGATACACTGCTTATTAGCAGTTAAGGCTTGGGGACATGGCACATAGCAGTTACCTTTCTCTATATCGTCATAGTTCTTCCCATAGTACTTTATTTAACGTTAAAAATAATAAAGCTGCTTGGTAAATTTGTGTCAAAGTTTCTGTAACCCTGTCATCATTTCAATTCATTCAAGCTGAAGCTGTAAGCATTTTCACATCTGATCTGATCAAAAGGAACACATTCAACGGACCGCACCTTTAAGTCTGTGGCAAGCTTTAAGTTGTACTGAGAGTAGTGTTGTTGATGAGGAAGCAGTAGTATGAGTCACACTGACGAGAAAAAACTGTTACGGAGCAGCTTTCAAGGGACACAAAATGTTCATTTGCATGTTCATTTTTTGAGAGATGCGAGAAAAAAAAGAAAAAGCCCAAAACGGGCACATCAGCACAATCGAGATGCGACTTTCACAAGCCATTGAACGATATTTCAGCATGTGTTACCACAGATCTCAATTACGAGAAGAGGCTCTAAAAATACCCCGTCATTCTTGACCATTGCTGAACCTGACTGCACAATATCTTTGGGGAAATAAAACTGTTTCGGAATCTTTTTGGTTTGTAGTTTTTAAATGATGAAATATTACTCCAGTTGTCCAAATGATAGCTTAAATCAGTTCTTTTAGTAACAACATGCATAACCCCGCCAAAGAAAACTCATTACACACAGTTTAGGTTCCAGTGTGATTCTGCAGTCAAAACTTTCTCACCAAATCTTCAGTAAGGGAAAAAAAAAAAAAAAAAAAAAAACATCAGCTGAACTTGCAGGGTTGAAAAAACGGCCATTTTAAAGCCGACGTGCCCCCGCTGCGAGATGTCGCCATGCCGAGTCTCCTTCATGGCAGTTCCCAGCTGAAAGCAGGACAGACAGCGCAGGAATTTGTGGGTCAAGTGGCGGCAGTGCCTCTGGTAGGGCCTCTGCACCGGCCGCCTTGTTATTATCATGCAGTGCTCGCAGTGAGGTCAGAGCGAGGGAGCGCCGTGGTCACCGGAGACATGACGACAAGCACACAGACGCGGGATCACCGAGTCTGTCGGCGCAGCACTTCTCCTCGCACCATGCAGCCAAACATGCAGTTGGCCTGACCGTGGGTACACAGTCAGCAAAACGGCATCAAAGGCCGACCTCCACAAAATATCATTATGGCTTGTAAGATGAGAAGGGAAAAAGAGGATGTTTGTAGTATCTCGTTTGGTAAGTACAGACTACATGTGTGGTCTGGATTTATCAGGCTTTTGGTTGATGCTATGGCCCAAAAACCATCTGCTAACTTGTTTGGGCTCTCTCTCTCACCTACAGAGGTAGGTATAACAGCTCTGCTCTTATTACCAGTCAGCCGACGTGTGGGGTTATGCCATTTTCTAGTTAAATTTATAAAGTGGAGTTACGTGCATCATACATACTTCCCATGTGCGCTCCCCCTACACTTAGTGGTAGAGTTAAGAGGAACTTTCTCATGCTTTGATATTTACATGTGTCTAATTAAACTTCACAGCTTCATTTCACACGTAGAGCATGGCATTACTGGCTGCATTAGAGTCTGAGACCCAGTCAGCTTCTGCCCTGTAATAAGGACAAGGGTGCAGGCTTGACAAAAGTTTAATGGGAATATGGCTTCTTGTTAGGTTATCCCAGAGATGGTGGGTCTATCATAAATGCAAACATGGGAAAAGTTCGCTTTTGGTCACAAAAGCAGAGCACAAGTCACTGTGAAGGTCTTAACTCTGGCAGCTAGGGTACATCTCAAACTAGAATACCAATGCAATCTAGAAATTGAACCGCACTGAGCCATTTGTTAGAGCAGTACCTTGTTGAAAAAAACAACTAACCCTAACTAAGTTAATTTCAGCCCTGCTGAAATATGCCAAGGCCCAAAAAACTACCCCTGGGATGTTGTATAGCTTTCAGAACCAGAACTTTTCAGGTGGTTTCCTTCCAGGAAGCTACAGAGGCAGCAGCAGAAAAAAAAAAGAGAAACAAACTTGATATTTTGCCTGGCAACAGTTGAGTTTCATGGATGATTGAGTATCTAAGATGTGGTTTAGTCTTAGAGCAGAATTACTTAACTGAAAGCTTCAAACAGCCTATAACTACTTTAGAAAACCTGGTCAGTCAATCAATTGAAATATCATCCATGATAAGATTTAAAAAAGCAGCATTTCAAATATTTTATTAGGCAACTAAACATTCATTCATTCATTTTCTGTACTGCTTAATCCAATTCAGGGTCGCGGGTGGGCTGGAGCCTATCCCAGCAATTCAGGCAAGAGGCAGGGTACACCCTGGACAGGTTGCCAGTCCATCGCAGGGCAAATAAACATCACCTAGTAATAATTATTTAACTCTGGGAGTATATAGCAAATGATGGAAAAATTAAAAGACAAATAAATTTGAATTTCCCTTTCAATCAATATAGAATCTATCATTTAGCAAATTTAAGCAAAGAGTTGCAAACAGACCCTTTCTAAAAGCACTGATACTTCTGCAGGGTGTGTCCCAACTGAAGTGAACAGGAAACACTTTTGTGTTTGAATACAAGTCATCAAGGTTTGTATAAACCACAGAAAGAGGATCCATCACCAAAACCCAGGTCGGCACTGTATCTACAGTAACCGCACTGGTTGCTGCAGTATATGACTTCAAGCATAAAAGAAAACAAACAAAAAAAATATTGTGTGCTAAATGTATCTTTGAGTAATTTTCATTCTTATGCAGCCACTATTTAAAATAGATATAGATAGATAGTTTTGTTGCTGGCATCAAGTTCAAAACCAGCAGAGAAAGTTTAGCAGTTTCAGCATAAGAAGTGTTTTTGTACAATGTAAAACGCAGGATTTTCGATGATGTATAAATACGATATTCCGTTTTTCATTAACATTTCACACAGTAATTTAACATTTAGGGGTGTAAATGATGTAAACATTTAATGCTGGGAACTGCTTCATCTCACGAATATACAAAAACCAGTAGAAACCTTTGTTACTGCACTGATTTGAGCAATGTGTGCATTCATGTTTTGGCAAAGAATTATTTTATTCAACATCAAATTCACCCCCCCCCACACACACACACACAATTACAAGTTACACGCATGTAATTAACTTTGGTTTGAGCTTCTTTTTTCCAAGTGGGCTGCATAATGTCCATACAACTTAATAATGTTTTATTGACAATTAGAGGAAATGTGGGGAAGCTGGAAAATGTGACCTTTAAGCTCTTTTAATGAGTCATACAGAAAGCAGTATTAAAAGTTCAGATGTAAATGTGAAGGAGCTAAGAGGAGGTTATGCGTTCAAGCACTTCGAAAGAATGAACACAGCTTATGGCCTAACATATGGTGCTTGTTATTAATCCAACTTTAGAAATGAGATGTTTATATGCAATGTACATAAATCTTCCCTTACTTAAAGACCTAAAACTTACCCCTCAATAACCAGTCTTTAGAATAAATAAATAAATAAATAAATAAATAAGCGAGCATTTGATCAGGAAAAAAGTGCTGAAACTAGAATTATTCAACTATTCATACTTTGTTTGGTTTTTGGTTTGATGGACTATATTATTCTTGCAATCACAGTGTGATTTAACTTCAGTCTCAAATCTATTGTCCTTTTCAAATTTTTTAAAAAAAATATAAAAAATCTGACTAAACTATTACTGTAGTTAAGCACTGTATTTAAAGAAAAGGTCTTACTGTTTGTGTATATCTGATGCCCCTCTGTTTTAAAACCACTTTTTTTCAACAAATCAGTGTTTTTAAATCAGGTGAAATAATTAGCTGATATCCAAGAGTTTTTTTTTAAACATATATTTTAAAAAACTGTTCTGGGTAAACATCTACAATGGTAAAACCTGGAATTTAATTATATAAATGTACCTGAAGAAACTACAGTTTTCTTTTGAGACAATAATATGATATTTTCTAATTAAGTTAGCACTGTTTCCACTCACCAAGACATGGGGAAACTTAACTTAGTGTTGTGGTGCTACACATATAATCACAGGACAACTATGATTATATGGTAAGTACAGCACATCTGAGCAAACCTGTGGTCAGCATAAAAGCAGCATGAAATATAACCATTAGCTTCTCTCTTTATTGTATGCAATCAAAATTCAATTAATCTACTAACCTGTTACTAGAAATGACATTTTATGCCACTGTGATTAAGATAAAAGCAGAGGGCAAAGTTCAAGTTGATGTGCAGTTGCTTTCTGGTTGCTTCAGCAGCAAAAATGAACTTCACTGCTGAAGCAATTTAACTGTGCTCCCTTACTGCCCCCACTGGCCAAAAAACAGGACAAATGTGAATTGTTCAAATTCCTCTGGAAAGAGAGGACAGATGTGGTCGTTGCCACATACTGAAAAATCTGAATTCAAAATAATAATCAAACAGCAGGTGAAAATGTGAAGCATTTGTTTAAATCTGCTCCCAGATGGTTTATAATAGGAGGAATGTGTTAAAGCTTGACTCACTGAACAGATGTGCTTAATGCTCCTGCAATAAACACCTCGCTGTTTCGATTCGATCAACTATTTGTCGAATTAACTGTTTAACAGAGGTCATGCTGTGTGGAACTTACCTGGATCCCTGAAGTGGTGAAGTAAGGGATCTCAAACTTGACACTGATTGGTGGCTTCCCCTCTTTGTCTTCAGCCTCTACACTTGGCAGACCGAAGTGGGCTCGCATCAAATACTCCTTCCCTCCCTGTAACAAGTTGCAACACAAGCTTTGAGACGTGGGGTCGAAATAACGATAAAGTTTTTGTGTTTTAAGTTGTAAAAGAGAAGCCTTCTGGTAAGAGGGGGATGGTTTGACTTGATGATAGTTATGTTGAAAATGTTAACTTATTCCATGGTGGAGAAAAAAAAACAGTTAACCGTGAACAAACAACAACCTAACCGTAAGATTACTGTGTCATTTGTAACCATAAGTTTATAACTCATGAGTCATGCTTTGTGCTCACAGGGAAAGACTTGATTGACCAAACGATCTCACTGTTCTCAGGCACCCACTTCACGCTGCCCACTGTGGTCTTGAATTTGGGTGAGTCAGCGTCCGTTGGCACAGGAATGTGAATCTCCACGTTGTTGGCCGTGGAGCGCCTTTTGAACTGGCTCTTTGCCTAAGAACCAAAACAAGCAGGTCAAGTTCAACACGATGTGCAGCCTAGGCGAGGCATTAAACAAGGACTTAGTTATTGCTTAAGAAAAGCATCATATTGTTCTGCTTGACAACAAGATGCATGGCAAAATTATTCTGGTAATCATTGCACTGTACTAAGCTATTACTAAAAACACACTTTAAACCGGCTTGAACTGCCTCACAGCCAAATCATTTCTTTCTGTTTTGTTTCCTCAACAGGAATCCTGACGGCAGCAACGGTTCAGCTACACATGACCCGGCTAAAAGTGACCAACCTTAATCATGTACTCGATCCGACTGTGGGAGTGCTTCTCAATAACAGACTCGATCCAGATCAAGGGCTTCACCTGGGACGAAAAAACAACACAAGAATATCACCAATTTGCACACAGACTTTTCAATCCACTCTCTACATTTGTTCAGAGCATGCCAGTTTAAACAATGAGTCACAGTCACCACCTGGTGGGTAAAAGCTATTACTACAACAATGGACTCATCTAAGTAAAAGGACATAAACTACCTTTGTTTCCTTAGATACTGACAAACAAAAATAGTTGAACACTCATTTTTGCACAGAGTAAAATCTGTCTTGCGTGCACTCAGCATTGCAGAGGACTTCTGGGGAAATGCTCAGATTGCGTAAAAATTTGGGAGGCACTTGACAAAATGTGATTTTGTAACATCATGCTCATTCATCGAAAAGGACGAAGGGTACTTGGGCCCCTCAAAGTCAAACTCAAACACTGAATTGAAGCGTTTTGAAAAAAAGTTTTCAGGATTTTCTACAATCTCACTGTAGCCATAAGTTGCTTATACATAAAACAGTATACGACCCAATTCCAGTTCCTCTCATTAGCTGTGCTCCTACATTTTTACAGAGGTGAAATGCCCCTTTTATTTCAAGGAATCCTGGTCATCTAGCCCTTTAACTAAGGTGGTGGGGTCCATTTATATGGTTAGATGACCACTACTCTTTAATCCCTTAAGGAAAAGGAGCATTTCACCTCTGTAGATTGGGAGGGTAGTACAAAGTAGAGGATTTGAATTACATAACCAAAACAAAAATCACATAATAGTTACTGTGCGATAAAGAGGGGAAAAATGAAAGGGTAATACAACAAAATTAATTTTTACTAAGTGTTTCCTATCTCATAAAATATTTGGGATCCTTAAAAACCGTCTAACCTGTGACTGACTACTTTAGTTTTAGTACATTACTGAAAACGTGGGACATATGAATAATAGTCTTTGAGGCAGGGAGTCCAAACACTTTCTGCCTAATGCTCATTTTGAATGCCCCAAAGCACAGCGTGGACAGCACACCAGGTAATCAATGAATGCTTTTTGAAAATCGAACTCCCCATAACTTGAATTTGTGCAAATGCCTTTTATTACCATAAATTGAAAAATATGAACAACACAAAAATGTATTAAACTCAGAGTTGTTGATATAGATGTGCTGTTTGAGGATAAACAATAATACTCTGTGCTTTTTCTTCATCTAAATAGCAACAATCAGATAGCGATTTGTTACAAAAGCAGCACAATTACAGTTTCTGGAATCTCAAATTGAAACATGTCTTGAAAGTAGCACGTTACGTTTCAATTTTCAAGGATTTCCAGCGCCTGTTAGAAGTCTGCACAACTCCGTCCAACCTCTGGTAAATTTTCAGAAAATTCAAATTTGCAGTAAAAATCAGAAAACAAAATAATCACTATTGGCTAATAATCTATTTTTTCTTCTTTCAGAGGTTGGTTGGGAACTCATGGTGGAACAAGAGAGAGAGCAGAGAGGGGGGGGTGATGGCAGCAAAGACCCACAAAGTCAGGACACAGTGTGGTGTTGGCTTGTGACCAACTACTACCAGGACATTGACACACCTAATAAGGCAGAGGTAAATCCTCCATTTCATGTAATTTCTTGAAAGAAAAGCTGCCAACAGCTGGGTATACCACAACATTAAAAAAATGACAGTGTCTTAATAACTCGTCATCAGGGTGGAGGGGGGCACATAGATCGGTATCGGTTGAGATCAGTATCGGAAATTAAGAGTTGAAGGTTATCAGTATATATTGGATATCGTAAAAAAAAAAAAAAAAAGATATCGAACATAATAAGAAAAAAGTTTACCCATCTCTTTACAAGAGAGCAGTGGCTGCCATGTTTCATACCCCGGAAGCAGTTTGGGGTTGAGGGGTTCACCTTTGTTGGCACACCGGGAACTTGAATCCGAGTATGAACCGTGAAGACTGATAAAACCTGTGATGTGTCTCAAAGCACGTTCTTCTCGTTATCAATAAAGTATAATTAAATCTTATATACCTCAGGCTGATTTTGAAAGAGCAATCCACGCATTTGTAACATTGCATTTGGATTATTGTAATGCCTTGTATGCTGGGTTGGACAGGGGCTCCCTGCAGCACCTACAGATGCTGCAGCCCGCCTGAATAAAACAAAGAGGCATGAGCACATCGCCCCTGTTTTATGCTCCTTACACTGCCTCCCTGTCTGCTCTCGCGTTAAATTCAAAGTTTTATTGATTGTTTTAAAGTTTTTATATTCTATTGGCCCATTTTACGAGACTGAGTTTTTGCGACCTTACACTTCAGACCAGACTCCTGGGGTCAGCTGACCAGCTCCTGTTAGCCGTTTCTAAAGCCAGGCTAAAAACCAGAAGAGAGAGAGGCTTCTCTGTGGCAGCGCCCAGACTGTGGAACAGCCTCCTTCTGTCTATCAGGTCCTTTCAGTCTTTAGAAAAGTTCAAGTCTAGACTGAACACCCACCTCTTCTCTCTGGCCTTCTAATGCTAGCAAATTGGAGTTTACCTTGGCTTGTTATTGTGATTTTTATTTCATATATTGTGTTTTATTTGTATCTTGTTGACTGCAGTTGTTATTGTGAAGCACTTTGGTCAACTGAAGTTGTTTTTAATGCGATATATAAATACATTTGAATTGAATTGAATAAGTGTGCAACAGTGATTAAAGGCATACAATGCAGGATCATCCGAAGTAAACAATTGTTGATGAAAAAATATCACTGTCCACTTCTTTTACAAATCAGATTTTGCTTTACTTTTTACATTAGATGACCATTTTGGTCATTTCCTAAAATCTAACCCTTTTTTATTTGTTTTCCCAAGATACCAGTGACATGTACCGCCCTTTTTCCCGTCTGTGCCCCCTCATAAAACATTTTCTAGACCCACCCCTGTTTTCATTCCAACCAGATTAGTAGTCTGCATTTAACATGACCCTGATTCTTTGTCTATTACAGTGGTCGGTGTGGAAGATGTCTATAGCTAAAAAGGACAAAAATAAATAAATGATTAAAGAAATTGGAGCTTGAAACCTGTAATCCAGACTCAGGTTCTCTATGGGCACTGGTACTTAAAACACATTACTCACATGAGTATTGAGGCGGTAGGACATGAGCTCAAACTCTCCATCAGGAGGAATGAAGGAGATGGTGCGGTCATTCTCAAAGCGAGACAGACGGACACACTGATGAAACTTGACATCTTCCAGCTCTACTGATTTACTCTTTCCTCCTGCATCAAAATAATAAAATGAATAAATCTTTTTTTTAAAAAGACAATTGTCTAAATTCGCTGAAATTAGACAGACTAAATGGAACTTGCAAAAAAATAAAGAATCCCCATTTTTTTTCCTAATCAACTAACTGAAGTCATAGACACACAGGTGGAACAAAGAGAGAACTCACGTCCAGTGTTTTCAAACAGAACCTTGTCGTTTAAACCCAGCCGCAGCTCAGGCATTCCAGACAGGAAAACACGCATCTTAATGGAGCCAACAATCTCACTACGTAGAACATTACCATTGGCGCTGACCTGAATGATATAGGGGTCAGAGAGACACAGGCATTTTAGGTACTTAAAGAAATTAGAGAAAACCACAAGATCAACTAGATTGACGCTCTGATGATGATGTGATGCACACAAGAAGGAAGTTTACAATCCCAGTTACTGACATTCCTTAAGCAACATAGGCCTTTCAAACTAGGACTTCTCACCAGGAGGTTGACTGACTCAATGACGTCCAGGAAGACCTCATTCTTCCTGTACTTGATGCCCTCTGACCTCCAGGAGACAGCATTGGTGACTGTGGCTGGGGGTCGCGGGGCACCGGTGTCTAGCTTGTGTCCCTCCTGGGTTATGTATCTGAGATGCAAAAATGTAAACAGAGGCCGAACTGAGAAAAGAGGAAATTAACTGTCTGCAGTGGTGTGTTCCCAGAAGCATCAAAGAGGAACAGAGACTCCCATGCTTACAAGGGAGGACTGTCTGACTTATTGCTGCATTCAGGGAGCACTTGGGGGAAATCCAGACTTAGCCTGCTACAAATCTCCTTCAGCCACAGTCCTGTAAGGTTAAAATGTAATTTACAGTTATTAATGATGGAGACAGTATGGTTTGTTTGACTTGTAGACACACACAGAAACAACAGAACATCACAGGAATGGAAAAGGACTAACTTAGATGTTTACAATTTAGGAAAATTTAGCTGCAAAGTCACACTTATGCAATCAATTGTATATCTGTCCCGCTCCAAGCATAAAGGAGGAACTACAGTGGCCACACAGGTGGCGTAACAGAGGACAGACACATCCAAAGATCCAATAGAAAATAAATACATGACAACAGATGGATCTGCACACCAAAGAGATCCAGTGTAAGATTTTATATGTAGTCATGTGAAAATTTGAGCACCAGGCGCTTCTTTTATGGAGTCACCATCTTGAAACCCCCACAATCCATCAAGATGCATATCAAGATACATGATTCATAATGAGCAGGTGCAATGTAACCTGCCAGGCCAAAAAAAAAAGTCACACACACATTCATTTCTATCCACAGCAACATCATTTTTCACCAAGCTCTTGTATTAAGGATGTGAGTCAGACCACAGCACAATTCGTCTTGTGCACGTAATGTTGCTAAAACTAGACCGGACCAACAGACCCCGGATCATTTGCCAACAAGGGGTGGCTTTTTTTTCTTTTGGGCCTGGCATTGTATTTACAAAAAAACTAAAGAAGAGCTTGTGCAATGACATTAAATAACGAAAAAATAAAATCCAGTGCAGAGTCGTCTGTTCTTAGTCCCCGTCAACTGCAAAATCACAAACTTAATAAAAGAGGATCCCCGGCATTTGTAAATATTAACTGCTCTTTCTGATGCAACAAAAACAGTTGTTGTTTTTTTAATCGAATGCAATTTCTTAACCAATAAAACCTATTTATCCATTATATTTCTGCAGGTAGATATCCTAAACATTACAAATTGGAACTAACCCCCACCCACGAAAAAAAGTATTTAACAGCTTGTAAAGTTTGTGTAACATTAAAAACTTTTTTGTAAGAATAATAAATGTTGGTCTTTTTTTTCAGATCAATTTATAAACAATCTGTTGGAATGAATTTGGAATAGTTTTAATTTTTCTTACATTTTGCAGCATTAATGAAAAATAATAAAAAAAATGAATCAAAAGATTATTCAAGTGGGACTTAAAACATTCCCAAAAATCTGTTTTTATGCACATAAAGCAGCATCTTTTCTGTGACAAAAGAGGAGAAAAAAAACATTGAAATACCACAGAATTGTTTTTACACTTAAAGGGACAGTGTGTAACTAATTTGGCTATGTTTGCAAAAATCAAGTATCACTTTCATAAATACGAATTCTATCTTAGTCTAAACACAATCGTATCCAAATGAAAGTGTTCTCGCAGCTTACAATGAGCTCGGGGGAGGAGGAACAAGCAGCTGACCGCGGTTCGTTCAACTGGCCGGTTTCCATTGAAATGGAGGACCATTCATACTCTTTGCCCCAGGAAAATAACCAAGAAAAAGAGAAGTATTAATAATACCGGGAGGAAACACAAGTTTACATCGGCGTAGCGTTTACCACATGGAGATAATTCATGAGGGAGAGGAACATGAAAACTGACGTGAGGCTGCAGCTTTCTGCTGGACAGGTAAGTTAATTCAGTCTAACAGTGAAGATTTTTTGGCGTTATGTTAGAAACAGGGCAGGATAGTCCAGCGCTACTTTATCCTCCCGTTTGGTCGGATCATTTATTGTCACTAGCTATATAAAAACGTCAGAGACGGGTAATCTGTTAACCTACAGTGGAAACCTCCGTTGCTACGTTACAGCACGGGATCTTCCTCTTGCAGCGTGGACAGGTTCACTAAACCCTGCTTTCACTGCCTCTACCTTTCCTTCCTCATCTTCGTCTTCCTCTCCCTCTCACTTCATCAGATCACCTCTGAGTCTACAGGTCACAAAAAACGATTTCACACGATGACGTTAGCAATTAGCAGTAGCTTGGTACCAAATACATCCTTGTAACTTATTGGCATCAATAAGGAAACAGACTTATGTATCATTCTGTGCCTCATCACCTGACGGGACACTCCAACTTGTGCAGGATGTTTATGTTTTCACATTTACGACTCTCCACGCCTTCGGTAGTGGTAGTAAAGCACATACACGGCGAGGCGCCAGAGAGCACCGCTCGGTTGTTTGGATTCAATTAGCGCACCACTAGATGGGAGTAATTATTACACCCTGGGGTTTAAGAGAAAGGTGGAAATATTTGTGCAGTGAGGTAAATGTGACTAAGTGCAGTAGAAAAAAGTTGAATAAAGTAATGATTTAGAGAAATAACATAACTTTTATATAAACAAACAGGGCTATTACAGCAGCACATACACTAGCTGTAATATCAGCTGTTCAGTTCAATTAAACTATTCTGCATATTTTCTTAAAAAATCTGCTAAAATTGTCAATACATTAGGATGGAAAATCATTGATTGGTTAAAACTCCAGTGAATGAAAGGGCCTGATCTTACTACAGAGAGACTGTAGCAACAAGATTCTAAACTGATTTATTTGAAACACAAACAATGCACATCAACAATACTTGTTTGTCAAAAAGCTCAATTTCAGTGGCAGTCTCGTTGCCTGACGTTGTGAGGTATCCAAAGCTTAAATAAATAACATAAATATACTTACTCTTGTAGAATCTTGCTGTCAGTAGTTTGAGGATATCCAAAGTCCATCAGCTCATCCATCAGCTCATATATGATAACAAAGTTATCTCTAATGCTCTCTTCTTCCAACTCTTTGAAATACTCTGAAAACACCTGAAGAACACAAGTGCGGGTGTTATAACGCTGCAGTAAATGCATGACTGTCTTTGTGTTATAAACTAAAACTGCTTTGCACGAATGTCAGTTCAACTTTCGTTCTTACCTGAACAATTTTGTACAAGAAGGAGAAAACCAGGGAGACACTGGCATTTTTCTTGGATGTTGCAACCACTGTTGTGGTGTGTCAAGAATTTTAGTGACAAAGAGGGAACCCCATCCAACAAAGACAAAATATATATATATATATGACAACATGAGTTGACAATATCTTGGGCATGAACACAATGCAGAAACCAATGAGGATACAGTAGAGATTGTTATGTTTGATCCACATGAAACGGACTCCCCCATGAGCGAGGATAGGAGAGAGTGTTCCCTCTTCCTCCTTGTCCATCAGAAGGGTCATGAAGTGCTCGATCTCGGACATATCCACATCTCCTCGATAATTTCGGCACACCAGCACCTGAAAGGCGAATATAGCACATTAGGAGCTTGCAAAATCAGTGTTACTGAATGTAAGCATATACATACATACATACATACATACACACACACACACACACACACACACACACACACACACACACACACACACACA
>JBBBVU010000008.1:20696648-20740514 GCA_037177055.1 Atherinosoma microstoma
ACACACACACACACACACACACACACACACACACACACACACACACACACACACACACACACACACACAGGCTCTCACTAAATCATTTCACAACCTTTTACATCAACATAAGTTTCAGATTTTGAGACATAAACAGAAATGTCAATATCAAAATCAATATCCTTTCATTTGTCATCTTTTCAGTTGTCATGCTTTCCTCTAATTTCTTTTCGGATCTCAGTTTCTCTGTAGTTAAAGAGCATAATGTAACATTTATACATGACAAATTTTTTAAAAATCTTATAAATGCAAAAATCATATGCTTGAAATCAGCCTCTCTTGATTTACTGTGCCTTACAAATGACAGAAAACAGATCTAAATGAAGGTCTGTCAAACCAACGGCAATTAAGAGGATCTCAATTGCAGTGGACCTGTGGTTTGTACTGTATCTGTGTAGTTGGACTGTAACGCTCCGCCTGTCTGCTGTAGATCACATGCAGACAGCTTTTCCCCCCCAAAATTTTCTTTGGCTGGATCATTTTCCATCCAGCCCTTTTTCATTCAGTGGTAGAATGAAAACTATGTCCTTTCTAACCAACTCTGGTATTAACATCAATTTGAACATTCCTAAGTCAAAGCACAGGCATATAGATAGACCAAAAGAGGGAGAAAAAAAAAAGGAGAACTCATATTACTAGAATGAACAATGTTCTTTTGATGCCTGAGTTCTGGATCGTTCTTCTGCTTCTTGTCTGCAATTCCTCTTCTGTTCTGTCAAAACAAAGAATCCAAACAAGCTCAATGTCTGACAATCTACATGAAGTTGTTCTTCCAAAGAGCCCTTGAGAGGTGAAGTTTAGTTTGGGGAGGTGGGGGGGGGGGCACAGAAAGTTCTAATGTAGTCAAGGCGGGGAGTGGCAGAGGGGGTGAACGGGTGGGAAAGGGCTGTCACTGGGGACTGGGGCTGCCTCCAAACCTCCAGTCAAGTTTAAATCACACAGAGCTCCTCCGACTCTCAGTTTGCATCCCTCTGTCCTCTCCTCTCCTCCTCGCTCTGAGCTCCCAACAGTCTCTCCTCCTCCCCATCTGCCCGTTGCTCTCAACCGTCAGCCTTGAGAAGGCTCCTTTGAGGCTTCATCCTTCGAACAAGAAGACAAAAACTTTTTTTTTGTAGGCTTGTGAGACACTGAGAGCCAATAGTCGCCATGGAGGCCATCAAGAAGAAGATGCAGATGCTGAAGTTGGACAAGGAGAATGCCATCGACAGGGCAGAGCAGGCAGAGACTGACAAGTTAGCAGCAGAAGATAAATGCAAGCAGGTGAGACGTGGCTGACACCACAGGATGGATGAACTCTACTGAGCTTTATTCGACCAACAGGAGAAAACTTAAATGATGGAATTGCACAAATAATTCAAATAAGACTTTATATTAACATTTACTAAACACAATAAATTACTGCACTTCTGTGAAAATAGACCGTTTTGAAAAAAAAGTTGCTGCTAAACTTGGCAATTTGTGAATTTATGTCAATTGGTCATATCTGGATCTATGATTAAATTTATAAAAAAATCCCAGTGCAGTACCTGCAGCGTTGTTGTAGAGCCATAGTTGCTCTTTTGGAATATTATGCATCTTGGTATAGTTTTGTTTAATCTTTGAGGCTCTGTGATTTATTTATAACAAAAATTTGTGGTACACTGATGAATATTTCAATCATTATTAATTTATTTTTACATCAAAGATTAAATCAATTCAATGTGAATAAATCACGATGAACATTTGAGTTTAAATTGTTGATTAAAAAATATTATCATTGCAATTTGGCCAAAGACAAAGAAAGAAAAGAAAAAGCACCATGAAATGATATGTGCAGACTGTTGAGAACATGTATTTCCCAACTGCTGGATAACAGGGAGCAACTAACTCTGACTCCCCTCAGTGTTGTATGCAGGAGAAAGTGGAGGATGTCCACAGAGAAGCATAAATGAAGTGACAGCTCCACAACCTGACTGTGAATCAAAGGGATTATGTGAAGTTATACGAGTGCCTCTGCAGGAGTTAAAACACATCCTCTACAGCAGTTACTGCTTTCTTTTCTTTAGGTTGCATTGCTCGGCATCCTTATCTAAACTAAGGTCTGAAAGAAAACATCACAAATCCCAAGCATCCATATTTGGTACTGCAGCCCTGGTGCCTCTGACAGCTAAATATTTCCAAGCCTCACGTAACGATAGCATACTTGTCCCACATCAGACAAACAAAGTAGAATCTGGAAATGTAATAGGACATATGGGGTTTCTAAATAGTTGCAATTATTGCACAGTTGGAGGTGGTGTCGTCATCGTGTGGGTACGGGTGGAATTCTACAGAGCTGGGAGTTGAGGAGGCTCGGACAAAGCCAGGAGCTACTTAAAAGCAAATGGGAAAAAAATCCTCCCTCTGGTGGCTCATGGCCTAATCATACCCTCAGAGAGCACAAGGAGTGACAGTTGTCAGTAGCACTGCGCATATGGACCCCCGGCATGTCTTCCACATCGGCGAACAGTCAGCATGAAATCTAAGAAGATTATGCAGAGCTGTTTAGTTTGTTAGTATGGCAGGGATACAGGCAGCGCTAAGAGACACTTTCTTTGCTATTCTTGGCAAGATGAGTTGAACACCAGGGTGCAGTCAGGCTGACGGAAGACTCTGAAAATACACAAAGACTAATATGCAATATCAACATCTTTTACACAGAGCATCAGGCTCAGGCTCCTGCAGCAATTACAGGACTGGGTCACCCAAATTACAAAGGAATTCCAAAAATTCAGAGGCCATCTATCTTTTCAGAAGGAATGTTCCAGTTCTCTCTGATAATCCACAGACCTAATGGCGAATGGTTTACAAAGGAGCTAGTTTCTACTGATAAAAAATTTCTGATTGGATCTGTTGGCAGTATGAAAGATCATTTAAACAAAATCCTCAATGTTTAATTATTCATTTTTAATTTTCTATACAAGCCGTAGTCTCCATAGACTGTAAGTGCAAAGACATAAATAGTTAGCATAGGATGAAATCGCTCAACACTTGCAAAACAAATTGAAAAACAACTTATTCATTAAGTCACAGCTTTATGATATACTGATATACTTGAATTCTTTTTACTCATGACATGAAACTGACAGACTGGTGCTTCTATGAAATCACCTCAAAGGAATTTTGATCCTAAAAAACATTAGATGATCCCGTACGATGTGAAGTTGGCAACAATTGACCCCAGCATTCATTTAAAATACAATCAGTTGGCAGCCATTTCTTAAAAAAATGGATGTAGTAGAGTTTTTTGCTCATACCAGACCCATCAAAATAGTTGTTTGGAAAATGGAAAAGTAAATACCCCTCAGAGCATCAGAAAATTGCTGGATTTTTTCCAGAACAAGTTACCCCAGAATGAATAAAAAACTTAACCAAAAACAAAATATCATCAAAAACTCCCAAAATAAGTGCAACAACGTCCCAGATTATTACCTTTTGTTAAATAATACACAAACTATGCGGGGGCTTCTCAATCTCTGCGTAGCATGACAACAATCTGGGTATTTCAATGAGAATATTTTAAATTTGTCAACAATTATTTGTATAAAAATAAGTATGTATCATCTTATAAAAAAACAAGGCTAAAGCCCCTCCAACCGGTGTATCCACAGGACAAAAACTTGTTTTGTCACTGATTTTCCCTCTTGTTTGTTGTGTGTCAGATGGAGGACGAGCTGCTCGCTCTGCAGAAGAAACTGAAGGGAACAGAGGATGAGCTGGACAAGTACTCCGAGGCTCTAAAGGATGCTCAGGAGAAACTGGAACTGTCGGAGAAGAAGGCCACAGATGTGAGTTAACCACAAAGCCTCCATCTGAAACACATTATTCACATAACAGTGCCACCACAACTTCTTAGTCTCCCTCTCATGAAGTATCAATATCCGCTCCTGATGGACTTAACCGTCAGCCCATGATTGCATAAAGATGACTCAATTTATTCTCTGACAAAATTAATCTGAAGTAAAATCACAGAATGATCAGAGTGGTGAGTCTGCTGCTTACACAACCCAAAAAGGCAATGTTTGGACTCGCAGGAAACCTGTAATCTAATCCCTTAGACTACCTCACAGTACCTTAGAATCTGTTTGATTGTTTAAAGTGATAAAACAAGGGAGCATCATGATGGAAACACCTACATTCAGTTACATAATAAAAATACAGAAAAGGTAAGGCAAGTTTATTTGTATAAAATAATAACGTGTGAAAATAATGCTATCAGAATTATTGTTTTAATTATGACAAAACTCCTTTCTTATGTGCCACAATTCATGTAGAACCAAGAAACCCTGAATGAACTGTGGGATGACTAACTTTGATCCTCTCAGACAGTGCTGAGAGTCAGTAAGTTATTAGATGCACTGTGAACGCTGTAACTGAGCTCTTTCTCAAGCACAGACAAAACTTAGCCGGCCTGTAGCCGACCAGGAATCCCAGGAATGCAGTTTAAGCAAACAGAGAACCCCGTACTGCAGTGTCTAATGAAATCAATGCTTTGGCCTTTTTTGGGATGGATATATTACACTCTCCTCCGTTCAGCCTTACAGTGTATAAGTTGTCCATGTGCAATGGGGAGATGACAACTGATACATAAAGAAGTCCTACATGTAAATTGTTTTCCAGCAAAAAAAAAAAAAGAAAGAAAAAAGAGGATGAGCTCTAGCTAGGAGCTATCTTGAGGCATTATTCATTTAAACTAAGTTAAAATAAAGATATCACAAAAGAAATGTGAGGTTTGGTTGTAGGACTGTGTTTTCCCCCCGCTAAGTATAATTTATCTTAAATGTTGTCAGTTTCTGAATACCAATTAAAAGACAACTTTTGTATTTAGTTCATAATTCTCTTCATAGTAGGAAAATTTAATCCCAATATTTTCGAATGAACTCTAAATCCAACGCTGAAAATATTCTCATTATGAAAATGTTTCATATTCCTCTTTAAGCATCTCAAAACATTTTCACTGGAAATAATACATTTTCAATTTTCACCAAATGTATCCTTCTAAAATGTTCAATGTCTCGAATTTATCAATTAAAAAAACTAAAAGGTTTGTTACTTATCTCACAGCTAACAAAAGTTCAGCCCAGAAGAAGATAACATTAGTTATAATGTAAAAAAGCATAATTACACCTACATTAACATCATTATAACACAGAATAAAAAGTAATCTTGGTGGCAGACTGCATCATGTAGATCACATTGCAACTCACTTATGAGCAGTAGCACATGCTGATTCTCATTTCTCATCTTTTATTTTATTTTTTTTCTAATTTCAGTTTTGAAATCGATTTGGTGAACAATAGTTTGATACAATTGAACTTGATATATAGCTCATAGAAATATGGACCTCCACGGTGCAGCTCCAAACTGTTAGTGAGAGCAGGTGAGAGCAAGTAAGACCTTAAAGGTCAAAGGTGCCAACAGATGACTTCAGGTGCATTTAACCCTATTTAAAAGCATGGGTAAGGATGCTATACCTGCATATTGAAGACATCAGTGAACATGAATGTCATCCTACACACTACCATCCACTGACCAATAATAAAAAAAACCAATCAAATAGATAAATAAATAAAACATCACTTTACACATCCTTAGAAATAAACTATTGTATGGGAAAAAATAAAATGAAATATTGAATTCTTTAAAAAAAAATCATGTTTGAATGGGTTTGAAAAAAAAAGAAAAATAAATTAATTTTAGAAAAGCGCATCCACTATGTTCCTGTGCGTTTCACTGATTATGTAGGGCACTGATAAAGGGTCAGCATAAGACAATAAATCCAAGCTTTTCTCTGAGGAAGAAAGAATGAGAAGGAGGAGGAGGAGGTGCTGAAGGAATGCTCAATGGCTGCGGGTCATGTCTGCAAACAAATCAATTTACATTCCAAAGCCCTACAGGTCAACAACCCCAGTTGAGCAGGATTATAAACGCCACACCCCACTGGTGACCCTTCCCTTTAAGAGTTAAATCTTTGGACCTTTGATTTCTATAAAGCTTACAACTTCCTCCCACTATTGCTGCCCATGACTTTCTCTCTAACGTTATCATATACCATCAGAATGTTGTGATTCACATCATGATTCATGCAGTAAATGATTAATACAGGATCCTTCCTGTCTTGATCTCCCCCTCCCTAAACAGAGCAGAAAAAAAAACGCAGCTTGTGTTAACACCTTACGTTTGCCATATAAGTCCACAATACAAAACCCAGACTTCCACTCGCACAAAAAGTGACATAACACACCTCTTTTGTGGAGGAAAAGCTCAGTCCCTTCCCCTCCTGGATCCTGTGATGTCATCTCACTCAGGCTTCTTCACCGGATTGGAGGGCCTCGTCATAAATTTCCTGAAAACTCCCAGCCCTTTTTTTTTTTTTTTTTTTGTTACCCATCCCATCCCAGCCCTGCACGTCCCTGATTTCCTGCTCGCAGAAAAAAAAAAGAAAGAAAAAAGAAGTTTTCCTCGGAGCCTGTGACTTCAACGTAAATCAATAAGTCGCGGATAAAGGCTGCCGGCTATCTTTGGGGGCTATTTGTCTTTTAAGCATTTTGAGGAAACCAAACAATCGAAATCATGGAGATGGTGAAGAAGAAAATCCAAACTCTTCAGCAGCAAGTTGAGGAGGCAGAAGACCGAGCACTGGGAGTACAAAGGGAGCTGGACACAGAACGGGAACTGCGTGAAAAAGTGAGAACATTTTATCATTTCCACCTTCTCCAGGGGCATTGTTTGGTTCTCGTAACGCTCACATTCCTGTGAAGCATCGTTTTCTTTTCTTTCCCTGCGCACTAAAGAATTGGCCCGAAGTTGAAACGAGACGTCTATAACTCATAAAGAAACCGAACTGTCGTTGTTGATTTGTTCCTGTATTTATTCTTCTTTTTCTTTGTTGCTAGCTTCAGCCTGGTCGCTGTTTGGGCGTCATTCTACAAAGTACTTTGTACACTTTGCGTTATCTAACATCAAACCCGCTCCAAGTCCACTGAAACACCTATATGTATCGAGCAGTATCACGGTACCCGAATACTTATTTAAACGTGAGGAGATCGTAATTTTTACAAGCCTCTAAATGCCTTCATTTTTGTTTAAGACGTCAGGTAATAGTTTTGTCAAACATTCAGAAGTTTTTGTTCCGGTCGCCCTTTGAGCCTTTTCACTGAGTAACATTTGACACAAAGCCTGTCAGAAATGAGCTCTGCAACCCTTCCTCCTCCTCTTCAGCCTCTACACAGGAAGGAGAGAAGAAGTTATCTGCGGTATCAGTCTTGCAGGAAACAGGCTGTAAAGAATCAGGCCAGCTGTATACCATGTCAGACTGCAGGTTTTCAAGGTATCTGGTCAGGCTGCAACGTTCTGAACTCATTGTGGCTGCTAAAATTGAAACAAGCAAATAGCAGCAGAGATCAAAGGTAAACTTCAAGCAGCAGAGACCAGGAACCCTTGCACCTTTTTGGAACATCGGGACACACCACAGTAGAGATTTTATTGCAGGTGTGGAGATGTTTTTAGACCCCGTTTAGACTGCAATCAAATGTGGCCCATGTGTGATCTTTTGGCCCTCAAGTGACACGGATCGGATATTTTCTTGCCAGTGTAGACAGCCCAAACCACTTCAAATCTGATCTTTTCACATCAGATTCGGGCCACATCAGGAGGGTGTCCAAGTCTGTATCTTTTCAATTGCAACCCCAGTCTAAACAGCCATCAGAAGGTGCACAAATTTAGTTTCATACTGCTACACGAGCTACATACAGTACTCAGCATTAATGTAACAGAACACACCAAATAACTTTCATGTAGGTGATGATATTTGCCACTTATGGCTGACTTCCTTTTACCATCTCAACACTGACTGTCTGTTCGGATATTTGAGTTTGAACAACTCCCTGTTTGATGGTGAAACATAGAAATTCCCTGTGCCTAGACCTGCTGCGGATGACAACTTAGAAGACTTTAGTATCTCAAGTATGTTCAGCAAACTAAGAGCAAATGTTAGATTTAAATGAGCACGGATGGCAAAAAAAATGCTCCCAAAATGAAGAGTTTTATTGAATTGTGTTGGTACTGGGATCTTACACATATCTGCCACATTTTGTACAAAACCCATAAAACATTTTTTTTAAATTATTTTTTAATTTTGTGCGGAATTTCGAGTTTTTAGGCATACTTCATCCCTTGAAATAATGCGATCGTATGGCAGAAAAAGAGTAATAGTCATCAGATTTAAGAGGGTTTAAGAACTGTCTATGAACTTTTGGTTACAGGAATGTGGTTTGATATGAAACACTTGGTAATAATCAGTAGTTATCATCATATAGCCACTCCTCCCTGTTGTATTTTTCCTGGCTGACCTCTGACATCTCTTTACCATTCTCTCTCTCTGTGTGGTGAAAGGCTGAAGGCGATGTGGCATCTCTGAACCGCCGCATCCAGCTGGTGGAGGAGGAGCTGGACCGAGCCCAGGAGAGACTGGCCACGGCCCTGCAGAAACTGGAGGAGGCTGAGAAGGCTGCAGATGAGAGTGAAAGGTGACACAGATGTAAAACGTGTAGATGTACTTATAAATCTGCAGGTGTCAAGATTTTATTCCTGGTGCCAAAAGAACTACACTACAATTCTAACCACTCAACTACCATAATTGAACTGTCTTCAATCCCCCTCCGTTTTACTTTAATCCTTTAAAGCCCAATCCAAGAAAAACTGGGGAGAAAGTCCAATTTTTTTAATCTGAAGTCTTTATTTGGTCCTTTAACCAAATCTGGAAAAAAAAAATGTAATGTTTTTTTGGGGGGGTATCTACCATCTACCATCATATTGTATACTGCATGTTCTTGGGGAAAGTTTTTACCATAAAGTGATGCAAAATGTCTCAGAAACTATACATATCAAATATGATACGTTTGGCTTTATAGCGTTAAGCAGTGAGGAAATCCTAATATGTTGTGCTTTGCTTAGAGTCAATGTTTGGTCTGTGTTTTGTTTTTTTCAATGAGAAACAATGGAATTTCCTTCCTTGCAAGATTTTCAAGGTCTCCCCCCCCTCCCCCCCCCCCTCGATTTTTCAGGATTCATTTTGGGTTTTGGAATGGCCTATTCGTAGTTTCTCTCAACGTTAGGATGAAAGCAGGAAGATTTACACCCCAAGCTATAGTTGCAGTCATAATCTGCCACATTTTTAAATATTTAAATCTGAAAGCCTCACTGAGCTGATGCAAGCCTTCTACCTGCTGTACCATCTCAGTATTATTGCGCTGACAAGTCCACTTGTTAGTCTAAAGATTCTCTTCCTCATCTCTAGGGGCATGAAGGTGATCGAGAACAGAGCCATGAAAGATGAGGAGAAGATGGAGATCCAAGAGATGCAGCTTAAAGAAGCCAAACACATTGCTGAGGAGGCCGACCGCAAGTACGAGGAGGTCAGAGATCAGCTGGGTTTTTTTTTTCATTTTCAAATAGATTTGACATTATTTCTGCTTATGCTCGGCAGTGACTTTCTCCCCTTTATAACTCCAGGTTGCCCGGAAACTGGTAATCCTTGAGGGGGAGCTGGAAAGAGCAGAAGAGAGGGCAGAAATTGCAGAGCTGTAAGCAAAAGTACAATGAAAAAAAAAAAAAAGTCAGATGGTGGCACCGCTGAGTTGTGACCAAACTAACACGTGAACTTATTTCTCTGTTCTCCAGTAAGTGCAGTGACCTGGAAGAAGAGCTGAAGAACGTCACCAACAACCTCAAGTCTCTAGAGGCTCAGTCTGATAAGGTGAGTGTCCTCACAGCTTGCTGCTTGACATCAGAACAACTTCACACCTTCACACTCTATAAGCAATCACTGATCAGTTGTAATAGTGCTTCAGCACACACACACACTTTCATCCTATTCTCTTACCAAAAAGTAAATACAAATGTAGGATGAATGAACACACTAACCCCTTCTCTGTGACTGTTGTCCCCATACTGATGGTGGAATAAGACACATTTACAATGATTTTATGACAATACGATGATCAAACTTTTTATGTCTTCATGCAGTACTCTGAGAAAGAAGACAAATATGAAGAGGAGATTAAGGTCCTGAATGACAGACTTAAGGAGGTAAATTCTCGTCTTGGAGCTGCCTATGTTCTAGTTACTAGAATCTAGTAAGTGATCTGTGTGTGGTTGAATAATATCTTTACTGTTTTATTAAGGCGGAAACCCGTGCAGAATTTGCAGAAAGGACAGTGGCTAAGCTGGAAAAGACCATTGATGACTTAGAAGGTACGATTCATTTCAGTCCTTCTCTCCACTCCTATATCAAGCTACACTTTTTATTTACTGAACATATTTTAGAATCCTTACAATGCTCAATCTTTAATCTGCTCTCTGTGATTTCTCTTTTTCCTCCTCCCCGGTCTGCATCATTCTGCTTTTTCCTCCTCCTCCTCCTGCTTTCTCTCTGCCGTTTGACCTGCAGACGAGCTGTACACTCAGAAGCTGAAATACAAGGCTATCAGCGAGGAGCTGGATCATGCCCTCAATGATATGAACACCTTGTAAAGCTTGCATTTGCCCTGTGATGTTTTCACTTTCTCTTTGTCCCTCTCTGCCTTATTAGAAGTACTTTGCCTGTCTTCCCTTTGCTGTCACTGCTCCTTTTGCTATGAACTGAAGCTCAATAAAAGAAATTTTCTCTTTTGCTCTGGTTTATGTCATTCACTCGTTCACTTTTCATACTCTTTCCACTATAAAAAGGCCAGATTTCTACGTTTATATCATGTATACGTATAAAAAAATATGTTGCTTAATCTGTTGTTTCGTATTTAAAATGAGGGCGTTTTATTAGTGTACCCACTTCTCTTATGTGATGGATCCATCTGTTCACTGACAAGCCATTGCTGCTACTTTTTATTGCAGAGAACCTATCGCATGCAAAAGAGGAAAACGTAGGAATGCACCAAGTCCTGGACCAAACACTGCAGGAGCTCAATAGCTTGTAAAACCCCAAGATGAACATCCAACAATTAAAAAGAAAAAATGTTTTGTAAGAGATATTTTCTACATGCCCTCCATTCCTTGTAATTTCACTCCTATCTGTGACTGTTAAACACATGTAGCCCTTTTATATATTTATGGTTCTTTTGTTTCCTTTCCTTTTTAAAAAAAAATGGTTTTGGGTCCATACAATTTCAGTATTGGTGCTAGAAATTGTGTTGTAGACAAAACTGAGCACAAATAAAGCTGGTGATGATGTCATTCTCAATGCTGCTGCTGACAGTAATGATGTACTGCTCTGTTCATATTTGTTTGGATGTCCTTAAGGCAATTTCAGCACACACCTATAAAGTTTATCAGGAGCAGGGGAAAAAAGCTCACACTTTAGGTTACATGCATAAACATGCTCTGTGATTTCTGTATGCTTGTTGAAACTCAGCAGATAGAAATATGCCAAGTAATAGCTCCCGCACAAGTTAATTATTGAATTATGTTGCCATCCAAATGAAAATGGGGCTCTGACTTTTCACATATTGCTTTACTATAAGTTAAGTGTTTAAAAACTACATCAGCATTCATCAACTAGGTAAGTCTTTGCACAGAAGGTCTGATGATGTGAATGATAGGCTTTTTAAAAAACACACTTGGATATATTATATGTAAAGTCCAATCAAAGAAAGAAAGAAACATCTTGACATTTTCAAAAGTAAGGGCAATTGTGTACACAACTGTATTACAATTATGCATGGATCAACATACGATAGATAGATAGATACTTTATTGATCCCCGAGGGGAAATTCAATCAATAATAATGCCATCAACAATCTCTGCCAGACACAAACATACAATGTAAAGAGACAAAATTCCCTGCCTGTTCATACAAATACATTCCTGGTAAAAAGAATTGCTGGTTCTCTTGAGTTATAAGCGCATTATTTGGTTCTTTTAGAAAATAACACACTGAAGAAAATGAAAATTTCCATATCTAAATACAAAATCACAAAACATTCTGCAGGCACAATCATTGGCTTTTTTTTATGAGTTTAAATAAGTTTCACTCACAGAACCACAAATAACGCCCACTTGTGCTTTATAACCTGAATTAACCAATGAAAAATGGGTCTGGTTGTTTCCAGTTTTTCGGTGTCTGTGTGTTTTTTTTTTACAACGGCAAGAAAACAACAATTTTTGCAATTATAAATAAAGATATCATTTTGAAGACAGTAAACAGAGATCTTGTTTAAAACGTTTTCAACAGCTTTGCATATGTTGGTACAGACTATACACGATAACGATTCATAAATAAAACCAATTCAGTAAATAAAACTTTATTCAGTTTGTTTTAGGACATCTTCAGAAGGATTTCACTTTTGAGAGAACAGCACAGAAATGGTCACAAATGTTTGGCAAAAGTGTAAATGAACAAGCTGGACTCTCTGGGATGCTATCTGAACTGAGGAAACAAAAGCAGGGGCTCTTTTTTAAAGACAGTGCATTGGTTTGTTATAAATGATTAAATTAATCCTATAATAATAAAAAAAAAGAAGGATGTACATACATGCACAGGCACATACAGTTAAACATTTTAACTGTGGGACTGCTGTGTTGCCTTATGTATCTGAGGCTATTAAAAAAGAAAGGAAAACAGAATATTATGATAGCTATTTTTAGAGCAAATTATTTTATCCAGTGTCAAAATAGTCACATGAAGCACTAAAGATTACAGAAAAATAAATTACAGGGTCCCATATATATATCCAAAGTTATATATATATATATATATAGAGAGAGAGAGCTGAAATCTGACAAGCAAAAAATACTTCTACAATCTTAAAAGAGCTTAAACACTTAACAGTGCAAAAGTACAAATACATTAATGTATTAAAAAAAGCATAGTTAGTGGTCATATGTACACAGCATTTCAATGTTGTAATTAGCACCGTTAATTTCAAATAATAAAGTTATATTTGTTTTGCTGTGTAATTGTGATCTGCGTTGTATTAATTAGGTCAGTGAACATCCTCTCGTCTTACACCGCATCCGAATTCCGCACCAACAGGGGGCGCCATTCCTGTTCTTATACATTCCTTCCCTTCTTCACCGGGCGGGATTTCCGCAATATCAAGTATGGCGAAAACGTACGACTATTTGTTTAAATTACTGTTAATCGGTGACTCTGGTGTCGGGAAGACATGTGTTCTCTTCAGGTTTTCAGAGGACGCCTTCAACTCAACATTTATCTCAACAATAGGTACGTTTCTTGAGGGAAGGGAAACTGTGCCGTTCTGTGTGTTTACAATGCGCAGATGGTAACCTCTGCGGGTTCGTGTACTTGCTGGAGTGCTGGTTATGCTTTGTTTAACACTGGAGATAACTACTTTCTCTTTGCATTTAAAAGACATATTATTGTTCGTGTAGATTTTATTGACTGAAATAAATAACGAATGCTGCTTGGTAAGAACAAATATTGTTTACATTACGTGAGAGACATGCACGAGTTGGCAAGTTGATGCTGTATGACAGACTCATGCCGGTTGGCTTTCTTGGCAGCTAACGTTAGCAGTTAGCCACATAGCATTAGCTGTAAGGCCCGTCTACATTCTGGTAAGGCACCGGAAACCCCAGCGTGTCACGCCTAATGGTTACTCTATGTAAGCATTTTTTTTTTGCTGTTTGCTGTCTGTACACGTTTTATGGCCTTTGTTGTTGTCATTGTTGTTGTTTTTAAAAATCCATAAGGTATTTTTTTTAGTTTTTTGCCACTGCAGCATCTGTTTGTGATTGACAGGCTAAACTGAAGCCGAGAATCTAACGTTATGATTGACATGCATGATCCTTCTTTATTCCTGCAGGCATTGATTTCAAGATTAGGACAATAGAGCTTGACGGCAAGAAGATAAAGTTACAGATATGGTAAGATTATTATTATCTTTTAATGGTTGGACATGTGATATACCAGCATTTGGTCCTCTATACAAAGTGTACTCAAGATAAACTGGCTTTATAATTTCCTGTTCCACTAAACTGCAATAAGAGATGTTTGAAGACTTTCGGTATGTTGATTAATGACTACATCTGATATTTGGTTTTGAACTTTGTTATTTCCCAAACTTTCAGGGATACAGCTGGTCAGGAGCGCTTCCGAACAATTACAACAGCCTACTACAGAGGAGCGATGGTGAGGGTCCTCACATATTAACAGTCAATAGTTACTTAATTCAACTTTTTAAGGAAGCCGAGGCTGCAAAGTTATATTTGTCACTACACATATGAATTATTTTTTTGTTTTTCTACAGGGCATTATGCTCGTCTATGACATCACCAATGAGAAATCCTTTGAAAATATCAAGAACTGGATAAGGAACATAGAGGAAGTATGTACTTGTCCAAATACATTCTTATTTATACCTCCATTAAAAAAAATCTGAAAAGCTGCATTGAAATTGAATTTCTCTCATGTCAATCTAGCATGCATCATCTGATGTTGAGAAGATGGTTCTTGGCAACAAATGTGACATCAATGACAAGAGGCAGGTGTCCAAAGAGAGGGGGGAAAAGGTGAGACATTGGACTCAAGATAACTTAACAGTCAATATTGCATTGTTTGTTAATAATGTAATAATAGGAATGCTACTATACAGGTAAAATAAGGAATCTGACTTAACACAATGTAACATATTAATTTCCTTCCCATTTTCTTTCAGCTTGCACTAGAGTATGGAATTAAGTTCATGGAAACCAGTGCAAAGTCAAACATCAATGTGGAAAATGTAAGCAGCCACTCCTTCTTAAAAAAGGGATTTAAAAAATAAAAGAAATAAAAATCTAAAATTAAGAGTTATTCAGAGGAGGGCCATGAAAAAACATAATTTTTTAGCATCTAAAGCAATCCAGTCTAAAATGTCAGTGTTTTCTACACTGCATTACTTACACGGAGGAGAATTGTTATCCTAATATAGACTGTCAGAGCAGAGCCGCTGAGGCTCCTTCTGTGATTATTCTGGGTACATCTGAATAATCTGGCCACATCTGGATTTAAAATTGATGTGACAAATTGTTTTTCTTGTCCTAAAGTAATAATGACGGTCACTGAGCCAATATTTATAGTCACTTATAGTCTAGTTATAGTGTCATGTAACTGTTGAAACTTTTTATAATTTACTTGTCCTGTCTTTGTTTTGCACGGAATGATGATAAGCGAGGTTAATATCAATGCTGGTAACAATAAATT
Organism: Atherinosoma microstoma; assembly: GCA_037177055.1. NCBI lineage: Eukaryota > Metazoa > Chordata > Actinopteri > Atheriniformes > Atherinidae > Atherinosoma > Atherinosoma microstoma. Next base: position 20,711,906 of record JBBBVU010000008.1, read on the forward strand.
CCTACCTGATTTAGTCTTTGCTTTTAACATAATTTTTCCAACCATGTTACTTGTATGGCAGTGTGTTTTAACCCACTGTTATCAGAGAATTAACATGTGTGTTTGTTTGGACTCACAGGCCTTTTTGACGCTTGCCAGGGACATCAAATCAAAAATGGACACAAAATTGGTAAGAAATGACAAGTAATCATGAAAATCCAAGGGTTCTTTTTATATCATTTAGAAAAATAAAGTGTTTACAACTTGTGAAAAATCAAACAATGATTGAATGATGTAATTTGCTGCAGGAGGGCAACACACCGCAGGGCAGCAGTCACGGAGTGAAGATCTCAGAGCCTCAGAAAAAGACCAGCTTCTTTCGCTGTAGCCTGCTCTGAAGACTGAAGCCTTCCATACTGGCCACAGGCTGGCTGGACAGAAATGGACTGTGCTTGCTCCCATCACTCTCCCCCTCCAAAAAACCCCCGATCAGTCCTCCTGGTCCATATAAACCACTATTCTGAGTAAGAAGAGGACTTCCCCTCCTCTCAAAGCTTCCAAGGGTGCATCTCTTCCATTTTAATGTCCACTGTCTGCATGGGTCCGACTCACTGGCTGGTGGAGGACTCAGCCTGGAGCATGATCCAGATGTTCCATTTCACACAAAAGATGAGTCATTAACTTTGTTCTACGTACTCATATTTCATATAACCAGTAGTGCAAGGAAGGAAGGAAAAATAGATTTAAAAAAAAAAGAGAGAGAAATTGAATATTGTAAGATTTTTTTTTTTTTTAAAACAATCTACAAATATGATATTAAGGTCTATTTTTAATAGTTCTCTTTCCCTTTTTATGTGAAAAATGCCAACCAGAGGCTGATTGGCTTGAGTGAAACAGAGTTGCACTTGCTTTCATTTTCATATCAGCAGCTGAGAATCATATCAGTAAATATGTAGTCCATATTACATTTGATTGAAAGGTTTTTTTCCCCCTGGTTCTTATTGCTTGAATTCTTTTCTTTAGTTTGCTTGAAGTTCTTGACAATCAGATGGTTTTACTAAAAATATGTTTCAGCATCCTCTGATCATTGCCCCGAACTCGTTTTGTTCTATCCAGCAGAAAAACAGTTTGAAGCATACTGCTACAAACTGTCGTCTACATTTTTGTTTCAGCTGCTTTGTAAAGATCTCTGAACCATTTTAGAGGTTGGTATGTTTCTGTTCAAGGTCTCTGACTGATAAAAAGTAGACCCTCTTGGTATACAGAAAGAAAATAACTTAAATTAGTTAAAAAATGTGCTCAAACTGCATTGTTACCAGTTTACAAATGTACTGTTGAGGTACATTTCTTAAAACAAAATGACCCCTGCAATGAGCACTTAAAGTTACAAAATGCCAGTTAAGATATTCTCAAGTTCAAGGAGAAACCTTCAAGTCTTAAACATTAAAGAAAAAAGCAGTAATATCTCTTATTTGACACAAGGCTGTGTTTACGTTTAATTATCCTAAAAGTTGGCAGTTTGTTCTCTTTTTTGAGCCATGAATCACTAAAGTCTCTAACTTCAGAAGTTTTTATTTAAGCTCTGATTCAGAGTCAAGCTAAATGACACCTCTGGTTATTTGATCAGCAATTAAGATCAGTTGAAAGTTCCCACTGTAAGACCCTTCCACGCAGCTCTCCTCGCACTTTACCAGTAAATCGTGTCTTGTGTGTGTAGTCTGTGCCAAGTGATAGGTTTGCAATACAATTTTGATCTTTGGAGTATTGGTAAAATAAAAGGCATATAATACCAACATTTTTACACCGCATACTTATAAATTACTTGCTGTTTCACTGCTAGCTGTCCACTGTCCTGATATCTGTTCACTTTAAAATGTTTGCTTACTTCCACTGTAATTTATGTAAACTGATATATACACAGTATTTAGAAAATATAAAATATAAGAGTTTTAAACTTCTGTGTCAAAGCTACTGCCTGAGATTTTGTAGTTTTAAAAGTGGCATTTTGTTCGGCTAAATATGAAAGCAGGCTTGATCCAAGCTGATTTGAAGTGTTATGTTTATGTTTAACTGTAGCTCTTTAGTATGACAGTTAGGTGGTGTCAGAGGCACAAAATGCATCATGGGTAACCACCCAAACTCCCAATTTGAATCAGTATTTCATCAAAACAGAAGAGGCAGTTAATCTGACATGTGTGATTCCAATATATTTATCTGATTCAGCTTCCATATTACCTCACGTTTGCTACCCCATATTAGTTGCTTGTCTAAAAATCAGGTTCGAGTATGCTCATACATTGACGGAGAGTATGTCTTTGTTTGCCTGCACATTTTTAAATAGCAAATAATTTGGGATCCCATGTTTACCATGACCATTTGTCTTAACCGCTATTACTCAGTTGTGTCATAGGTGAGCTATGCATTGTGAATCTTGGACCTGTGCATATTTGTGTAATGTACTTTTCAGACATTCTTATTGACCTGTACAGTTGAATGTATGGGCTCTTGTTCTTTTGTTGTGTGTCATTCACTGAGCCAAAAGAGGAAAAAGAAAAAGACTGACATTTATAAAACTGCATGTCAGCTTTAGCCTCTTGAAGGCTTGTTGAACAAATGTTTGAAATGCTGTTCTCTTGTTTGAGTGATACTGTAGCTTTAAGTCATAAACAGATACGTAGGGAGCAGATGCGTGGGACTCGAAACCATCTTTTTTTCTGTTGAATGATACATCGTCTGATTTTTTTTTTTCTATTTTCTAAATCATATAGTTCTTAAAATTCATATCACATATCAAGTTAGCATTCCTTTGAACAGCCATATTTTCATTCCATCTGTTGTGAAGTTGACAGGGAGAATATTACATTTAAAAAGAAAATGGGGATAAAACATTGTAAATATCACATGGGGAGGGTTGGGGGGGAGGGAAAGATCTACTTAAATTGTACTGTACTTTCTAAACCCATCTAAAATGTATCTACAATTTGTAGATATGTGTACTTTTGGTTTAATAAAATGATAAAAGTCAACTTGTGTATTTTGTTTCAGTGTTTTTATTAGCTGGGATGTGGAAGGAAAACGGCTATCGGTTGACCCCATGCTGAAGCTTGACTGCTTTCATGACAAATGGCTCTCCCCTCATTGTCCCGCTGTGAGTCGCCGGAATATTCTGGCATGTGTGTCTATTATAGTTCAGTGTAACCAAACCCCTTTAGATACAAAACAAATCTACTGTTGATGGTCATAATTAATGAGCCTTGTCTTAATGAACTGCCTGTGCCCTCACCTGTTTGGGATGGCTTTTATTTCTGTGACTGCAAAAGAAGACCTAAACATAAATGCAAGCTGTTAGAGATGGTTAGAGAAAGTCTTTTGCTTAAAAAAAAAATCAAATAAAAAGATATTCACAAGATGCAAATGTAGTTTAGTGAAGATGCCGACGTTCCTTATCTTTCCACATGTTGTGTTCCAGTCCATCCTTTGGGAGTGTTTCCAAGTTAAAAAAAAAGAATAAGTAAACTGTTGCTTCAAATCCTTATATTCTTATGTGGAAGGTGCTGTTGACAAATACAAATATTTGAAATGTTTATTATTTGATACAATTAACACATAACTTGTTTTTTCACTGCTTGTTTACCTGAGAAAATCTGGAGCTCTGACAATCATATGTTGGAAATCCTCAAGTGAAAGACGTCCATCGTTGTCCAGGTCAGTCTCATCTATCACCTTCTCGCACACCATCCTCACCTCGTCTTCTGTCAGCTCGTTACGAGTCAGCTTGTTCAGGGTCTTCTCCAGGTCTGACTTGCAGATAAAGTCGTCGTTGTTGAAATCTTTGAAAAAGGAGATGTGTTTTTAGTCCTGCTTATTTTTTATTGTCTTTATCGACTATTTGGGTAAAACAAGTTTAAACATTTTAAATAAAAAATTGAAAGTAAATTTTGTAGCTTTTATATTTTTTAGTTTTTATATTGAGCTCCCCACAACACATCCAGCACATTTTTTGAGTCATCAGTCATATTAATCTAGGTGCTGCCATGTTAATACCTTTCCATTTACCATTTATTTTTTTATTAGCTAAGATAATGAATAACATATTTCCTTGTGGCATTTCTCTGGTAATGTGTGCTTAACATCTTCATCTGTCATGTTTTGTCAATTAAAGATGACATTGGTGCAAAGCAAAAATTGGGCTTTAACCCTATAATGCAAGACGGATCATATTTGATACATACAGTTTGAGACATTTTGATTCACTTTATGTTAAAAACTTTGCTCAAAACCCTGTTGTACACAATCTGATGCTTGTCTTCTGCCCCCTAATGGATACTATGAAGCAGAAGACTGCACTGCAATAATTTGGACACATCACATGGTAATAAATGGTAAATATACCAAAAAAAGAAAGAACCCCCCCCCCCCAATATGTTAAAGGCCCAAATAAAGATTTAAAAATTTTGACTTTTTTCCCCATTTTATCTTGGGATGGGCTTTAAAGGGTTAACAAGCTTGTTGCCTCCATAATGAGCTGGTTAATCTTAAGTTGCTTACAGCTCTATAACCCTTGAACAACACTGCTACTATATTGTATGGTTTAGTTTTGAAATACACGATTCATGTGTTTTATGAAGGTAATTAAAAGCATTTTGTTGCACAAATATGTGCCCAAAGAGAGGCAGCTTTTTTGTACCTAAAATCAATTTACACGAAACATTTTCCAGACACGGTCATATCGTAGGTGATGACTTTGGTTGTAGTTCAGCTCAAATCTTGAAATGTCAAACTTATTGTCACAATGACCCTACCAAAAATGTATTCTCAAAATGTGTCCTAAAACAAAATGTATGGGTTTATTTTTGCTACGGTTCAACATTTATGCAAATTAACACAACAATGAATAATTTAGAATATTTCTGAAAGGTTGCATAGAAGAAATGGTCATAATTGACAATCCAAAGTGTTTTTAAGAAAAATATTTTATTCCTTTCTTTTCCTGAATTTTGACAGCATTGACAGGAATTGTGTGAAAAATTTGTTCACCTTTTTTATTTTAGCTGTTTATGTTTTTTATTTTCAATATAACATGTTCCGTATGATTGAAAGCCAAAACAACTGAATTACCATATATTTTGAAAGCATAGTAGGCTTTGAGATCTCGAGGAGCCATCTCACTGAGAACTGAAAACATGTCCAAGAAGTCATCCAATGTCATGTTTCCCTCTCCATCCTCAGAGAAAACCTCGGCGATCCTCTGACGAAATGGGTTGTCCTGAACAGATGAGCAGAACTTTTAATGCCTGTCTGATAAAAATATCAAAACGTAAAAACATTGAACTGCAAACTTGTGCTTGCTTGGATCCCTGTTCTACAAAGTTTAACGGATCAAGGTCTTGCCTGAAATGACCTTTCTGAAAACCCAAGGTGCATACAAAACTCTCACAGGAATAAAAAAGGAGGCCTGTCAGGGCCTGTCAGTACACAGCATCCTCACACACTTGTTAACCTTGTCGTCATTGCCTAAAGAGGCATATAATTGATCCATTTCCAACAACTGTCCCCTCTGGGACTCACCAGCATCCTTCAAGTTTAAAGGAGTCGGGTTGCATATAACCTCTCAAAGAATTCTGTCGATTAGTTGGTCATTAATTATGGATTGGGAACAGAGGGAGAGAGCAGGTCTGCAGGGTGTGTGTGGAGCAGCGGGTCTTACCTTCAGCTCCGGCATGCTGCCAATCAGCTCATATGGTAACTTCACATCTGGGTGGTTGGTGTAGTCAAGAGGAACGAGCTGCGGAGCCAAATCCCGATAGCGGTAGAAGAGTCTGAGAAGAAAATTCACTTTCAATATTAAATGACAAAATAGCTCTCATCTTTTGTAGATTTGCATTTTAAAAGGGCAGGTTATACATAAATTAGCAGAAAACTGAACCCTTCTACTATTCATAGGAAAATATTGCAAACATGCAAAAAAAAAATCATTTTCATTCATTCATATAATTTTAGAACGTGAAAACTTCCAAAAGCAATATTTATAATAGCGTGTGATGTGAGTGGTAGCTTGCCCCACAGCAGGACGGGTCTGCTGACTGTGTAGTTTAGAGTTACAGCATGGTATTGTACAGAACTGAACAAAATTAAGCTGTGCTTCATCTGCGGTGACTCAGAAATTATGATATTAAAGCGATGCAGCATCATTTTTCTATACTGAAGGCTGCAGAAATAAAATAACCGGGTGCCCACCTGAGAATTTCCTTCCTTGTAAAATATGTGCAGTCCTGCAAATACAAATTATGGCAGGAGAGTTATTCAAGTGACAGCTGATTTTACAGACTGCATACAGCTCTTGAGTTTTTTTTCTTTCTTTTTTTTTTACAGTCGTGGAAGAACTATTCAGATGATGGCACACAATAAATTTAAAGTATCATCACATAATTAAGTATATGTAATTCACAATTATAAAAAATCATAAAAATTTGATCCCATGCAGACATCCTGAGGCTTACTTTCAGAAGGAGAAGTTTTAAAGGATGACACTAAATCAAATCTACAATGATCAGGGATGCACTGAGCTGGCATACTGCAACACATGAGGGGTTGCATCACATAACTCTTAGACATGACACAAACAAAATTCTAAACGTCCTGTCGGATATAGCTACAGAATTATACGCCAACCTGATATGCATCTAGTTGCTGTGCTGTAAAAATGGTCTGTTTATTCCCCATGTCTACGCGCACAAACTCCAAGCTTCAGGTCCATCGCTGCTCCAGCATCACTGTTTTTTTAGGGTGGGTAAGTCAGATATGAAATACTGGGACAAAAGGAGGCCAGAGCCAATGAGGAGATCAGGTGTCGGGCCACAACCGGGCCCTTTGGTTGCCTTCATAATGGCAGCATTTCATCGTTTTCTCCATTGTGAATAGCAGCCCCTGTGACAATGAATAAGGGCTGTCGTTCAGCATCGTGCCAAGTGGTTTCAACCCCCTTTAGTGCCACTCTATGGCCAACGCCTCGTCCACAGCTCAGGTTACCTTCTGTAGAGAAAAGGGTTTTGTAATGTACAAAAAGAGTTTTTGATGGGGGACAAGTTTTATTTCAGCTGAGAACTTGATGGTTGTACATCAGTGAAAATGAAATGTGTTTTTATGCTTGTCTCATATCTGACCTGTGGCTTTGTCACATAACCGTTTAGTTTATCCTGACATTAAAACTTACCATGCAGATTTACATGTCCATGTTTTGCACCTTTGCCTCACTCTGCTACAGTTTGGATGCATGGTTTTAGTCACGAAATCAAACTGTGCAATGTTTAAGTTCAGCATGCAAATTTTTTTCATAAAAATCAATAAATTTGGTTAATGCACTGCATTTATAAGCTAAATTTGTGCTGGTATTAGTAAAAATAACAAGTTTTCACTTATATCTTGTAATATCGATAAATATTTACAAAGCGATACAAAACACAAGATTAACACTGCAGCCAAGACACAAACATGACAAACTTAACAAGGTGGGCTTTGTTGCTAAGGTGGAATTTCATGAAATAGTATATGGCTTTTGGTAGATCGGCATACATTCCATTTCTGTTGTTGATGTTTTAGTGAAAATTCTCAGCCTCGTGTGCATACAAGGTTACTGTTTACATTCAAACATCAAAAGGATGTATTATTTATATCTTATAATAAAAGTTGAGTGTTGAAAGCTCTGTGCAGGGACACCAGTTTTATGGTACAACAGTGTCATCTGGTGGTGAAGTTGAGGCATTGCAGCTGTGTTTCAGAGAAGTTAAATCTATTCAATGTATATAAGTGACAGCATGTGATGATACAGTGAAAAACGGTTCATGTGAAATAACTAAGTTTGTACAGTGTAATGAATAGACAGTACAGTGGATGAAACATTGGATAAAGACACATTTACCAAAAAATTTGAAACACGTAAGACTTGATGAACTTGTGTGTATGCAAGTGAGACTTTGGTTATGATAATGTTATGCACCAGCAGAACTTAATGCATAATTTAGAAAAATCACAGAAATCAGATTGGCTTGATGTCAATTTGAATATAAGGATGAATTGTGACACCATCCATTATAACAATGTGGACGTAGTGCAACATCTCTCCTTTTGAAGCATGCTTGGTAGGGGAAAGAAAGACAACCTGTCCAACTCAGGTGAAACCACATCACTTTAACAGCTTCCTGCAAAAATTTAAGCTTTAAGAATTAAGTGTGTTTGATTACTTATCATTGTCATCTAACACTTTGAACATTGTTTGATGCACACCAAACGGTTATTAATTAATAGAAAATCTTTCAAATAACTTTCTTTTGTCACCTTTTATGTACACTGTTTATTCCAAATGTTTAATCACTCACAACAAAAAACATAAAATATACACATTTACATATTTTAGTGGATATCACTCCCATCACTGTCATATATTATATTTTATGGATATTTACATATATTACAATATCACTCGCAGTATTTAGCACATTACTCATTCGTTAAAGGTCAAAGGGCAACTGGCTGTGTAGAAAAATTCAATTTACATTCTTCAGCTTTAATCTCTATCTAAAGATGTGTAAGACTGATGTCAGTGGCAGCCGCAGCTTCCAGCCACCATGTCATTATACTGTTTCAACACCACATTCTCATCATCATCAAAGTAGAGCAAGTTAATTGAAAAGAGCTTGTCTGGCACACAGCACGGCGTCTCAATGCTTTTGATGAGCTTCAGGGCGTTGATAATGGACTGCACAGTGGCGTGGTTGGTTGGCCTCATGTTCTGACCCAGAGGAAAAGGGCAGGACCCCTTGCAGTGATAAGCGTTATAACCCTTGGGAGATACAATCCAGCCTGACCAGCCGATCTCTTCAAAGTCCACGTACAGAGGCAGGCGCTGGCAGGGCTTAAGGACACCTTCTTCTTCGCTGTAGTCCAGGGAGCGAGCGGTGCGGGAAGAAGGGGCTGACATGGGCGCCTCGGGGAGGATGGATGTGGCTATGGCTTCATGTGGATCTGGAATGGAGAACTTTTTATTAGCAAATACAATATTTTAAATGATACATTATGTGCTCTGAATACAAAGACAAGATAGGTAGTAAAAAGTTAAATAGCTTCAAAGGAAGGTTTTACAGGTAATGTATAATGTGTGATGAGAGTATATAAACTACATAACAATGACGAGATGATTCTGTAGTCTTGCATCTCCATCAAAATGAACACAAATCTCACCTGCACTCTCAAGTGTAGCAGAGTGGCGGCCATCATCAGTGAAGAGAACCAACATGGGCTGCTTGCTCTGATGGTGGTGGCGTCCTGAAGCAAAGCGGATCAGTTTCAGATCCATCTGGCTTCCTCCTAGTGTTCGAACCACCACCTGGAGCCCCAGGTTGCTGCCTTCATCTATCATCCAGGAGCGGACCTTCAAGACCATCAGTCAGTTCAAAACTCGTCTCATTTCCAGCTTTTGCTATAAAGGGTTTTACACAAGTTGATACTTACTGCTTGTGTGACTGTAAACACTTCCCAACCTGTAGAGTGGACTGGAATGAGTCGAGAGGAGAGCAGCTTCTTCTCATGTGTGTTGTTGGTTTTGATGCTATCTAGCAGCTGATAGACACTGACCTGAATGATGGAGAACAGATAAGAGTCAGTTTTAGAAAGGCATTGGAGTCTGTTTTATATTTTAATAACCAGCCATCAAGGTTTTCTATGTTGGTTTACAGACCTGACAGAAGTGATGTCTGTTTAATGTGTGTGCTGCCAATGGTCGCAGCTTGAAGAGATGGAGCTCTGCAGTGAGGATCTTCTCGGTTCTTGCAACAATTGACAAATTGAACCTGAACTCCACCTGCTCACTGTGCACTGCAATGTAAAAATTGTATTATTAGACACCGCAGCAACTGTTGAACATATTACATCCTCTAGTAGCCCACTTCAACACATGCAGACACATCAGATCTTACATTTGTCAAAGAAACTGCGCACAGTATTCCCCTCCAGAAGATATGGGTCCTTGGTCACACCGTCCACATCAGCAACCGTGTTGTACAGATCAAGCATGTACTGCGGTGGCTGCTTGTGTCCATGGTTAGCAGGGGGGTCATCCATCCCAAAAACCTCCAGAAGCCTCTTGATGGCAGCTGAACGGACTTCCCTTGAATCGTTCTCGCCTGTGAAATGATCGCCGATCGAAGGCCGTGCAGCGGTGATGCACAAGCACGTGGCAAAGCTGAGTAGCATCAACATTTCGGAAGTATGAGTAGATCCCCGGTGCATATGTGTCCCTGGAGCGCAGCTTGGAGTTGGTGTGACCGTGGAGTCCTGGAAGCTCGACTTTTTATATCAAATGCCCCTGTTCCCTCTTCAGTGCCCCCAAACCCTTGGTAAACAGCAGTAAAGATGCTATTTGGCTGCAAATGTAAATCACCAATCAGCGAATGTAAAGGAAGACTAATGGCGATGTTAAGAAGGTGTGACCTCGATTGGAGATTTTATTCAAGGGCATTGTTTCCATGTCTGGCAATAAAGGTTGAAATAAACAACGATCGGCCTTTGAAAAGCGGGATTCTTCTTCTTTATTTCACTCGATCAGTCGATGCACTGCTTTGGAAATTCTGTTTTATTTATTTCATGAAATTAAAACAACAGCAACAAAGAGTCAGAACTTGGGCAGAATAAGTATAAATCTATATCTGGAGGACATGTGCTCACAGTAGGAGGTCAACGGTGCCTAAATGAATCCATTCATTTAGAATAATAGGAACATTGTTTTAGGTGGAAAACAATTACTTGGATAAAGTCTCGGGTGTCGCTGCCTGCACTTGGAGAGATTTACATATAGCTGCTTATCCAGTTGCAGCTGGATAATCTCCGAAAACCAGCTGGACTGACCACTTGCAAGGCACGTCTACAGTTAAAGTTAACCATATCCACTAGAATTATTTTCTCTGCTTACTTTTTTGCGCAAGGAAAGTTTGCCCTCGACCACTTCTCTGTGCACAGGCCGGACTTTCAGTCCATTATTACTTCATCTAAATCCTGCCTTTGCATTAAATCTATATCTTGGCGTATTATTTTAATGCATGCCTGAAAGTCAATGATGCTGCAAGGAAACCGTACCATTTGTTCCCTTTGATCTTTACGCACAATTACGCACAAGTAAAAGAAAACACTCAGAGTGGAAAAAGTTCCCCTCAGAGTAATAAACATTTAAGAGATCAAAGTTTCTTTTTTCCCCACATGACACCTTACAGGCAAGTCATAAAACGTTTCCCTTTAAGACGAAACAGAAAACTGTGACAGAAAAGTGTTGTTTCACACGTCGATATGAAAATAAGGAGGTTTTATCTCATTGCACGTGTGTTTTCTCTAGGTAGCAATTATTTCGTGTCATCTGCTGCCAAGTTTTTCTTCAAAGGTTCAGTCGGACTTTTTCGAACTGTAGTTGTCTTGTGATATGTGGGACAACTTCCAGGGTTCAAATTTGTAATGGTCAGAAACTGTGTTAATGATGATGGGTTTTAATGATTATGAAGGCTGCAGGCAGAACTTTTCAGATTGTTTGACCGCTGGTGTCTTATAATTTCTGTCTGAATCAAAATATATGTAGGTTATATGTTTTAATTGTAATACGCACATATATTAATAGAAAAAAGGAAAAAGATTAAAAGGATACAAATTGGTTATCTCACACACTTTTCATAGGCACTTACTAGCATGTTTCAGATTTCATTGGCTCTCACAAGTATCCCCAAATCTCAAGATTGTTGCATTAAATTTATTTACAAAATTAACATTTGTACATATATTACATATAATACAATAATACTTTAAGGTAGCAAATTGTTGACAGCATTGGGGGTAATGGTCTGAACTGTGTGCCAGTCTTTGGAAGCCACTGAGGATCCTTGGGGAGTTATTTTTTTCCAGTAGAAGGTGTTGTGTTTAGCTTTGGCAGAGACAGGAAGTGATGGAGAGGACGGTGCGAATCTGTCCGTGCTGGTTGAGGAAGCTGTGGCTCTCATAGCCTTGAGGAACACAAGAACTGGACTGCCTTTCAGACCACAAGTAGCAGTTTTCAGGATCAGTTGGACTCCTAGAAAAAAAAACACAAAATTATAAAAACTTTTTCTCTACAAAATACTGGCCTTAACCTTTGCTTTAGCCTGAGCTGTCTGTACTAAAACCTCTCTAATTCAGTTCTGCTTCACTTTATAGGAGTCGGCCTTACAGAGATAATGATTGCATATTTTAGTATGATTTGATAGAGGGTTAAAACTACAGCTGTATATTCATATTAATCCTGAAAGTGTTTTTTCTTTAAAGATGAGCATAAAATATTTTTCATTTGTGCTATGTTTGATCTTAGTTTACCCTTCACCAGCAACACATGATTTACACATCTTAACAAATCTCATATGTGTTCCTTTTACTATGACTCATATTTTATTATGACTATGAGGTCAGCAAGACCTCTAAAAAACCTCCTCCTTATCTTCCACGATCATCCAAAACTAGACCCACATTAAAACTAAATTATAGTTTAATGCACTGGGAGTTAAGTCATTCAAGATCAATGCACCTATGTAGGAAAGTCTGATGTGTCCAGCATCAGCTGTGGATCTACAAACACATAAATGCAATTTTGTCAAACTGCCCTTTATATGAAGAGAACTTGTCTTTAATATGAAGACACACAGCAGTGTATAACGTGTAATGTATCTTGTTGAGATGAGATGTGTTTTGCAGTGTCTTTGTAGTGCCTGCGCTTAAAAACGTATCATTATGGGGGAAGGACGAAACATGTTAACGTGTATTTTGATGTAATTAGAACTTGGGATTGCAGATATGAACTCATTTCATTATGGGTATACAAATTTTGATCAGAGGCCTAAAAAGTAGGTGTTGAACAATCCTTAAAATAGAGATTTGTGCTCAAAACTATGAAATAAATATTGAATTGACAGCATTTGATACAGTTTATTTCACTGCTTATGTAGCTGCACCATCAGATGTGCAGATTATTTATGTTCTATATTATAGAGAATTTACAAATATTTAACTCATCTTCATTTTTCTGTTATCATAATATTCTAATAATAGAAAACTAATAAATTCATCACATTCATGCAATACAGTATGAATGACTTGATTGATTTAAACAAGTAAAGTAAATTCTAGAGAAACACACATAAATGCAATCAAAGAACGACTTTTCTGTATTTCTTTGTGCATCATTTTTCAGTCTCCAGACATTAAATCAAATACACTAACAATGAAACATTAGGCGATTTAAAAACACAACAACAAATCTCTTTCTCTTTTCATTCTCTTAAAATAAACAGATAACTTTTGTTTCTTTGCTGCAGTCTTAAACTCAGGCTGAAGGTATAAAAAGGACATTTGGTGCAGGAATTTAAATGAAGCCACCATGCTGAGTGCAGAAGGTGTCAGAGCTCACGGGTAGTTGTAATGAGAGGAGGCAGAGGAGGTGTGTACGAGGGTGTGTGTAGCAGCTGTGTTCATACTTACCTGAGAAGGCATCGGTTTCCTGTAGTGCAACCTCCCAAACATCTGCCCACATCTATTTCCTGTAGAAAATTAGCAACACAGAGGGAGGGAAATCAGCTCACAGCTGCTCACAAATATTGACGCAGTTGAGTCGGAGAAGGGAGGGGAGGTCGGGGAGGGGGTCAGCTGCTGTTTAGCATGTCAACTGCTTTGATTCAACACCTGGAGGGGCCATTTGTGTTTGTGTTCGAGTCACACTTTTTGGTGCTAAAACACAGCAGGCAACCCAGACTGAAGCACATGAATTTATGTATTACTGTCGTTTTTATTTTTTTATAAAGTTTTGTGTTGACAATTGAAAGCTGGCTGAACAAAGCTGGTTTTTCAGATATGAAAAATCATTTTAAAGGAAAGTTTTGATTCCCCTTTCTGCTGTACATATGGCCAACCAGCTGTTTTGATCTACAATTGAAGTTCTCTGGATGATGAAAAAAGAACAGCTGGAAATCAGATATTAGTAAGATAGAAAGAAATAGTGATCATATGATAAACTTTCATTATGTACCACAAGTGTTTCAGAAGTTTGAACCTCCTTTGGGTTACACTCCTTTGTGAACAAGAAAACAACACTTCCTGAAGTCTTTCACATCCAGGATGTGCGGTGCCAACCAGAGGATTAATATGATTAAGGGCTGTCTTCCACATGTGTGTCTGATGAATAAAAACCCTTCATTATTGTCTGGCACTCAGCTAAAGCCCCATTTCCCCTGCACTTGATTACAATGGAAAGTGTGAAACTAAGATCACAAGTGAATCACTTTTACTGTTAAGTATGCTGCGCTAATAAAAAAAAAAAAAAAGTGGTTATTGCAAAGGCCTGAATCAGCCACACTTACTTTTAGTCTTTCCTCTTTGACTCCATCTGCATGGTGGACTATTTCATAATAATACTCCACATATGAGACCCTGTAGCAGCTTTCCTTCAGCTCACAGGCCACCGCAGTCTGGATCAGATCCACTTTATTGGGGGTTTCCACCAAAGCTGAGTCAAACTTAGTGGGAACGCAAGAGAATCCCTCTGCGAAGCACCAAACAGCAGCTCAGTTAAAATCAGCCAACAATGCCTAAAAGAGGAGTTTCAGTCACTCTCAACAAGTTAAACTAACCCTGATTTCAGTTCTTATAAGGTTTCCTTAAACCTGTCAAATTTGAACAGCACTTCATTAACAATTTCTGGTGAATTTGCTTAGATAAATATGCTAAAAAAAATGTAGATTTTTGCTGTTAGACTGCTTTCCTGCTGTCAAACAGCATGAAGGTCACATTATATAACATAATGTGCATAATATATAATATGATCAATAATGTGCTTTTATATAATATGTGTATATTGTAGAATATAATCAAGAATTTGAGACATACATGAAATCTAGAAGAGATATTTTCATCTACAAAAAGTGATAGCCTAGCTTCCTATTATGTTTTCCATGTGATTGGCATTTCCTTCCCTTCTTCCTCACTTATCAATATAGGTTTATGGCATGTACTTCTCCCACACACCGCACACACCTGGGGATCCTTTGGACCGTGAACATCCTCCCACGTCTATGACAGTCTCATACGGTGTTTCAGAGTAGTAAGTCTTAAGCGCGGGCACGCGTATGCACTGGCTCAGCTTTATCTCGCAGTGGCACTCCTCGATGACCTCCACCTCTCGGGGTCCTTCGAACAGAAGAACCCGGTCCACGCGCATCCCAGTCGGCTCGCACACCTGGTCCATCCCGCAGGACGGCAGCTGGTTCAGCGGCTCCGAGCTCTCAGAGATGGGGGCCACGCGCGTCCTCATCTTTTGTAGCCCGAGAGAAATTGTTTATTGTTTTATACAAAAAAAGCCCAAATCATGTTTTATGCCTTGAATCTCAATGGTTCAAATTACTCTGGCACATCAATGGTTGAAACAGTTTTGCAGTTAGTGCAAAGGGAAAGCAAATATCGTTCATTTTTAAATGTTAAAGGGTTAAAAGTTTCTTGTTTTGTTTGTTTTCATAATGATAACTAATAACAAACCTAAGTAGGTATGAATGTTTTGTCTATTATTAAGCAGCGATCACCATGGGGAAGCCTTCGGATATTATCTCTCAGTTACAGTGCCCTCTTGTGGCAGTAGATGAAACTGCAACAGCTCTTTCACTACCTTTTTGTTCCTGAGAAATTCCAGCATTGAGGAATATTTAGAGTATTCCTGCTGGCCTGCTTCGTGTGATGATCTTGTTATCCCACAGTGTGACCTGCACAGCCCCACATCTACGTTGACAGGACTCCCAGAAATGTCTGAGGAAGGAGAGACAGAAAAAAGTTACAACAATTTTTATTTCATTCAAATGAGTCAAACAAAGATATCTTTTTTTTTTAAACTTCAATTATAGATTATCCCTGTAGCTTTAGATTTTGGATAAATGAGTGTTAACCTGGCTTCAGGTTTTGCAGAACGTATAGAGACAGACAAGTTGTAAGACAATGCTTGTGATCACAGGGAAGAATCTTCAACATGAGTTACCTTACCTTGGCCAATGTACACAAAGTGGTTCTGTCTTCTGCAGCACACTCGCTGTGTGAACAGCTTTCTGTGATCAATGTTTTTGCTCAACACTCCACTCACTAGAAAACACAAGACAAGTATGTGTCTGTGTTGTCAGTGACTACCAGGTCATTTGCGTCTGAAGAACATTTATTAGAAATCATGCCACACAAGATGAGAGCTATCATTTCCCATGAAAAATCAATCTGGATGACTTTGATTAATGAACGATTATGCTCATCTGGCTATATTTATTCTGGGTTTGCAGAAGAATGTTTAACATTCAGATGCCATTTTGCAGATTAGTGACTGTCCATAACACTTATTTTGCAGCTACTGTAAATCAGATTAAGCAAAATATACTTACAGGTCAGATGGAGTAGACAGAGCAAGAGAAGGATATGTTGGGATACATCCATGACTTTTGAAGAACCTACTCTCCAGCTGTAAGCTCCTGAGTGACCTTCTCCTCACCACTGCCTCAGATATTTATATAGGATCAAGCTTCTGCCTCAAAAATAACCCAAAAGCAAGACTTCAAATTGGTGTGGAATCAAAAATGGGAGAGCTAATTAAATGGCCATGCTCACTTCCTTACAAGCAGGGGATACTCAAAAGTAAATATCCCCAGCGTCTCTGTTTCTGCACCAAAGGGACTCAGTGGCTCAAATGTGTTGAGCGGACCTGAGCTCACACTAATGATGAGTTTAAGTAGCCCTGAGCCATTAAAGTGTCGCTCATTCAAAGGCATTAATCATCTTTTATCTCAGGGGGAAGGTGTTTAGCACCTCTGACTTAAAACAAAACCTGCCCCAAACACATAAACAGGATCAGCATGGGGGCCTGGAGCCTCCCCTTCAGAAAAGCCCAGCACCTTTGTGTTTATTCAACATGACACCAAATGGTCAGACCCCCTCAGACCTGCTTTTCAAATCTCTTCTTCTTCTTTTCTTTGCAGGGAAAGGAAAGAAAGCGGTAAAAGGCAGTATATTACACAGGTTTCCATGGTTTCCAAGATTATTTTGTTTGTTTGAGGCTATCTGAAGTTAACTGGCAAAAAGATCAAAGATCCAGCTTCCTGAGAAGGTAATGCTTCTTAGTTAGTATCCCCTTTCAGCCTCCAGGGATAATAAAGTTATTATACAGAAGGGAAGACTGGAATTTTTCATGTCAAGCTGTCTTACTTTGATATGCTGATGCGATCTCCTCATTTTCCCGAGGATTAAAGGATCATCGTTCAGAGAGCCATCAGACACTTTGATCAAAGTGACGCTCTTAACCCCAAACTAAATTTAATTGTTGATTCCTTGAGTAACAACAAATGCCTCTGAACTCTGTAGTGATCCTAAAACCCACAGTCAGCCAAAGTAATTTAATCATAACTCCTGTAAGTCCTAAACTTACTTAGAGATTTTACTTCATTGCAGATGATATAAACTGAAGATATTTTTTTGTCCAATCATTTTTAAATACATTTTTTTTGAATTAGAGATCATCATCACCTTCTGTTATAATTCTGCATTGTTTTGTTGAAAAATCCATGGGATGTCCCTGAATCTCAGTGTATTTTTCTGCTTTAATCACATCACAGGAGTGTAAATGAGTTTTGCCAAGAGCACCGATACAGCCCCACACCATCACAGAGGAGGCAATTTAGACTTATTGCTGAGGACAGTTTGGATGGTCCGTTTCCTCTTTGATCTCAAGTACACACTGTCCATTTCTTCCAAAAAATATCTTGAATGCTGATTGATCTGACCACAGTTTACACTTCCACTGTGTGATGCCTCCATCCCAGATGTGCCCAAGCCCATACAAGACAATGCCACCTCTGAATAAGGTTAACATAAAGGCTACTTTTTTTGCACAGCGAAGTTTTAAGTGCCATTTCTTAATGTAACTCTGGACTGTAGTGCTTGACAAAGCTTTCCCATAGTAATCTCTTGTTACCTATAGATAGATGACTATTCTGAGGGATCATAGGTAAAAGTTGTCCAGATAAGGCTCGTGTCCTTGCCCTTTCTGCATTGGAATTCCTTCATATTGCTTTGAATGTTTTAATAATATCATGTTCTATCTTTATTTAGGAAATATAACACAAAACATGATTTCTTTTTTCTTTATTAGTGGTCTAACTTGCTGTGTGTTGAATGGCTTGCTCAAAGAGTTTTATGCTAATTTTACCGTCATAGCTCTATGAAAAGACCATTATGTTAGCTGTTAATCTTTAATCAGATATTCTTGCACATGGACTAACTATGCCCTGCCAGTTTCCAAGAAGCTACTGTTTAAAGTCTTGCCTGTATAATTTCACATTCGCAGCTACCTGTTTAAATCCAGCCTTCCCTCCGTGTTCAGCGGCGCACGTGTTGAGATGTTATGAGTCACTTGTGACATGAACAAGCAGCTTATGCCTGATAACAGCTAGACAATCCCTGTGTCCAGTCTGATTAGGCAGGTTGGTGAGACTGATGAGAAACAGGCATCAGTGTGTTTGTGCGGCCTGGTGTCATTCAGAGTCTAGGTCACTGTACTGCTATGTCATCCAGTCACATGTTTACTTTCATTAACTTTTACAATAACTATAAAGTGAATATAGAACAACATTTTTAAAGAAAGAAATTTAGTTGTCATTTGTTATCAGCACAGATTCTGGCAAGATTAGCTGTTATTAACCAGTTGGTACCAGATGTCTTGTAGGCGGGACGTGACAAATAAATATGTTTTTTACTCAGTATCCCGTCCAAGTGCCTACACATGTTATACACTGTTGGAAAACTAAGATTCATGGGATTCGAATGATGTAAACTAGGGGTGTCCAGCTCCTGTCCTCGAGGGCCACAATCCTGCAGGTTTTCCATGTATCCCTGCTCCAACACGGCTCTAATTAATTAATCATTGTGCAGAACTTAATAGGCTGCTGGATCCATTTAATTTGAGTCAGGTGTGTTGAAGCAGGGACATATTGAAAACCTGCAGGACAGCGGCCCTCGAGGACCGACTTTGAACACCCCTGAACCATTCCAGGCTACAATCCCATCTGTAGATTCAGTAAACACGTATTTCTGACCAGTTGCCATTGCCATTTATATTTGAAGCCATACCAGTAGCAGACGATACTGCTACAAAAACGCTCTTGTTTCATCAGCAAAGGTCCAGTAAAAGTAGCCCAGTAAAATATTTGGTCCTCTACAAGTCTTTTATCCATAAAAAACCTATTTTATGTGAAAATGTACGGATTTTAAGGGATTAACAAAACAGTAAAAAAATGCTGTTTGCTTCAACCACATAGAACTTTGCCTCAGCTTGCTGACAACAAACAAAAATGATTGCAGCATACAGGGCATTGTATAAGTAATCTCATCAATCTCCTGTTCAAGGACCTGCATCAGGTGCTATGTTCATGTCTAGGGGTTAAACAAGCCTCTAAAGCCTGTCTATTGTCTGTCTGTATGGGAGGAGTCCAGCACTTAGGGATTAACGGGCATTATGTAGTAGTTCTGGATTACACACCATGAGACTTCTCTGTTGCACAGGAAGAGAGCTGATAATAAGGAGCAGTTGCACACTAGCAGCATCTGGACAGGCACTTTATTGTTTATTTGACCTCATCTTTTAAGAATCTTTCCTGATGTATGCAGACAGTTCTGGATTTATACCACGCTGCTCATATTCTTTTAGACAACCCTTTTCCTTGTGTTTTTGCTTTGTGAAAATTAAACTTGTCAGTAATTTGGCACCCTTGTATCTTTCAAAATCTGCAAGAGGACATAAAAACAGAGCGACTGTTTGGTTGGTGGATAGAAATCATGTATATGAACAGCAGAAAAATGTCCGTCAACACGGAGAAGAACAAGAAGAACATAAGAGGGAAATCATGTAAGTACAGACACAGTTAACTTTAATTAGATCCAACATAATGTAGAAATATAATCAGTAATTGTTCCAAATGATAGGAGTTACAGTACATCCCAGTGCATAACCCTAACTTGATTCCTTTCTCCATTTCAGGTACTTACTTAAAGATAAATTCCCGCCAGGAAGAAACATCCCTAAAAGAGAATGTAAAGATGGACACAAACAAAAAGATGACAGCCGAGGAGGTGATTCAGCACACAGTATTCGGGAAGGCCCTGTATGATCTGACCCATTCAGAAAGGGTGATGGACGATCTGATATTTGGGAGGCGAGTGAGCTTTTATGAGCTGAGGGGGGAGATCGGCTCCGGCAACTTCTCCCAGGTTAGACTGGGAACACATGACCTGACCAAAGGTGAGATTTTGGATGCTTTGCCTTTTTTTTTTATCCTCTTCATATTTACATAATCAGTGATGAGATATGAGACAGGAATGCAGGTTTAAATCATGGCATTTTGGTTTCTGGGTTTTTTTTTGGGGGATAATTCTGAAGTCAAAATGGAAAAATGTGTAGGATTATTAGTGGGAATATTTTAAGTTACCATAGCAGGTTAAGGGAACAGGTCAGGTGAATGTTTATGAGATGTAATTATGTAAATGTATAATGATGAATTGCTCAGATAAAACTTTAAACATTTCCAATTAAAGCCGGTTGCTAAAGCTAAATATATGAAACATTTTTTCAGAAAAAAATTATTTCATATTGTGTCATTCTTAGCTTTAAGATGAATGTGCAGACACCAGATTCAGCTCATGGGACACACTTTAGTCAATCTGGGTCATTCCAGATGTCAGAAGACATGTCTAATCTCATCAGCCAGCCATCCGCTAATCTATATTTTCTGCCTCCTCAGCTTTTGTGTAACATGGCAGTGATGCTGATAAGCAGGGAATTAATGTAGGCCTATCTCAGCACATACAAGAATGCCAAGACATACAATTCATGATAACAAAAGGACGCTTTAGTGAAGGTAAATGTTTAGTTCCTTGTTGCCTAACTGCCTTTCTCCATCTGTCTTCACCTGATAGAAAGAGTGGCAGTAAAAGTCCTGGATAAGGAGCGCCTAGGCAAACACTCACAGCCACTTTTTGCCTCTGAAATCGCTTGCATGGAGAGGCTTGCCCACCCCAACATAGTGCGCCTGTATGAGGTCGTGGAAACGTTCAAGCGTCTCTACCTGGTGATGGAGTATGCCAATGGAGGCGAGCTGTTCTCCCATATCAGCACCAGGGGTCGCCTGTCTAATCTGGAGAGCAAACTTGTGTTTTCTCAAATCCTGTCTGCAGTCAAGCATATGGTGAGTCAAAAGCAAGTTTTGGGTGAATATTCTAAACATCGCTTACGATTGATATTTGATTGTCAAAAAGTTGAATGAACCAGTGTTCTTTTGGTACTTTGATCAGCATCTACTTGCTTTTCTTGTGGCCAGGTCAAAACTAGCAAGATGTAGAAACTGGACATTATCATGTAGGAATGTGTATGGAGATGAGATAAGATGTCGACATGCTGATGAGCTGAAACTTATGCTGTATCTGCATTGGGAACAGAGTAAGGAAAATATAGCATTTGTAAAGTTTCTATTGCTAAAGTGTTAAAGTTATGAGATTGGGTTGGCTGAACTTTTACATTTTTTCATCCAAAACTGTTGAATAAAACACTGTGACGTACATTTACAATTCTCATACCTTCTTTGTTTTTTCTCCTTTTGCAGCATGATAATAATATTGTCCACAGGGACCTGAAGGCTGAGAATGTGTTCTATACCAACACATACTGCATTAAAGTGGGGGACTTTGGTTTTAGTACATTTTGCGGCCCCAGTACCATACTTCACACATTCTGTGGCTCTCCACCTTATGCAGCCCCTGAAATCTTCAAAGATAAAGGCTACATTGGACAATATGCAGATACTTGGGCACTTGGTATTTTACTTTACTTCATGGTAACTGCCACAATGCCATTCAAAGCTACAACCACAAATAGGTTGAAGTGTTGCATCCTGCAAGGCTCTTTTGCCATTCCTTCTTACGTACCTCAGTCCTGCCAGGAGATTATCAAGGGCCTCCTGAGGCCAGTTCCTGTGGACCGCCTCTCTATTGCACAGATCATGACAAGTGACTGGATGAGAGGCATTGAATATCCCCAGGCCTACCCATCTTACAGGTCGACACCCGCCCACCTGGCCGATCCCAACTACATCCTTGCTGCAGATGAACTAAATGTGAAGGTAGTCCTAGAAGATCTCGGCATCACTGAGGACCATCTTCTTAACAACAGCCTAGACCTGAGAAGCCCTATCACCGGGGCCTATCGGATTTTACTCCATCGAATCCAGAGGAGGAGATCTGTAGAAGCTGAGGGTTTCAGTCAAATATGCACCAGAGACTTCCAGAACAGACCCAGACGGAGAGCAGGATCAGACGGCTTGTTGCAGAAGCGCCACTCTGTGGTCTGTGTCATCATGTAGTTTAACATCTCACAAGTATAATTCCACAGTTTAAAAAGTGTTGATAAGTCCTTTCTGATCAGAAGATCGTTAAGTGAAAGTTTGGCTCATCTTGACCCAGTTGTTGATATCATCTCATTGTTCAGTTTATGTACAAACAGAAGTTTAAAAACAGAAGTTGTGGCTTCAGCGGGAAGCTTTCTGTCATAACTGGCCGGATTTTACTTGACGTTTCTGACAAGGCAGAACACAGTTTCATTTCTCATGAGAGTTTCTTTGAATGCAAATGTACACAGAGGCAAACTCCATGAACATATCTGGCTCTTTTTTTACAACTATAATAACATCCAAAGTTTTTGTGCGGTGAAAGTTGTATTTAAATCCACTGAGCATGACATAAAACATCTCGAGGGCTCTCAATGACCCCAGACTCCTCCTTCAATAAGGCAACAGGAATGTGGGAATGTCACACTTTTTATTTTAAATCCATAAATCAGTACATGTCATTAAGAAAAGATGAGATGATATTGGCCAAAAGGGATTTAAAAATCAATCTTCCATTTGCATGTGGTTCTGATTGGTTATTGTATTGAACTTACTATGTGTACTAGAAAATCTAAAGGACAATTTAATTACATATTTTAGATTACTTATTAGTCCTTCTCTGAAGTACTGAACCACAAAAGCAAGCTTTTATGTTGTAAAATCAGAGTAAAATATAGCAATACAAGCATAAAACTGGGATAATTACAGTCACCTGTTTGATGGCATTAAATCAGTTTGACAGACGTGTAAACCTGACTCACCCAGTCTTTTAAGTCTCCACATGATTGAGTTAATGTGAATGATACTTTCACTACATAGAAAGGTTTCTTTTCAAATGGACAAAATTTGGACTTATCTGGAGCGGTGGTGTAAACCTATAACATGCACTGCACTTTGAACCAAGCACATCTCAATAAGTGAAGGCCAAGAGGGATACAATACTGAAAGAAGAGCACAAAAAAGGCACAAGTGTTTGCAAATACTTTTGTAGATAGAGTCAGAAAATTCGAACAAGAAATTGACTTCCAACAATAAATAGACTTCAAGGACAACGGGTATAGTTGACTTGCTGCACACAAGAGGAGGAATCAGCCTGAGATGGGCACATTGTTATTCTTTTTTTCTTGTTAGTCAATCTGAATTTGTATTGTCTAGAACCACAAAGAGCTAATTATTAATGTAAGTAACATGTTTGTGTTGCCAGGATAGATTCAACATAATTGTGCATCTCTATTTGAATATTGCAGTTCTTCGCACTTCAAAAAACACTCAAGAAAATGACTAATTTTGCCAAACGTCCTGCAAACAAATCTTGAAGGATAAATATATCCAAGCTTTATTCTGCAGTAACCTTGGGAATTGTATAGGAATGTACAAAGCTGTTTTGGTTTAATTTATTTCTGAAGATATTTGGAGTGATGTGCTTGAAATTTAGGGGTGGCAACTATTCTGACAAAGACGTATTGCATTATGAGTGCTTTTTTAAATCCTCAAAAAAATAAGTTTGCTTGTACTTTGTGTAATTTTCACTTTTATTTCAAAAAAGCTCCTGTTACCAATGAACTTAGCCTGCCAAATTATAGACCACCTTTCAGCACAATATATTTGATTTACTGTAACTATGGCCCAGGATGAAAGAAAGTGGATGTTATGACAAAATATTATTCCAGTGAATATGATGTCGCTTTCAAATAACTTTGTGTTGTGTAATGTTTACAGCTGCTTTCATCTTTCTTTTTATTCATTTCCCTTCTTCAGCTTTTGTGAATTATCATATACATGTTGATGTTTGGCACCAAGCTAGCACATCCTTTTTATACAATAAAAGTATAAAAGTGACTTCATTGTTTTTGTTCTTTGAGCCTCCTGTAATATTTCATGTCAAGATTTTAACAGCCTTCCAGTTTCCAGCATGTGTTCAAACATCTTCGTTCCCATAAGTCACCACAAATGGACATTTCCAATTTTTTGTTTGCTACTTTACTTTCAGTTTTTTCTTCTTTATAAAAAAAAATGAACAAAAATTTCTGCTCATGTTGCCAAACAGGCAACTCTTTCTGCCCAACATGCAAAAACAAAGAACGCAGCAGTTTTGTCAGCTTTTCTGTCATATAAACACGAAGAAACAAAGCCTAGGTATCCGTCATCTTCAAGTTACAACACAATTTTTGGACCTTTGAGGGTGTTACATCTATTAGTTTTAATCAAGCAATTTCAGATGTCCATCAATATTCTATAAGCAATTAATGCGTTGGTAATTATCTTGTATTTGTCAGACTATCCATCACCTTTGCCCCTTAGCTAAGTTGGCAATGTATTCAAATAAACATATCAACAATTTGAAGAGGATTCACTGCCTTTAAATCTTGATTGCACAGCTGTTATAGGAACAGTCCCCCCACCCCACCCACCCACACACACACACACACACACACACACACACACACACACACACACACACACACACGCACAGACACTCCTGTTTATCACAGGAGTATAAGTAAAGAATAACTGGAAGTTGGAAAGTCTTCTTACTTTTATCTTACTCAAAAAACATCACATACTGAATGCATTACAGCAGAGACCTTCAGGTTCTTACAATTTTTCTTTTGAGACATGCTTTATCTTTGCTTCATCTTGCAAACAGCCTCTACAGGGCACCAGAGTGTGGAAGTCATCAATCTCCACAGACAGCATAGTCAAACACACTGCATCACACAGTGAGATTTTTATCAGCTGCAAGCCCCAGCAGTTCCTGTAAATGCCCATGGAGATGAGAGAGAAACATATGAATCAATGAGTAAATCCAGCTCCATGGCAGATCAGATAGTGATATTAATTATGAGGTGATTTCACTCACTGAAGCTGCCTGTGCATGATCTGTTTCTACAGAATTTTTACACTTCTCTTAAATATGGGCTTCATTTGTTAAGCAAGCATCCTGCACAATACGAAGAAACAAATTCAGTGACTTTGCAAGTGTTATAAACATAAACTAAACAAAATGACCAAAAATGACATCTATAGTGATTTGAACTGTTGAGAGTCGCAACAGGCGCAGAAAAAGAAAAAGCTGCCATATTGTTAAAACAGTCAGTAAAACTCACAGCCATACAGTAAGGCAATGGACATGTTACACGTTGGTACTTTTTATTGCAATAATCAGCAGCATAGTTTCATTTCAAAGGTCTTTTATGGGGATATTAGTGACATATTTACTGATTACGTTGTATCACGTGTTTTGTTAAAGCGTATTTAGCCTAGTTACAGTATATGAGTGTGGCTTGATAAAGAATTTTATTAGAATTAGGTGATGAGGAAGGATTAAAGTCCACACCTTTTGCAAATGTAAATATTTGGTCTGTTGCTGTGTGGTGCTTGTTGAATATTTTCAAATCAAAAATCAAATTTTTATCTGGAAGATTATTTTCTATATCAAGTCTAAGGTCAAACACATTAAACATTAAAACAATACTGTCTCACATTATCTCTTTCTAACACTTTATCCTTTTTATGACTGTATAAACGACACTAAGTGAGACTTGACAAGAAATGTTATTGTTGTAATGATTTTATTGGAACACATTTAATGTAATAAAACAGAAAAAACATATGGACACATAAAGATTTAAGTGGAAATCAAGACAGAGCTTCTGCTTTTCAATGACACAAATTTCAAAGAGCAATTTACAACTCGACAGTTTACATATACAAAGACTTGAAAGATGAGTGTAAACATTACAGATGTAGTAAATATAGCAGTATTACATAATTAATTTACTCTCCATCACCATTTATATAATCAAACAGCTTATTTTATATCTGATGTCTAAAAAGACACAATAACTGTCACAAATATTTCCTCCGAAGCGGCAGCATTTAAAGGCATTCATATATATTATGTGGCGCTCAGTCAGCTTCAAGAGTCCAAACCTCAGGAACAACTCTAGACCAGCCTTTGACCTTTATCTTAGTGCTGAGTGAAAGCAAAAGTAGTAGTGCTACAGTATTTTCTTTGCCAGTCTTTTCAAATGCCTTCCAGCAAGATGCCATAAAACCATCAGAAAAACTGCTTGTTACTCAATAAGACTGCAGAAGGCGGAAAGATAAACGGGGTCGATTGTAGTTTACAGTTGCCCTCAGCCTCTGTTTGAAAGTTGTGGATGGTGCTATGAAGAACAAAGACATACATTTGAACATCAGTTTCTTTTTACTCTATGCAAAATGACAGGCAGTAAATATGTCAGTTCAAGAATCTAGCTTTTGTAATTACCTTTTTGCTCCTCTTTTTGTCAATCTTGCCCATTAGTTCCTGGACCCACTTCTCACTGGGGTTTGCGCAAAGCATACGTCCCTTCCTCATGATGAAGCTAAAGGACAAATGTTGCAATTAAATATTCCGTCTTACAAACAATGACATAAAAAGATCCAATAATAAAGGATAAAAGTGTTAATTAATTCCACTGGAAAAAAAATGCTCTTATTACTTGTGTACTTACATTACAGCACGGATGTTGCAGCCTCCGTCGGTCCTCTGATACCTGTAATTCACTGCATGTTTTTGATTGTTGGGTTTGATTTCCTTCACGTACTTCAGACAGCAGTCATCGTAGAACCCTGAAAGTTCATAAACCCATTTAGAGATATCATATTATGAACGCTATGATGTGTACACGATGTGCAACAATATTGACAGTTTGGGAATTTTGATGGCACTAGATAAAGCAAAAACTGTGTCAGGTTACATTTACCCAGGTAGAGACTAACACCATAAACCAAACTCACTGACCCTAGTTTTATCTTTGTTCACTGCTTTTTATTGCATGCTGGATATGAAACCCTAGCACCTGCTTTTCCATAAAGCCTTACCTTGTGTCAGTGCAAGACAGAGACAAGAAAGGACGACCAGGAAGAACAGCGTGTTGAACCGCATGGTGAAGTCTGTGATGGCAGCTCTAGAAAAAGCCAGAAAAACAAAAACAAATTTTACCTTCAATCAGCCTTATCACTGTGACTATTGTACGGCAGCTCCACACACTGTCGCCATTTACAGATTAAGCCTTGAACCCTCATCAAATATTTCACATTGGCTGTCTTTATGTCACCACATAGCATGTATCTAACAAGATTTTCCCTCACACAAATGCTTAACATTCACAAGATTTTTCTTGTTGTTTAATAAAATAATTTTAGGATTAGGATTTTAGGATTTTAATCCAAAAGATTATATGTAATTTAAAATGATAATGCAAAATTCAAAGAATTAAGCAAGGTGAGGATAACTGAATGCTCTGAACATTAACATCACATGGGTAACAGTAGATGTATGTGGCACTGATAGAGTAAAACTGGTGCAACAAAATATTGAAAACTAATTAAATTAATCTTATAAAACACGACTGCCCAATGCAAATAAGTGACAAAAAAACCTAAAACAAAAACAGGACCAAATATCTCTGTTCCTTGGAAAAAATGAAAGATTACTCACCTCTGAAACTACTTGTAGGTTGAAGCTCTTGCGAATCTGTCAACCTGTACAGGCAACACTCTCTTATAGAGCTTTCAGCTAAGGGGGCATACCCCAGGTATCGTATTTCCATAAATGCAACTCACCTTTGTACTTTTTGGCTGTCATCTTCTTGGTCTTTCCATTTCTTAAGTTGACTTAAGATCAACACTTGTATGCTTTTTTAAGCATCTCTAACCGAGTTGATGATTGAAATAAAAAAAAATATAGGTGTTATAGGAAGAGAAATGGGTGTACTTGCAAAAGAAGAAAATATAAATAAAAGGCTTTTTGCAATTTGTGTCGATGACAGTTGAATGAAAATGTTGAAGGTTTGAGGTGTAGATGCATTCATGAAACATTCGTGAATGTGGAGAAAAGAGCTCATGTGTTTCTTAGGGTGCATTCACACAAGGATAGTCCGGGGGGACTCGGATTGATTGGGAGGGGAATTCTAAAAAAAATGATCCACCTTTCTTTGGTTTGGTTTGGTTTCTGCAACTCCCTTTATGCAGGTGTTTCTCAGTCTGTTCTGTCTTGTTTGCAGATAGTAGAAAATGTTACAGCTAGAACCTGGAACAAAGAAAAGAGACAGATCACCCCTGCATGTCTCTGCACT